>JAODJX010000109.1:10957928-10975418 GCA_026776945.1 Isichthys henryi
CCCCCCCCCCCCCCCCCCCCCCCCCCCCCCCCCCCCCCCCCCCCCCCCCCCCCCCCCCCCCCCCCCCCCCCATTAGCCAACAGGAGTCAGTTATGATTCACTAATAACAGCAGAGGCATGAAATTCAGCATCATGGCGACAGCAGGCAAATTGTAAGTAATATTCATCAACCAGAATGTAATAAATCAAAGCACTGACAAACTAATTAGTAACATCACAGCCTTCTCCTTACTCTTTATGGATAAATGGACAAGGACTAAAAAAATAAAGACAGTAATTTTATTGTAAGGCAATTGGTTTAGTGGTCATTTTAGACAATTTGATTTATAAGTTAACGTGTAAGAACACCTTAAATTAAAGTGGATGAAATCCTTTCAAAACATCCGAGATATTTTTTAGGATTTCGGCACTTCTGATACAGTCGTCCAAACAATATTAGCGACCTGACAGCCTATAGGCTGGGGGGGACCTTCAGGGAAGGCCAGCAGGCCGCAAATGAATAAAAAGGCTTCATTAAACAAAAGCAGAAAACAAAACGGAGGGGGGGCAACTTCCCACTGGCTCCCTCCATCTCTTCTCCTGCCCTCCTCTCTACAACCAACACATTACAGAAAGTACTTTTCTCTAAGATGATATAAAAGCAAATATATTTTCAAAATAACTTTTTCAAGCTCTGATATGTTGATCAGCAAACTATTCTACTGTAAATATTTCTCATGCACAGATATATTTAATTATTTTCATATGACTATTTGCTTAAAGGGGCCTTATGCTCATTTTCACGGTTCACATTTTTATTTTTTGGGTGTACTAGAACATATTTACATGTTTCTAAATTCTAAAAACACCTAATTTCTTCTCATACTTCACATCCCAATTCACTCTATAACTCATGTCTATAACTGTCTGAAATGCTCGGTTAGAGATTCCTACGGCCCGCCCACAATTAGCCTCGGGTGCTCTGATTGGTCAGCTTGTCCGATTGGTGGGCTTGTCCTACATGTTCCGCCCCTGTCTTGCAGTGTGCAGGTAGGCAGCCAATAGGGATTGTGTTTCAAGGTGACCTTATCAAGTCACAGACGTAAGGGCTAGAATTCCAGCGGGGTGATTCAGGCAGATTAGAGAAGAGTGGTTTGTGCAGTAAGAGTTAGTCCCTTTGACGTGTACTTTGGGCCTTTACAGACCATTTACATGCACATGAAGCTGTAAACACAGTATATGAAAGGGAAAAACTGGAAGAGTAAAATATGGCCCCTTTAAATGAAAGCAATAGTAAACAGCAAATAAATCTGTCATGCGATATTAACTTAGATGCATTCTTCCACAATTAGAAGAGACACTTGTAGATGAAAATGCGCTGTTTGTTTTGGACGTACCGTCGATGGAGGCTCTTTTGGGCAGAATCGTGACAGCCCCCTCAGCCACCTCCTCCTGGTCTAATATAGGGGAACTCTTGGCTCCCCAGCTGTCAGACCCCACAAACTGGAAGTGCCCCGTCAGATTCGCCTTCTTTGCCGCCTCCAGCACTCGTCTACAGGGGAACATGGTTAGGAAAAAAAACTACATTTATCACATAAAATAGATGAGAACAGCCAGAACTTAGGACTTAACAACTGACAACATCTGGGTGCTCTTCCCTCCATTTCCATATAAATTCCTGCTCTACAGAAGGCACTTGTTATCAAATTCCTATGAAATTTAAAAATAACAAAATGTATTGTCCAGATCAGCCCTTAATATGAACCGCAATTAAACTGCTCCAGATTCAAAAGAGGCATTTTAAGAAATACACAGGTGTTGGAATAGCCACAGTGCAGACCGTACCACACGGGACATAGCTCCCATGCTCATAAAGTGACATTTGCATTATTAATATTACTCTTTGTCTAAAACATGCATTTTATAATGAAAAGTAATATGGTAAAACAACAGTGCTTTGCAATGGAAGAGCAGAATTTTCTAAAGGTGGCTTAACACTGATACAAATTCCATTTTAATCTACGGTATTTAAAAGCCGAACAGGACAGGTTGAAATATGAGGCCTCTTGATATGGTTCAATACACAGAAAGCAAGGCTTTTAATTCAGTGCCGCATACCTGGAGTGACAGTCACAGGCTTTTGTTAGACACAGCAGTACCGAGATGAGGAACGCTTACGTAAATGGTTAAACTTAGCCACACGTGTTATGGCAGTGGCCTGGATGACTGCCTTAGTTCCACATGTTGGAAACATCTACCAGAATTATGAATTCAATTATTGCCTAAATTTTAAAGAGAAAAAAATAAAAACATTTTTTACCAACTAGCCTCGTGAAGCAGTCATATCCAAGAATTACGGGTCACACAATGTACAATTCCAGGCTCCCCTCAAATGACTAATTTACCAGAATCTACTTGCAATGTCCTGAAAACTGACCAGTCTTTGTCAATAGATCTACTAATACCTGTAATTATATGGGTATTAATAGTGCTCTTTTTGAAGGGCAGTTTCATCTTACCAGCTCCCACTGGCAACTGCAGTTGCAAACCTGCCCCCCCGCAGACTCCCTCGTCATTTGAATCCTGCAGGCTGGCTCTGCCCTGTATGCTCTCAGTACTTATCTCTGCGCTCTGCCAGCTGCACTACTTTCATATAGCTTATTGCCAGTTACACCAACCATTCGTATGAAATGTACAGATAAGAAAATCCTCTTTCTGATTTTCCTGTTTTCTATGCAATAACGTCTATATTGTCTACTGCAGGTGTGTCAAACTCCAGTCCTGGGGGGGGGGGCTGGAGTCCTGCACATTTTTGAGTTTCCCCTCATTTAACACACCCGATTCAGCTCCTTTTGCTGACGCTCATGCACTACATTTACTAACAGGATCCAATATGGCCAAGGCCACACAGCTCTTCAGCTGAATCATTTGTGAGGGAACGGGGAAAGAAACAATTAAGCTACACAGGGCTCCGACCCCCCAGGACTGGAGTTTGACATCCCTGGTCTACTGCATAGATCCCTGTTTTCTCTGCTACTGGAAAACCGATTTCAGGTGTTGTTCCTGATTATCCTGGCATGAATGCACACTAATATTTATTTTATTCATTTTTGCGTTCGCTTTATTGCCCGGCCTTTGTTTCATGCCTGCTGGTAGACACCTTCAGTAATTTAAGTAAGTCCCAGATCACACTCTGTTTTTTCATTTGATTTAAGGGAAGAAACAAGATGGGAGGCCTTTGTCTAAAGGCATAGGTTTGGTTTCTATACTGGTAGCAAAACCAAATCAGCCCCAAACCCCCCCTCCGCCCCCCCCAGACATACAAGGTACTCCCACAATACTGGTAGAGACATAACACTGCCATCTACACTCAATTCTACGCCCTTGCCTTTGTCTTACGAAAAATTATCAGAATAAGAATTTTTGTACATCTTAAAAATGAAGTCGGAGAACTACACAGAAAAACATGGATTTTCAGGGCAATCTTCAACTTTCCTTGAATGAAAATGAATTTGTTGATGATTTACCTGTAATGTCTTTGGCTGAAATTCAGTTTTAAATGAAAAGAAAAGCTTACTTTATGTCATCCTCATTGGCGAAGATGATAACCCCACGCGCGTTGGAGGTCTCCATTAATCGCTTAATGATCTTGTCAAACTCGCCAGGTTTGGGCTCGCGGGGAATCTTCATAGACTGAGCTATACAAAGGCCTCCTGAGGGGGAGGAAGGAGAAGACACAACACTGTAACCCCCATGGCAGAAGGAATTCCGATATCACACGCGATTCCAAAATACATAATCGGTAAATAGGTGGTGTCAGGGTCAGCTCCTGTTTGTCTTCAGTCTTCAGTGTGTTTTCCTGGCTCTCCAGATGGCCGCATAGCTCAATGAGCTGAGAGTGCAGCTGTTAACCCTCTGTTTTGTGTTTGAATCCTGCCTTTGAATCTTTCTGTATTTTGTTCCCTAGTGTTTAGATTTTTCCCCTCAGAAACCTCAACTGTTTTGCTTTAAACTTACTTTAGAGAAAGAATTAACTCCGCAAATAACATACAATATCCTTTATGAAGATACTTCCAGCTTGCAGTTGTTGCAGCTGTTAATCCGTGCTGGCTGGCATATACACCAAATGGAAAGATTCAGTAATTCAACACTTTCTCAGTCTGACATTTCAATAGCATTCTTTAATGCATCCACTGAGCCTGCTTAATAAATCATGTGTAAATTGTCTGTCTGAAGGGTTCATGCTTGGCCATGTTCTATTCTGCATTGCAGTTGTTTGTTGACAGTACCTGTCTCCCGGGAGATTTGGATGAAGGCATCAACTCCACTTTCGCCATAGTTTCCTTCAGAAGCAAGTGTCGACACATAATTCCAGCCCATCGCCTTGACAATGTCCACCATAGCCTGAGCCTGGTATGAATCGGGCGGAACGACCCTCGAGAAGAAGTCGTAGCGGTTGTTGTCACTCAGCTCTGGGGCTGTGGAGGCATAACTCACCTGTGGGATCTGAAGCAAAGTATAAGAACATGGGCTTTTATATCAGTCACTTGCTGCCTGGAAACAATACATCAGGTAACATCTCAGCAGCATACAGAGCTCAGAGAAAGTCTTGGGGTGCTTCCTTAATTCTGTAAAAACGTGCGTGTACAAAAATTTATATCATGGTATTTTTCAATCGGTTTCACGGTATATGACGATATTTTTTTTTTTTAAGTATGACTGGGTTTTTATCACATTTTACAGGATTTTACACATTTTTGTTTTACGTTTTTGATGACGGGGATTCCACATGAGGTAGCGGGGGTGTGTGGCACACAGGAGGATCAGCACGAGCAGGGCATGGCACATACTTACTTGTGCATGTAGAGTTGAGTACCCTTAAAATGATGTTGAATAACGACATACGAGCATTTCAAGTTATGAACGGCCATTATCTCGTTCGTAAGTAGAGGAGTGTCTGTATATAAAATGTATGCATACAAGTATAAAAAATATGTAAACAAATCAATACAGTAATGATTTTTGTTATAAAGCCAAAAAAAATGTAATATTTCTACTGAGAAAAAGTTTACATCCCAATACTTTCCGTGAGCAATGTGGACGTACAGTGTAAAGGAGCCACTATTGTACCCCTGACCTGAGGGGCAGCAATTTGCCAAAAACCGACTAATTCCTGAGTCCTCGAATATGCAGTTTTTCAAAACATTCCTGGATTGCAGTTTCAACTCGCCGTTTGAAATTATATCAACTTTAACCCTTTCTTTGACTACCCTGTATATAGTGCTGCTCTGCTCATTGTACTGGCTTGTGGCTGGACTCACAGAATGCAGTCATTTGTCCCCCATTCTCATAGTAATACCACACAGTAATAATAATAATACCACAATAATCCCACCAGCATCATTAACTTCTTGAACCAATCTCACTTCTCACTGCTTCTATTACAATGTTCAAGAGAAACTCTTCTGGCATCACTGAGTCATAGAGTCTGCATTTCAAGTAAGACGTTTATTTTTAAACACAGGGTTTAAAAATGAAATTAACAACTGAATGACATTCCCAAATGATTAAGTGTCAGCTGAAGCACAGCAGTGAGTCAGTACGCTGTGTCTGTGTTCCTGGACAATGGCTGACTGCTGGTGTCTACGTGCTGAGGGACAATAGCACTTCTTTCAGCAGTTACAGAACTGGAAAGGTATTGTTCAACAGAGGCCTACAGCAATGACTCCAGAAACTGCATTAGACTGAGGCAAAGTTCTAAAATAAAAAAAGGATTTATAGAGAGCATAATAGCAAAATGAACTGAGCAGATCACCTACACATTTAGGCCTATTTGTCGGTGTGATTCACGTATCATTATCTGATATACCTTTCAATCAACAAATGAGATAAACATGATTGTATATCATTTTAAAATCCCTATCTAAAGTGAGCTGGCACTTTCAAAGTTAAGACTAACCACTACATAAGATACTTTACATAACTGGCATGCAGCGCTGTTCAACCCATTAGGCAACATAGGTGGCTGAGGGGGCCTGTTTCACTTTCTCTTGGGTGTTCCACATACTCCTCTACATGCTGGGGGGTGGTGGTGATGAAGCTTTGCAGGGGGAGGGGGGCATGCTACCTAAGGTAGATCCCAGACTTGGGCCCTGTATTGTTTGAGACACCCCCCCCCCCACGACAACATACTGGATAAGTGTCGGATGGATGGATGGATGTAAAATACTTGACACATTCTTAACAGTTGCCTTTGATACATTTTATGTGTGAGTTTCTAATTAAATTCTTTCTATTATAATTATTAGTTGTAACTAAATAATATTATCCAGATAAAAGATGAGAACTCAGTTGGGAAAAAAATCAGTTGAATATCAAATTGCAATGGAAAAACACATAATATGAAATATGGCGATATGAGCATTAGTTTGAAAAATAAAGGAGATGATTATTTTACCCATATACTGCTCTCTTAATGAGGCAGCTTAGTGAAATGAGCTTGGCGCTCACGGCTGTTTCATCTCTGACTGCTTGTCTGGTCTTTCAGAGTGGTGCATATAAGGGGGGGGGGGGGGGGGTGGATTGATTGTTATAGAAAAGGTATCTAGGCACGGAACTGCCAGGTTGCGACGGAGGAATGAGGGGGAAGAACCATGCGACAGATTATCTGGGAGGATTAACAACGTTTTAGTCAAACGGCGTTAACTGCAGAGGGAGGGAGATCGAGATCAGCAGGCAATACAATAAGCACAATACACTTAAAACCTGTGGCCAAAGGGCTGTCCTGCTCACAACTGCAGCCTCACTTTACACCCATAACATCAGAGATCTTACTATTGTTCCCCTCCCTCTGCTTTTCGAGTTGGACCAATAAGCACAGCGATGCAGTTCAATGCTATAAACACATCGAGTGAAGCTTCACGTGAAAAACACTAGCATTCATTTGTACAGTGAAATATTTTCAAACACCCTAATGGATTATTTCAACATCCTAGTAGCTCTGTTTGTACAGTAGATATATTACAAAAATGAAGTACAATACTTACTATCTATAACTTATTCTAAAGACAAAAGCAAAAGGTTGTTCCTGCCAGCTGTAGTTAGGATGGAAAACATTTTGAAAAGTTGAAACAAACGATAGACTTTACGGAAGTTGTTTTATGTCATAAGCGGCTGTTAACAGTTAGGGGACAGAGGTGTTTTGGGAGAAATAATCACGAAATCGCCTCTGAGTCATTGTGAGATAATTAACATAATGTTTTGTCTCCTTTGCCAAAACAGACAGGAGGGGCTGCTGAAGCACCCTCAGTACCCTTACAGTACTTGCTGTGCTATTGAATTAGGCTAAAGAATAATTTGGTCTCTGTAGCTAATAGCCTGCACACTTTCGGTACATTTTCCAAAACTTTGCTTAAACGAGTTCCACAGTTCCATACATCAAACAGGCTATAATCACTTTCCATAATACTCAGTTTAGCTTACTGGACAGCAAACAGCTAGGCTAACAAAGCCTAGACGGTGGCCGGATTCCATTACTCTTGCATAAATACAAGGCCACCATTTTAAAATGATCTGATAAATGCTGAGCGAGCCATTAAACAGGCTGATTGATAGGTAAGTCTTTATATGCGAAACCTTAAAATGTCCTTTGCAATGACGACGCTTTCTTGTTTGCAAGTCCCTGCACATCTTGCTGTACTGTATGCTATGGATTTGGCCATGTAATGCAGGGGTCTACACTGCATCATTTCTGCCCAAAACATCTTTCTAAAAAGCGATCACTGCAAAGCGTGAACCATCATTTTGCTCTCACAGTATGTCACATTCTGATGTGCTTATTATGTTGTTATCTGCCTCGCTTGCATGTTGCTTTGCAAAAAAGGCGTCTGTGAAATAAATAAATGTAAATGTAAATCCCTCAGCTTATACTCTTGCCAACAACTCATATGTGTTTTGTTTTTTTTTGCTCCTAAGCCTCATTTAAATACTTCATTGTGCAAAAAGAGTCATTAAGACCCAAAGTATGACTTGTAGTTGTGAAAAAAAAAATCATCTATCACTTATGCATATAAGAAAGCCCACAATTAACCCATCTTCTCTCCATAAGTCAGACTTAGAGCAAGATTTGTCTTCAAATGCTCATATTTCTAACTGTGCTCAGACACCTGAAAAGATTCCATTTGAAAATTGTAATTGAATGCATCATTTGAGCACAGGGAGGGAACAGAAGACTCGCATTTGTCTGAAAAAAGGCCATTTTTCAAAGAGAGCACTTCATTTCCTGTTATTGGGAATAATTATATAAATTGTATTTAACTGCAAATGTTCTGACCATAAGGCCCAGGCATTAAAATGAATAATAGTGCATACAAGTCTCAGTTTTAAAGGTTAAAAATTGAGCACCTGAAGCTGTTCCTTGAACCAAAAAGGTCTTCATGAAAAAATTATAAAATGTGTTCCACAACACATCCTCTCTACTGCAGCCAGGACTCCGTTGCAACCAGTGTGTGATTACGCAACGACAGGGACAACGCGTCCTGCAGCACTGGTGGTATCGACAGTGCAGCGTTATGCTTGGTGTCACTCTGTGAGCTGAATGCAATCAGAATAAGTGCAGAGGGACGACAGCGCACATGCATGCAGCTGCCCACCTCTCTGATAAATTAAAGTCACATCTGTGCACGAGAGACTCCATGTGTAGCAGGAGATCATTAAATGTGTCGATGGTGGTTAGAATAATGCAGTGACTGATGGAGTAAGTGACATCTTCACAGTGACACAAACACAGGCTGCAAAAAGTCAACACAAGCAGCAGACAATTGTCATTTAAACACAGTGACTCAAAATAATTCACACCTGTTTTTACACCTGTGAAGAAGCCAATAAGCGACTAGAACAGAGAATATATGCCGGATGAGAGAGGTTGTGATGTTGGTAAGTTGAATGTTGATGTCAAGGCATGGGTGTGTGATAATAGAGGATTCTTCCACTATTGTCTAGCATGGATGTGATGTAAACAAAGTCATCTTGCCTGACTTGATGATGAGGCAGAATGAATATTCTTCATTGACTTTGACTTGGCAATTGTTCAGCATTTTACTGTAACGTGCCGTTCACTTAGATTTTTTTTAATTCGTCTTTTACAGTAACTTTTCTAGTAGCGCTGGTAGATGAATGAATGGATGGATGGATACTGAAAACATTACATATTCATTTACGTATAGTTATATATAAACTTTTTTGCTGAACAATAAATTTTTCTTTAGTCTTGATACTGCAATACAACTTGCAAAAGACCACACCCTTATTAAACATTTTTATCTATACACCAGGAATAGTTGTCACACTTTGTTTTGCTGTAGTGTGTAATGACTGCTCAGTTGAGTTTATGTAGCGACTGGCTTGGTGTGTTCTGAAACAGTGTCTGGTTTTGAGCAAAGATAAAACAGTTTTGCAAAATGAGTCACAGGATTTGTGAATGACATTTTAAAAACACGGTTTTATGTTTATTGTTTCGAAAAAAGGACGGAATGTGTCCGGAAATGTGCCGGAGCACTACAGAAAAACTGGATAACAAGTATTTTGTTAAAGCAACTGTATTTTACAAACAACTAAAAGATGGTTCTTTGCATTAGCATTAGAATTCCACATTCATACATTCAACTGTTGTCGGGTTTTTGGAATGTATAAAGGCAATATTGCGTAACATAAGATGCAGTTAGTGGGAAATGATGAGAAATCTAAGATGCTGATCTGCACTGTTTACGTTTTCTATTTTATATTAGTCAGTTATTGTTACAGGCAGCTAGTTTAGATAATATTATAAGATGCATCAACAGCTAATACAATAAAACATGGAAAAAAATGTTTTTTTTTTGGCAGTTTTATTTCTGTGCCTTTGGAGCAACACTATGCTTCTCTTTAAAAATATCTATGTCGATGTCAGATAGTTTTATGACGACAACTGTGTTTGCTGTTGAGATTCACCAGCTGTCATACCAGCAAGCATGCATTTTTAGAAATTCAGAAATGGTCACCAAATCCACCCATAAGATACGGTGTCCAGGTGAACTGAACTGTTAAAAATACAATTAAAAAGCAGTCTGATTTTCACCTAAAGATTTTGGCATTATAAAATAGACCACTGTTGGACTACAAACACTGACTGGCTTGGCAGGAATAATCCAGGTGTGTTACATAGCGCTGTAGACCAGTGTTGTTCAATAGAAGCAAAATCATGTTTTTTTCATCCAGATGCTGAAGTAAGCCATGGCTGGAGGAAAGAAGATATTTTAAACAACTTTCATGGAAATGTTGGTCTGGCTGTGTTCCAATAACTCCTTGTTTGGTAAATGTTTGCATGACCATTAATCATATAACTGGAACACAACAGTCAGAAGCCTGGGCCATGGAAGTCAAACTGCTCCCTGGGTAACAACCAGATACATTGTGACATAATAATGCCAAATTACTCTCTCAGTGCACTACTGTGTGAATGAATATTTATATGAGTGAGTGCATACCATCCAGGCTGCTGCCTCCTTTACACACTCTGCTTCCCGGCACTGGCTATGAGCCTCTGTACTCCTAATTGAATAAGTTCTCATTAAATTGAGTGCATAGATTGTTTCGTTTTAGCTCATATTTATACACTAGTTATAGTTCCTTGGCTTGCCTGCCCCAGAAAACGTTACAAAAATATTCATATTATGAAACAATATTGTCGTGCCCTCACTTTCCAATCTCCTTGCTCACAGTCACCAACACTCACCCTTGCGGGAATGCTGAGTGGATGATGGTTTTCGCTTATATCTGTTCAGACGTTTAAACCCTGCACATCTGCCTCTGTAGTGAAATCTGGTGTCTCTTTCTGGAGATGCATTCTGAGCAATTCTGGTTTGTCACTCCGGAGTATGACTATCGCGTCCTACCCACCACGTCTGCCTCCATCGTGTGGTCCTCATGGGCCTCACCTGATGCTTGTTGCCCTGCGTTAGTCTGCGTATTTAAGCACCCATTTGTCTCGCCATTGCTAGTCTGATCATTGATGTCAGCTCGTGTCCATCCTATGTCAGATCTTCTTGCTTTGATTTCCAGTTGCGGTTTGTTTAGTTTTGCCCCAATTGGTTTTACCCAAAATGCCTGTCCTCGAGGTATTTATTCCACTAGCTGTGATGAGGACTTTGTGTTTCTGACATACAGTTCTGGGTTATCGTTCATTATACTGGCCTTAGCCTGGTGGATATGGACTAATGTAAAATGATCCCTTTGCTCAAGGAAGAATGACAATGTTTCCACAGGTCTTTTTTAAGAATTGAAATCGCCCACGGTGTTTCACACATTACAATTAGTGGGCTCCATAGAATAGACTGAATACATAGCCAATACATATTGTGCCTCATGTAATCGTGTAATTTACAGATCTACTTTTTTTTCACAAATTTTTATATGTGGGCACTGGAAAAATAACAACAAAAACCTAAATAATTGTAATATAAAAAAGTTCTAAGAAAAATCAACTAACCAAACAAGACTAGAAGCATATGTAGTCCGGACTTTCAAATAAGTAAGAATTTATGTGATCATTATTTGAAATTTGATCATTCAATCATCATCTAGTGTACTAATGCAAAGAAGTGAATTAGTCCTCACTTTACTTGCCTGTCCTCTATCCTCTATTATTCATAACTAAAATACACTGATTTATCTGAGGGGGCTGCATCTGAAAGGCTTAACATCAGAAACAAAATGAGATTTGAAAAAGTGAGACAATAAAAAGAACCTGCATTTAAATCTCTAATTATTCCATCCATCCATATTTAAAGATGAAAGAAATCATATTTCTGAATTGGAACATGGAAACACCCTGACTTTTATGCTGCCTAATCAATTTTAGTCTGACATGCATCTTCCTGGGGAACTTCGCCATTAACATACGTAATTCTGTACTATTGAAATGTACTTATCTTGCGTCCTTATTTTACACAGGTACACCCTCCCAGTGCTCCCACTGTGTCAGCTACTGAGATAAAGATGCTTGACTGCCTGTATGGAATGATTCATGAAAAGGGGACATGCTGTATTTTCACATTTAAATTTTCATACTATTAAATTCCTCGAATCAAGTAATGGTTTTGGTATTTTTACAATAATCGTAAATTCTTCATAGAATTCAAATGACTTTAACTGTTAAACCACATGTTTCATGGTGAGGTTTTATAATTTATTTTTACATATCAGTCATTTATGAAATTGACTTTTGGTTGATGGGAGTTTTTCAATTAAGACAATAGACTAAATGTCAGGCTCTGAGTCAAGTTCTCTCTCATATAGACCAACATATAATGAATCACATGTTGAACACTAAAACAACGTGCTTTTAACATTGCTAAAGACTGGTTGCAAGCCTATTAGCATCCACATGTATAAATTTATTACGAAATGGCTCTGCAACCTTGTACTGGATAAGCAGGCTTATGTTATGGATGTTAATTGTGGATCTTGTAAGAGTGTGAATGTTGCTCGGTGAAACCCAACCGCTCCCTGAAAGCCATCACTTAAAGGCTAAGGAAGAGCTTTTTTCCTCACGGCAATTCAAACCCTAAATGAAGACACCAATGTTCCAACAATCTACACAACGTACACATGTGCAGCTTACGTATGTCTAAGTACCTGACAACCACAACAAACATTCAAGACCTTGAAAATCACGGTCATGCAGCAACAGAAAATGATTCAAAAAAGAGAAACGTTAGCTTGCTATGTAGCCAAGCCTGTTACGTGGCAGATAACCAAACAAACGAGGTCAAAATGCTGATGCACATATCTATACATGGTCGAGTATAAATTAAAACTTCATCAGCATGTTCATCAGTAGTGCATGAATAATTCTGAAAAAAAAAACATTAACTTAGATATGGCTTTCATCACATTAAGTTGCACGGGTGCTTAAACCTTTTCAGCCTAATGCGGTGACATCAACAGCAGACTGGGTAGGAGAGAACGGGTTTATTCACCCATTCTGCAAGGGCACAAGGGGCAGGATCTCGTGCTTAAATGGCAAAGGAACATTTCATTGCAAGTGGAATGGAACGTACACTATATAGACACAACTTTTGGGACATACCACTTAATCATTGAATTCTGGTGTTTTATTCAGACCCACTGTCACAGGTGAATAAAATCAAGCGTCTAGCGATGCAGTCATGTTGTTTGTGAACGAATGGGTCGTTCAGAAGAGCTCAACAAATTCAAGCGTGGTACTGTCATTGGAGGCCACCTTTGCAATAGGTCAGTTCGTGAAATTTCTTCCCTGCTTGATATTCCATGGTCACTTGAAAGTGGTATTATTGCAAAGTGGCAACGTTTAGGGACAACAGAAAATCTGCCACAAACTGTCAGACCTCGTAAAGTGACTGACCACGGTTGCGAAGTGCTGAGGCGCATAGTGCGTAAAAGTCGCCAGTACTCTGTTGACTCAACACCCACAGACTTCCAAACCTCCTCTGGCAGTAACCCCAGCACGAAAAACTGTGTGCCGGGAGCTTCCATGGCTGAGAAGCTTCATACGAGCCTTACATCACCAAATGCAATGCCAAGCATCAAATGGAGCAGTGTAAAGCACACCGCCACTGGACTTTGGAGCAGTGGGAACATATTCTGTGGAGCGACAAATCACATTTCTCTCTCTGGCAGTCTAATGGACAAGTCTGGGATTGGCAGATGCCAAGAGAACGTAACCTGCCTGGCTCTACAGTTGTGGCTAAGAGTTCTGAGCGGAGAATGACACAAGTATTGGTTTTCACAAAGTTTGCTGCTTCAGTGTTTATAGATCTTTTGTCAGATGTTATACTGGTGTACTGCTATACTGAAGTATAATTACAAACATTTCATAAGTGCCAAAGGCTTTTATTGACAGTTACATTAAGTTTATGCAAAGAGCCAATATGTGCGATGTTAGTCCTTCATTTTAAAGACCTCTGCAATTCCCCCTGGCTGCTGTCAATTAATTTCCGGGCCAAATCCTGACTGATGGCAGCCCATTCTTGCATAATCAATACTTGGAGTTTGTCAGAATTTGTGGGCTTATGTTTATACCCCCACCCCTTGAGGACTGACCACAAGTTCTCAATGAGATTAAGGTCTGGGGAGTTTCCTGGCCATGGACTCGAAATGTTGATGTTATCACTTTTGCCTTATGTGCTCCATCATACTGGAAAAGACATTGTTTGTCACCAAACTGTTCTTGGATGGTTGGGAGAAGTTGCTCTCAGAGGATGATTTGGTGCCATTCTCTATTCATGGTTGTGTTCTCAGGCAAAACTGTGAGTGAGCCCACTCCCTTGGCTGAGAAGCCCCCCCTCCCACACATGGATGGTCTCAGGACGCTTAATTGTTAGCATGACACTGGTAGCGTCACCTTTTCTTCTCCAGAAAATCTTTATTCCAGATGCCCCAAACAATCAGAAAGGGGATTCCTCAAAGTAAATGACTTCACGAAAGTCTTCAGCAGTCCAATCCCTGTAGCATTTGCAGAATATCAGTCTGTCCCTGATACTTTTCTTGGAGAGAAGTAGCTTCTTTGCTGCCCTTCTTGGTACCAGGCCATCCTCCAAAAGTCTTCACCTCACTGTGCATGCAGATGCACTCACACCTGCCTGCTGCCATTCCCAAGCAAGCCCTGCACTGGTGGAGCCCCGATCTCGCAGATGAATCAACTTTAGGAGAGGGTCCTGGCATTTACTGGACTTTATTGGGCGCCCTGAAGCCTTCTTCACAACAACTAAAAAAACCTTCTCCTTCTTGATGATCAGATAAATGATTGATTTAGGTGGAATCTTGCTAGCAGCAATATCCTTGGCTGTGAAGCCCATTTTGTGCAAAGCAATGATCACTGCACATGTTTCCTTGCAGGTAACCATGGTTAACAGTGGAAGAACAATGATTTCAAGCACCACCCTCCTTTTAAAGCATCCATTCTGCTGTTATAACTCAATCAGCATGACACAGTGATCTCCAGCCTTGTCGTAATCAACACTCTCACCTGTGTTACCGGGAGAATCACTGAGATGATGTCAGCAGGTCCTTTTGTGACAGGGCGGAAATGCAATGGAAATGGGTTTTTAGGGATTAAGTTAATTTTCATGGCAAAGAGGGACTTTGCAATTAATTGCAATTCATCTGATCACTTTTAACATTCTGGAATATATGCAAATTTCCATCATAAAAATTGAGGCATTCTAAGAAGTTTTGGTCACAGCTCTGTTGTGCCAACTGTAAAGTATGCTGGAGGGTACTGTGATGGTATGGGGTTGTTTTTTAGGGCTTGTCTAGGCCCCTTAATTCCAGTGAAAGGATCTTTTAATGCTTCAGCACACCAAGACATTTCGGAAAATTCTATGCTTCCAACTTTGTGGGAACAGTTTGGGGAAGGAAGGCCCTTTTCTTTTCAAGCATGACTGTGCCCCAGTGCCCAAGGCAAGGTCCATAAAGACGTGGTTGGATGAGTTTGTTGTGGAAGAACTTAACTGGCCTGCACAGAGCCCTAACCTCAACCCTACTGAACACCTTTGGGATGAACTAGAACAGAGATTGTGAGCCAGGTCTTAATGTACGACATCACACATGCTCACAACTGCTCTTCTGGATAAATGGGCAAAAATTCCCACAGACACACTGCAAAATCCTGTGAAAAGCCTCCCCAGAAGAGTGGCAGCTGTTATAGCTGCAAAGGGGGGACCAACGCCACACTGATGCCTATGGATTTAGAATGGGATGTTATACAAGTTTGTGTGGGTGTAATGGCCAGGTGTCCCAATACTTTTGTCCATATAGTGTATAAACAGTACTGTTATATTTAATCTTTAGACTTTTTGCACTCCTACCTGCCACTTTACTGCAAGCTGTACACTATTTATGGATATTTATGATTACTTATGATTATTGTTTATGATATTTATGATTATTATGTCTCTTTATACTTACATCCACATTTTTCACAGTCTTAGAGTTAGGTAACCAAGCATTTCACTGCATACAGTACTGAGTATAACTGTATGTCAAATAATACTTTGATTGACTGACTGAATGCCAAATTATCTACTTCTGTCATGTCATTAATCTCTTTTGACCTTCTCTCAGAAGTTAGAGAAATGTTCAGATCTAATTAATTAAAAAACATCAACTACAGCTGTTTTCAACCAAGTTTTATTTTTCATTTTGTAACCACTTAATATCATTAGAAGTATAGTAATATATGTGAAAGCAGATAGATTGAAAGAAAAATAATGAGTTTCTTAGCATGATCAAACCACAGGAAATGAAAATAAAGTGCCCTGTTTATCAAAATCAGCTGCTTAAGTTAAAAAAAATATATGCTAATGAAGAGAAAATTGTTCTCTTGGTAAGCTGAAGATAAGTTTTCAGTTCTCATTACAGCCTGTATACTAATTGTTAATGATGTATAGGTTGGGTAATGAAGTAGCTATAAGGGAAGGGAATTGCTTTGATTGTACTGTGGGTAAAGATATGTTAACAAAATTTAATTACATCAATTACTAATAATGATGAATTTCTAACTTGCAGAATAACCTCTTTTTTGGAAAAGGAGGTATATGAAGCCAGTGGTATAGTCAGTGTGATAAACAGAACAATGCTGTATACCCAATAAAAATGACCTGGATTTCTGCGTACCTGTTTAAAACATGCAACGATACACTGTATACCTCCTACGTAAGCTCAGGACTCCCATATACCCGCTTCAAACATGCAATGATATGGCATATACCGCCTAAAAGGGCTCAGGATTTCCGTATACCTGCTTAAAATATGCAATGATATGGTGTTTACCCTCGAAGAAAGCTCAGGATTTATGTATCACTTAACAATGTACAAGGAATCAAGGATTCATATGTTTTGCGACAGAAATTTCTCGAGCTAATTGTTTTCACAAACACTGGATTGGGAGAATGCAAGTTCAGTTGCCGAATATGAAAGGAAAAACATTTCAGCGAATCAGACAGCCATGCCTCATAAAGCCATCAAAAAGACAACATCGAAAAGAGCGAAAAACCTCCAGTAAGAACTGCCCACCAGTAAGATGCAATTTGGCAGTTAGTAAGATACCAAGAGCTTTTCCCTCAGACGACATGCACAGTGAGCGTCACAGTGAAGATCATCGTCCTGAGGTGATCAATGAACATTTGCAGTTCTCTCTGGAATGCGTGCATCCCAAACTCCAAATGAAGATGTTTCACTTCCTTGAGGCCTGTGGTCCTTACTACGGTCTGTTCCAGCAGTGCAAATATTTCATCTCCATCCCCCTTCCAGCATATATTTTCAGTGAAATGACTGTAACAAAGGATGGCATAACAGGGCCATAACACCATTCTACACCGAAAACATATTCAACTACACATGCTACACCCTATACCTGTGTCATGCCCCGCTCGTCCGCTCCTCCCGTGTGCCACGCCCCCTGGTTTCTCACGTGTGATTCCCTGATTGTACCCA
>JAODJX010000109.1:10975518-10995499 GCA_026776945.1 Isichthys henryi
GTCTTTTGACTCCCTGCCTGCTTCCTGTGCGCTCGCCAGCACGCACGATCGCCCGCATTCCACGGCGATCGTGACAACCTGACCTGTATGCTGCAGATAAAAATATTTTGGCACTGGGTGTAATGTACATATAGCATACGTATTCAGCTTGTAAAGCGATCACACAAAACCTTACTTTGCACAAAGGCCCATTGAAGTGGTCTTGAAACACTCCTGTAAAGCTTAATTCTGCTAATTCCCATAAGAAGCAGAATCATTATTCTCAGGACAGGGGGAAATGGACCGTTCCAGGAGTGATTATCAACCCAATGGAAGAACAAGCTCAGATTTCATTTTTACACTTTGCATCCCATTTACGTGCTCTGTTGCTATGTAAGTCAAGAAGATTCATTAAGACTGAATTTGAGGCCACAAATATAAATTTGGGATTATACAAGATATACAGTAAGTAGGTAAAGAGAAAAAGACCCCCCCCCTTCATTTAAAGCACTTATCACCTCTATGCCCGGCTGCCAATACAAGCAGCACCAATCACTGGATAACCACCTGCTCCTGGTACAAAGAAGTTATAGTAAAACAGGGACATTGTATGCTGTGTCTCATTTGACATAAAGCAGTGATTCCCAATCCGGTCCTCGGGGACCCACAGACAGTCCACGTTTTTGCTCCCTCCCGGCTCCCGGCAGGACTTTCTGGCAGGGGGCTCTGAGGGAGCAAAAACATGGACCAATAGACAGATTTGGGAAACACTGACATAGAGAGAACACAGAGAGTTCCTTAGGCTCTGAGTGTCTTTCATGCTCCCCACAATCATATACTCAGTATGTTTCAGTTGTACCATTAGTTAACAAATGCAATAGCCCTGAACAAACAGATCCTTAAAACAATAAGGCTTTTGAGGTACAGACAGCTGCTGGCATGCCTACAGAACTTTTTTTAAGAAGCATTTTCGCACAATTGTGGAAAAAAGGTCCAAAAGTGAAGACAAAGGCTTAGCGCAGATGGAACAGACGGGTAATGCTATCCAAGGAACGGCATGCGGCGACGATTCTCACCTCGAAGAGCCGCAAGACATTGGCCACCATGATGGACACGGAGCTGGCAGATGCCCCGATGACACCCACCACGCGCTCCGGCTTTCGGATGATGGGTGGCTCTCCATTGGAGCAGCGTATGTCAGAGGTGTCCTTCTGAATAAGCGCTTGAACAAAGGTGAGAGACTGTTCCAGAGCATAAGTGTCCCTTGAGCAGGTATCAAGGATGCGTGCGCCCAGGGTGATGTTGGGAAGTAGATCCGGGTCGCTGTTGATCTGATCCACAGCATAGAGCATGGCCTCCATCCGGTGAATTCCTTTCTCCTTCTTTATCTCTCCACATGGAACTCCCGCAGGCCCTCTGGCATGGACTGGGAACAGCCCTCCCAGAGTGATGTCACCCTCTATCTTGATAGAGTGGGGCTGGGTACCTTGGTGTGCCCACAGCCCTGGGCTCAGTCCCATCCACAACATCCACAGAAGTTGGGGCAAAGCGATGGAATGACAGCTGGTCCATTGAAATGCCCAAATTATTCCACAGTAATGATGTAGCAGCGACTCTGGTGAGTATCGTGTCATGGTCATCACCAACAAACTCTGGTTTTATCTAATGGCTAAAAACTTCACCTTCTACCCAAAGCACCTGTATGGGAAAAGAGAAATTGAAAGTATTACGGAGTCGCTAATCACCATTTTCTTTGCTCGGGGGGCTTTTCAAGTCACAACAAGAGGATTTAATTTCTAGGAAAGGGAGCAAAATCAAGTAGTGTCATGTGTTTGATATCCCAGATGACTTTAATACGCTTTAAATTTGCGTAAAATTAGCATGGAAAAAAAATGTAAGGCTGAGAGCAGATTTTTTTTTTCCTCCTGATGTACAAATAAGTACAAATGGATGCTACAGTTACAAGCACTCAGACTTCCACAATAGTATTACATATCAGTTTTAGGACAGATATAACTGAAAGCACTTTTTAGATCAGTCAGTGATGAAAAGAAGCTGTGAAGTCACAGTTCTGTGACTATACACTGTGGAATACAATCTCATATTTTCAGCCCTTTCCTGTTTTGTCTGTGCAAACAGTGTGATGGGTGCAGACTACGGCCCTACTGATGCTCAACCCAAACTTATGCTCTTGGTCAGAGTGCATGTGTTTGTATACTCTACAGACAGCGGCAAGTGGGAATTACACACTGACAGCTTCCTAGGATCCTTTTTTTAAACACTACAGCAGAAGGATTCATACATAGCAGATGAGATTAGCTGCAAATCATTCTGGATGCAAATATCTACAGACTCAGCTCAGATTATGCTACTTCTATGTCTGGCTAAGCCTGAGGCTCCATTTCCAGGGATGCAAGTTTAATGAGAGCAGGTACATTTTGTTTGTCCAGCACACCCTGCTACATGTGACGTCGCCACTACCAATGACGTCCCTGCATCTAGCTCGCCGTTCTGCCTGTGTCATCTTCCACATCTTATGATTTGGACAGTGTGACTTGGCACTTAACCATCTCTCCTATTTGACTCTCCCTGCCGGCCCCTGGAGGATGGGCTCCCCCTTTGAGTCTGGTCCCTCCCAAGGTTTCTTCCTTCTTGGGAGTTTTTCCTTGCCACTGTCGCCTTTGGCTTACTCAATGGGGGCTTTGGGTGGGGATGCCGTAAAACGCTTTGAGACGATGTAATGCTGTGATACTGCGCCATACAAAAATTTATTTGTTGTTGTTGTTGTTATGGACTCTGCGTGTCTATGTATTCTGTGACTGGACGGACTTAAGCCATGCACTTTGTGTAGTTCTGGGAAATGATAAGTGCAAGCTTCCAATTAATGCCATATCCTTCTCTGAGACTGATGTCAGTCTAGGATGAACTGTTGGGGTGATGATGTGAAAGGGGTACCTCACCCACTTCCCATTACAAGAGGCGAGGCAGTGGTGCCAAGCTGTGGCAGACACACATTAAAGCATTATGCAAGGCTTAGCAGGGTTTCATGACACCTTAGAGAGAGCCAGTGGAATAAGTCAGGCTCAGAAAAAACTGCAAAATGATGCAACCTTTGAGTATTCTACTCAGCAGTGGCGGAACAACTGCACACAAGGCCCTGGGCCAAAACACTGATCAGGTCCCCCCCACCCCCACACCCACACACGCTCACACATGCACACATGCATACGTATATGTGGCTGCGTTGAAACGAGTTTTAAAGTTTGGGTGCAAGAACACAGGGCAATGCATGTTCATCACTACTATCACCAAATTCAGGGACAGGAGAAGGCAAAGTCAAAAAAGAATCTAACTTGGGGAGTTTAGAGTTTGCCTCATTTTTATTTTTCATTTCCTTCCACTTTTGTGACCCACTTTTACTTTTAAACGTGTTGAATTACTTTCTGGACCAACAAACGCACACAGACACGCACCTTCCTAGTCTTGATGTATGTCGTCAGACGGATGAGGACGTTAGGCAGCCTTTAGATCCTACCCATCATGCACTGCACCACCATGCTGCCCCCAAACGGAAGACCATTAAATACAAAAGGAACAGCTTAGTTTACACCATATACCCATAAAAATATATACCAAAAATGACAGATATATAAAATCGCAAAAGTATAAGTAATATATTCTAGCTGTCAAGAGCTTGAGAGAAATTACATCAGTATAACTTTGTGTGTATTTAGTATATGGGAGGGGCTTCTTATGGCTGGAGGGAGTGCCTTGAGCTCAGGGGCAGTGGCCCCGCCCTTAGCTCCGCCCCTACCTCTGCACCTGGTACTCAGCAATATCCCGAGACGTGCATTGCAGCTGCATGCATTACATGCCTGTGAGGAAAATATATCTTTCTGATTTGGAAGAAAGCAACGGGAGCTAGGAGAGCAATAAAGAAATTCATGACTGCAAAATAATAATGTTTGGGTGATTAATAAGCAATTGTTCATAAAAGTAATATGTCACTGCTAACAGCAACTCATGAGAGCTACAGTAAAACACATCCCAGCATTTGCCTTTACGGGCCACACCAATATTCTTGAGCAAATTATTCTCTTTTATTCTCCTTCTGCTGTGAGCTGAGATTAAACGCATTAATGAAATCGTGGCAGTATTGAAACCATACAGGATGTATCCTTTTTCCCTCCGGTGCCTTTTTTCAGTTTGTGCCTTAGGGATTTTGTAGTTGGCTTCTCTCTTCCTTTTGCAAACAGCTGACACCACACAACCACACTAAAATCCACAAGGGTTTAAATACAATTCACTGCGCAGGCAGTGGAATGACCCACTTCTCTATGATGGACACTGGATGGCTTTGTCTGCCTGCCTTGAGAAAGTGAGCCTGTGCACCATTTACAGAGTGAACACTGCACTTATTGCTGCATACCAATTATCAGTGAAAAATGACTATTATAGAAACAGTTACTACAATGATCACTGCACTCATACCATGTTGCCTGCTTGGCTTTGACGAAATGAAAAGATCCCTTTTTCCTATCTGCTAAAACATTTTCCAGTCTCATAACACAAAGGCAGGGCATTGATAAAATTTACAAGCAGAGCTTCAGTTTACTCAATGAACGAACAGGTGTAAGAGCCATGCACTGCAAACGAAGACAATTATCATAATATTGATCAAGCGGGAACTTCAACTTCCAAATCGGCACACAGAGCACAGTGTGATAGGACAACACAGGCAAAACTACTAAATAAATATCCTGATAGTAGAAGAAGTATTAACACAGGACTAACACAGGACTAACACAAGTACTAAACACATAACGGGGAAGCACAGGGAGGTCTGACACCGGAAGGTAAAGCACACACACCGTGGGTAATCTATGCAATGGCTAAATCGATTCTAAAAGACACAAGCAAAGGTACAAACAACAATTGAGAACACAGCTAGTATTAACAATAAGACAAACAAGTGTCAGGTCAGGTCAGGTTGGTACATGCACTGGTACGGCGCATTGCTGCACCCACCACACGACGGAACACCTTGGGATCCCGGTTGGCGCGCCCCAGGCTGACACATGGTCGAGTCCCAACCTTCAGAAATGACTGTCACTCTGCTGCATTCAGTTGTTACGTGGGCGTCCCCTCGGCCTGGTTCCGCCACTGGGATCCTCAGCAATGAGGATTCTGTGAGCCAGATCATCCTCAGGGAAACGCACCACATGGCCGAAGTTCCGTAACTGACACTCCCTAATAATGTAGGTAATGTGCCTCTTTCAAGACTCCCTGAGCAACCGCTCATTTGACACGAAGTCAAACCAGCGGTACCCAAGGATTCCAAAATCCAAATAAACCCAGTATGAAAAGAGTCCAGTCTTCATCTCAGGTTACTGAATAGCGTCCAACTCTTGCAGCCATACAGCAAAACTGGGAGCACCAGGACTCTAAAGACTTGGACTTTCGTCCTGTTGCAAAGATATCGGGAGCCACACACCCCATCCAGTGACCTCATGACTCCCCATGCTCCCCAGTCTGTCTACTGACTTCATAGGAAGAGTCAACAGAAAAATTTATGTCGCTGCTAAGGGAAGTGAATCTCTCGACGAGGTCGACATTCTCCCCACAGACAGACACACTGCTGATGGCTGTGCCCAAGAGGTCATTAAAGGCCTAGATTTTGGTTTTTATCCAGGACACTCACAAGCTCAGTCTCTCAAGAGTCTCGATCAAGAGCAAAGATCACAGCATTATCGTCAAAGTTAAGATCAGTGAATCTTTCCTCACCAACAGATGCCCCGCAGCCACTGGACCCCACAACCCTGCTCAACACCCTGTCCATGCAAGCACTGAACAGAGTAGGAGCAAGAACACACCCCTGATGAACCCCAGAATCAACTGGGAAGAACACAAAGGTTCTGCCTCCACTCTGCACAGCACTCACAGTACCAGTGTACAGGCCTGCTATGATGGCCAGCAACTTCTCAGGATGTCCTACAGGGCAGTTCGATCAACGGAGTCGAACACTTCATGAAAATCAACAAAAACTGCAAAGATATCCTGCCAATATTCACGCTTGCGCTCGATGAGAAGCCTCAGTGCCAGGATGCGGTCAATGGTAGACTTCTTAGGTCCAAAACCAGACTGTTGCTGGTTGCTGGAAGGTGAGCAAGTGATCACGGATCGTGTTGAGGATGACCCTAGCAAGGACTAATCCAGGCCATCACCCTTCCCTTTCCAGATACAGACAAGAAGTCCCATTTTCCAGTCAGCCGGGATGATGCCCGTCTCATAAATGGAAGCAAAGATTGCTTGCGATGCCAGCAGGACAGCCTTACCACCAGCCTAGAGAAGTTCACTCCAGATACTACAGATCCCTGGGGCTTTCCTTACCCCAAAATTATTCACCATCTGTGCAACCTCAGTGAGAATGCGTGGTTCTCAGCTAATCAGAGGATCAGCCTCAAGAACTGTGGACCCAGAAATCCAACATCGGAGGATCAACTTTAAACAGCTGCTCAAAGTACAAAAGTACAAAGCCCCTCCGACTGAAGAGGAAAACAGTCATCATGCCTGAGAAACAAGATGTTTTACATGCCATCCCGGATGGACCGCCTCAGATTAGGACCCCTCAGCACCACACCAGTTCGAACCTCAACAGGCCTGACCCCGCTGGCGCTCTTGCAGCTTCAACTCTTCCAAGGATGAGGCTCTCAAGGGCTTTTCCTCCATCTCCTTCAAGATGCGTGCAGCCTTCCTGTGGGCGGCTGCAGCAGAGCTAATCCCGTGGAGAGCAGGAGAGAGTCCTGTCTGCTTTGTTGGAGGTGTGTGAAGCTTATGCAGTGGCTGAAGTGCCAATCCCACCACCAAAACTCTCCCTGCAATCTGGAGGACCGCTTGCAGGGCCAGATGCAGTTGAACATCATAATCAGGACAGACTAACAAAAAGGGACCATTTATATTTTCCCAGCATACTCCGGCGCAATATATTGTGTTATGAATGTTAAATAAATATGTTGTTTGCTTTAAAATTGTGCCCAGCGATGGGCTGGCCCCCCATCCAGGGTTGTTCCCTGCCTCGTGCCCATTGCTTCCGGGATAGGCTCCGGACCCCCTGCGACCCAGTAGGATAAGCGGTTTGGAAAATGGATGGATGGATGCTTTAAAATTAAATACATACATATCCATGCAACTAAGCAATAGCCTACTTTAAGTCTTGCTGTTATTGCATATTGCAAATGAATTCAACTACTTCAAGCAATCAATCTGGATAGATCACTCTCCCACATGTCAAGACAACACAGGGGAATTAGGTGCAATTGTTCTCTCAAATTTGTAAACATAACCCAAAGTCAAATTTAGAGGTTTTTTTGCTGACAGGTCATAGCACCGCACCACACTCTGGATTCACAGACAGTCATTTAGTGTTGCGCAGTTCTGGCTTATCAGCACATTACCCAACTGACCAGTCCATTCTGTTTTTTTCTCTGCACATTCTTATGCATCGTGGAGCTAACTACAGTTCTGTGCTGTCTGCTATATCACTACAATTGGCTGAGCAAGGGGAGTCTGACATAAGACGGCGGCGAATAAATGGCCATTTTACGCAGATTAACATCTCATCGAGAAAATACGCTCTTCCGATGACATGTATACTCTCTCTGGGAATTTGCATGTGAAGCATTTTATTTTTAAATCTTCTGCTTTTGAATACCACTGTCGCAGTTCAATTGGTTTAGTCACGTTAATAATTTCATGGTGCATTATTTATTTATCAAGCGCTCATGTAGTTGAGCTTTAAGTTCTTCAGTTGCTCACACTTGCAATAGGTTAGGTTCTGGCACTTGCTGCTTGTGTTTGTCACACGGCGCCATTTTGGCATGAGCGTCGGAACATGCCACACAGCAGAATGCCCCACGCCATTCGAGATGCATACGCCCGCCAGACCCAAAGCGTCATCCGAGCCATGCCATACCTGAACCACTCGAACTGGCCCGAAATCCACACCGCTCATTATCTGATGCGCCACGAGGCAGAGTCTAACTGGATTTAATCAAAATCTGGCATTAAAAAAGCATTAAAGCCCTTCTGGCAGAAACAAAATAATGGAAAGAACAAAAGTGCAGCCACTGTGTAAAATAAGGACTCTTTCCTACTGCTCAAATAATTTATTTAATGCATGTCTGACACTGAGGAAGCTACAATTAATTGTCCCAAACTTTTACTATGGCTCCTCTTGTAAAGTGATAGTTGTGGGGGCAGCGTGTGGCTCAGTGGGCTAAGCCTGTGTGTCTGTAATCTGCCTGTCTGTGGGTCCTTGAGCGAGGCCCTTAACCACCAGCTCCCTGGGCCCCCCAACAGCTGGCTGTCCTTCACCGACAGCTTACTCTACAAAGAGCAAGTTGATGGAGGCTTAAAGACAAAGATCAATAAAAGTATAAGTAATTATTATTATATACGACTATAATTCCTTGAGGCACAAATGATCTAGCATGATCTGGACTCGAGAGTAAAATGACACAAAAAACACAAGTCAAGTCAACAGCTGCCCAGATTTCCATTTAAAACACACATATAGCCAAGGAAGAACATTCAAAAGTAGCCAAGTTTGCTAATGTAGAAGGAGCTGTGTGGGGCTATAGACTTAAATATACTGTAATCACAAAACCATATAAACAAATTAACTATAACAAGAAGTATATATTCATTCTGTGCCCACTTGACTAGGTACACCTGCTTGTTAATTCAAACAGTCGGCTCCTAAAAACCGCAATCATGTGGGTGCAACAGTATGCAAGTAGCATTTGGACAGGGGTAAGGGGTTCAGTTACTAAGAAATTTTTAAATGGCAATATAGGTAATTCCACTGATGTGCCACAAGGGGGACCTCTTCACAGACAGGTGGGCGGCAAGATCATGTCATACAGTCGTTTTCTAGGAATAGAGACCAAGAGTCATAATTCTGGCTGACAGCTGTGTACGGAATTGACATTTGTTGGATGCTAAGAGAGTGTGGAAGACATCACAATTAATCTGCGAGGCTGAAAAAGCTTAACATAATTCAGCACAGTGCATGATGTGCAAGAAAAATTTGACTGGACGTTTCATTTTATTATTCAATGAGAAATATCCTCAAAATTACCCAAAGGCAGACTGCTGTCGGAGTTTCAGCGGCATTGCTATTGCATGCAAAACTCAGAACAAAAATAACTAGTGAGATTTTACCAGTGTGCCCTGCGATGGGCTGGCCCCCCATCCTGGGTTGTTCCCTGCCTCGTGCCCATTGCTTCCGGGATAGGCTCTGGACCCCCCCGTGACCTAGTAGGATAAGCGGTTTGGAAAATGGATGGATGGATGGATTTTACCAGTGAAGTTCTTAAATATTTCCTTAACTACAGTGGAACCTCGAACTTAATCCTTTCCAGAAAGTTCTGCGAGAACTAGTTTGGTCGAAACCCGAATTACTTTTCCCTGTAAGAAATAATGTAAATTGGATTAACCCCCCAAATGATTGCTATTTTAATTTGGATTAATCCGCCCAAATGATTGCCTATTTAAACCTGTATGTATATATACATAATGTTAAACCATAAAGAAAAACTTGAAACCCATAAATTTATGAAATAAATGAAAATTTAACTGCACTTTACCTTTTACTCTGGTGAGCTTACGGCATACAGTTATTTCCTTGCTCTGTCGTGGTTCTCACATGGTTTGCTGCTATCACTAACATCACTAACCTTTGGAGGACACATGGTGGCTTATTTAAAAGCAAGAGTAACAGAAGCATAGAACAGGAGAATATTCACAGCACAAGCGGAGATGTTCACCACGCGAACGGACCCTTTGGGTCCACTCCAGTTAGAAAGCCCCCAACTCAGCGACTTACCGGAGAAGGCAGCCCATTACCCTCAGGTTCTGGACCTAATCACCCCAGGTAGCTGCCCTCAGGAACAGCAAGCTCCTGTGCATTGTCTATCATATCCCCATTTGGGCAGCAAGGGGCGCTGGCTAACCCATCCCTTTTTGCTGTGTTTTGTGAGTTGAACTCTTTTATGTCCCTAGCATATCCCCCTGCTCCCCAGGCCACTACGAGGTCAAATGGGCTAAGCAGGTGGTTCAGATCCATGCATCCTTCCAATTTTGGATTTGTGGCTAGTCTCTGTTAGTTATTTTACATACCAGTTTCCCCGATGTTGTGTTTGTGTCCACATTTCTGTATTGTTCATGTTTGCCTTTGTTCTTGGTCCCCACCCCTCGTACCCAGTTCATTATCAGTCTACATATGTGCTTGTCTTTACTCTAATGCTTCTGCCAGTCATTGCGTTTGTTTCCCCACATGTTACCCCGATGTCAAGATGATGTTTGTAGTGATTATTGTGCTTCCCTCACCTCTTCCTGGTGTCAATGTAAGTCCTTGTTACTTGTTTCACTTTCTTACTTTGACCTCTTGTGGTCCCTTTTGTTTCTAGGGTCATTTCAGTTCAGTCTCAGTCAAATCCCTTCTGTTTCCAAGCCGCATTGTGGACCATCCCTAACCCTGCTTTTGTGACATTCCCTGTTACTCTTCCTCTATTTAATAAATGCACAGTAGCAATAAAATCAAAATTAGCATTATGTGCATTTTCAGTTCTGATATTTAATTTCTAACTCAGGTCATGGCTGGAATACGAACTATCAGTCATTCAGTTTGGGATTCAACATCAATCATGCAAAACTGATGGATTTTTAGCTCCTCTGTTCGGTTGCCAAATCTGGGCTGCCTTGTGCTCTGCACATTGTTAACTGCAGCCTAAGATTAACCACAAAAAAATCTACAGTAGCTGGAGCACAGCTGCAAAGGTGGGGCCTAATAAGCCAGCGAATGACAACACTCTATGGCATATAAATCACCTGCCGTGGGCGGAGCTTAAAAACAGATTATAAAACATACAAAGGTTTGCTCTTTTGCAGTTTTGATTGTCAGTCTGTACTTAAATCCCCGAAAATTAAGCCGTCTTTTGAGGAACAGCAGCTGCATCCACGCTCAGCCAGTGTTCCAGAAGCCTGCACCTTGTATTTGCATCTTTCTGAGGGGGAAAAAATACATGGAGTAGAGCACCTGCTGTGATTGAGATGCTCTGGAAGGCTTTGGCCAATGGCGCTCGTCTTTGGTCATTTCACGACGCTATGGCCCACAGCTCTGTCTCATGTCCGATTTTCTTTTCGTCATCCCTTCCCTCCATCATTCCGCTGGGCGACTCTGCTGAGTAGGTTGCCTTTTCCCTCCCTCACGTCCACTGACCGGTTCGCTCCACTGGCAGCGCTACTGGAGCTTAACTTCGGGAACGAGTTCAGGCAACATAGTCTTGCTTACTAGAGCATTACGGTGCCAAGTTGGCAGGTGTTGCTTCCATTTCTCATGTTGTGTCTTAAGTTTCTCTTCTCCAGATGTTGGGGAGTGACCAGACTGGCAGCAAGAAGGCTTTTCTCTCACTGTAAAGAAACACTTAAATGTGTCACATTTAGAGCGTATCTCTTTAATATTGACGTCTTACTTACTATGTCTTAAAACTGCTTCCATAATGCTTTTTAATGGTATGACTAGTTTGCCCTTGATGAAATTATACGCGACAGTTAGCTCTGACAAACGAACCAAGATTCAAAGGGCCAAAAAGCAGCTGTGTGATGAAGAAACTCAGCAGCCCTAATCTCGATTATAGGGAGAAGGCATTTTATGAAAAAAAGAATGATTAAAAAACTGATTTTTTTCCCCCCAAACTGGGTGATGAGTTTTATATTAAATATTTAGTTATTTTAAAAGCACCTTTTAAAATGAACCAGTGCTTCAGTGTCAAGCTTTTTGTTTGCTTGGTAACTATACTAAACAGAATAGAAAATACAAAGGATTATACATTTGCGGTAATTATAGTGATGCATGTAGACCTGGTATCGGGTCATTCTGGACTATTAAAAGCGGTTAGGATGAGTCACGCTGCAGATACACTGCTTGCACTAATGCACACATTTGGTATCGACTTAAGACCATATTTTGTGTGAGTGACACACTCTACCTGATTATCCAGCCAAGGGCCTGACCTAAAAAAAAGGCTCTTGTCTGTAAAGGTGAACCGTCCCAGATTAAAGCTGTGCAGCGCTGTGTCTGTGAAAAGGCACTCAGGCAAACAGGCCAGCAACCCGCATCATCCAGCCACAGCAAGCACAGAAAGGCCCATCCGCACCAGCACAATGACAGAGAACTGAGGCAATGCCACACCCTGATGGACTTTTAAGGTTCCACAAGGCACGGGCCAGAATCGCACTGAGAATGGAGGATCCTATATCACTGAGTAAGCAGGGAGACGTGCAATTCCACCTGTAGCCATGTATCTGGAGTCATAACTCAGCATTGACAGTGTCTTCCGTGAAGCTGCCCTGAAATGGTTTATTTCCCAAAAATTGCCAATGAATCAACATCAGGAAGACAGTGGAACACAGTCAAGGTCTAAAAATGATTGTCAGCCATGAAAAACAAGAATATTAAGACTAAAATGTGTTTGTGAGACGCAGGAGGGTGTGGATGTTTCGGGGGAGGAGCGAAGTCAGAGAAAAGGCCATTCTAGTCACTTGTAACTAACCTACAGTTAGCAAATTCAGTTTCTTCTGTGGGTCTGAGGGAGATGTTGGGATCAATGCTTCTATTTCTGCTGTTACCTGCTACTTAAGTTAGAGAGAAACTCATGTGCAGTATTTTGTATTGTGTTCAGTTTCACCGACTTGTTCCAAGAGGGTTTCCAGTAAATCTCCCTGTTCGTTCCTGTAAAAACCTCTGGAGACCTGCTTGTCTTCATGATGAACCGAGTCGTTCGCAGTTCTCTTTTCAGAATATCAATGGCAGGTTTATGTTAACTATGACAACCTTAGACCCTAATCAGCTCTAACTATAACCATGAGTAACCTAACAAAATGTTAGACTTTTGCCATTTTTAGTTTTTCAATTGCAGTCATGGATTTTTAGAAAATGAAGTTTTCCCATAAGGTCAAAAAATGGGCATTCATGACGTTGTGGGGACATTTGGTCGCCGCAGTGTAATGATTACCTGGACCACACACACACACGTACACATACACACACGCTAAGGGCAATTTGGAGATTTGGACCACTGTTAATCAGTGGTCACCAACTGGCTACATCCGGACCGAAATGCAACTGAATATGGGCCACAAAAGTCGCCCCCCTCACCCAAGTTGTCAAATTGTTTCGGACGCACTGGAACTTGGCTTAATGTTGCTGATGCCTGCTGGGGACCTCTGCTCTAAATTATGTTTCTTTTGACTGTGGAAGGGGTGTAAATGTAAAAAATTAAAGACTATAACGTTTATTGAATGTAGATGATGCTTTTTAGATGGGTCTCTTTTTCAAAGCCAGCTGATAGTGGACTGCATGAGAGCAGGACAGAAAGTACTTTAAATCCAGGATGGTAGTTTTATTTGTATCCTGAAGGTTCCGCACTCAGGGGCTGCCATGCTAATATTTACATTACATGTGGACATTTTTATCCAAAGCAATTTATAATTTTTACCCATTTTTATGGCTGGATATTTTTATTGTAGTGATTTAAATATTCTCCCTTGAGTATAGAAGGGCAGGGATCCTTTTGGGTCTTGAACAGCAATCTCTGGGTTTCAAGACTTTAATCCCTAAACGACCACCACTGTTCCCCACTTTTAACCAGTTATGTGGCTGGACGTTTAACTGAAGTCGTCAAGCACCTGCACGTTAAGTTCCTGATAAGTGGTAGCACAGCATTTCCAACCTGTATTAACTTGCCAAGCTTTACGTTCTAATGTCTGGTTCATTACCATAATGCCTCGTTACTTGAAGAATTGTTTTTTTTTTTTTTTACAGTTTACATGATGTTTGTATTGTAATTAAATGAGTTCAAAGCAATGAGAACTGTTTGATTTCATTTGCATGCATTTCCCACACATCACACAGGACAAATCCTTTGATATAATCCATCATATTAAGGCTAATCTGAAATGTAAGAGAAACTAGGACTCTTTGTCAGGTGATAAACAGCTAACATCTAGTAATACTCTTTAAATGCCGTAGTTATTAACACTTCGACCCGTGTTCACCAAATTTTCCGGTCCAACGCCGTTTGCAGATTTCCCTGCTCAAACACGTCTTAATCAGATAATTACCAGGTTAAGTAAGTGTGTTTCAGCAGGGAAGTCTGCAAATTATGTTGGATTCTGGCCCTCCTGGACTGGGCTTGGTTAACTCTGCTCTAGTCATAAGGAGTAATTGAAGGGCGATAGGTAACATCGTGTCAAAGTAATAGGGCTGAATTTTTCGAAGTTCTCCAACTGTTTAAACCCCTTTTAAGAATAAAAAATAAGCACTTAACTCCGTAGATACCTTAATAATGGTAGACCAAAGGCAGTTAAAAACAGTGCAAGAATGCAGTTAAATAAATATTTCCATATGATTCAAAACTTGAACAAGAATATTTTTCTATTATATTCCCAGCAAGAGGTATGCAGGAAAATGTATGTTCCCTGATTCCATGAATTTCAGCACTTAACATAGCCAGAGATTACGTACGGGGAATAAACGGGCTTTACTGAAGCTTACGCGATATAAGAGAAAAATGTCCGCATTAACTGCACAGATTCCTCGATCACTGTACGGCAATGCAGCGTGAGAAGAAGCGACGGTTTATTTGGAGGAGCTAGATTAAATCGGCATGATGATAAATACGGGCACTGGAGCCCATGCTACTGTAATTAACAATCCAGAGGGTCCTTAATGAAAAAACGCTTCATGATAAATAACCCCAGAGTTCAATGAAACATTTGCACTTTTTAGATCTTTGTATATGAGCTCATAGAAGTCTGTACCCGAGTTCCTATTGTCTTTACGATAAAACATCAAGCAACTGACTTGTTGATATGAATGATAAAAGTGGTTTATAATCAAATCCTTGCCAGATTTGCAAAGTAAAACACGAAAATGACGTATATTTGGCAATGTGAGCAAGTTCGGAAGTTACAGAAGAATGAGATATTAACACCTGAAGAACCACACGCGTAGATAGATAGGTTGATAAGAAGCAGGGTTTAGTATAGGAGGTCATACTTCCAGCTCCCACAGTTATTCCAATCTACGATCAACCACGGAATTGTAAACTAAGTAAGCAACTTAAAATGATTCCTATCAGTTTTAAAGAACACTTCATTATATATTTTAATATGCAGTTGATCATACACGTAGGTTATATGTCCGTTAATTTCTAATTAAACGAAAACGCTGCTTTGCTGGCGAAGTATTCAGCTACGGCGTGAACGATCAGGTCCAGTTAATGAGACGCGAGGACAGTTTCCATCATTTTTCTTACCTTAATTACAAAACGATTAAAAGAATCACCAGACATTTAAATTCGCGGGAAAGGGGGACAGCTGCTTTAATAGAAAAAAACGTGAAATTATTATTCCGATAGCTTACCTGAAAACCGCATCTTGACGTTTCCTAAATTTGTTCCTTCACTCAATTTAGACGTCAAATCCCGGAAGGCAGATTAAATACTACTGCAAATCGACTGACACGTAATATATAACACTAGAAACTGCCGAATGGTTGTGCAAGAGCCAGGAAAGCGTCTTCGATCCGAGACAGCACACGCTCCCCACTAAAGGCACGGGAGAATCTTGAATTCTACATGCCTCTTGCAAACATTTTTCGTTTGGGTTCAAGTTCTATACGTAGCGAGAGTCCGGTTTTGAGACTCTCCTGTAGTCATATTTAAAGTCTAATGAAAAGCACAACATTGCTCAGTACTGTGATGCTACAAATCACTGTCAAATCCTTTAAAAGCCTTCTGTAGATCCCCCTTTACCCCCCACATACACGCTCTCTCATTCGTCTCTAACTCTGGTTGACTAATGGGTAGAGAGGTCTGGGCTTTTAAATGTCCGTGGTATATTTACAAGTTTATATGCACATAACACACATAGCAACATGATACTAAAATACCCTGCGAGCTTCATAATCCACCTCCTTTTACTGATGAAAGATGTGAGAATATGAAATGGAACAATCTGATAATTAGCTTACCCTGTTTACTCCAGCTCTGTGTTTGGGTGGGTCAGCTCCCGCAGGCCAAAGACATGACGTTTAATGTGTAAGTGTGCATGTGCTCAATGTCGGGCTGACATCCCATACAGGGTGTCCCACCTGTGCCACCTGGGATAGGCTTCAGGCAATATGAGTGAAATAAACACATTTTAAAGTCTATGTTTGTACTATCATACTGATCTGTGGCTAAAGATAAGCTCGTTCAAAACTTGCTTTTATGGGAACAATGCATTAGCAGCTGTTTGTAACATATCATTAGTAGCTTTAAAGGTATTAAATGTTATCCGAGGTATTTTTTAACTAAATTCTTACATTCTCCATTTTGGAAATTGAGCTGGACTTTTTCTAATGGCGAACAGAACCATCCTGCAGCCCCTGTCCTGAGATGAGTCAGTTTCCTAATGTTGACCCGTCTATTTGATCTGTTTTTCACAGCAACCCTAAGAAGGATTTTTCTTTTCACTGAAACCACCCCAGTTGTTGTGTCAGCAGTCGGGTTTGTGGAGAAGTGACACAATACACAGGCACAGACCCACAGGTCCAGCTGATCTAATGTGATTCGATCCACATCTCAGGCTTGGTGGTGCAGCTGGATCCGAGCAAGAATGTGAATTTTCCCAGTGTGGTTAATGCTGAATACGAGTATGTTATACAACACTAAGTAAATGACGAAGGACTACCATTCGTCTGTCTGTCTTCTGACTGCATCAACGTGAGCTTGGAGCCTTTTCCAGGAAGGCAGGGGGCGCCATGGGCAGGCTGCTAATATACAGATATACCACAAACAGTGCTGTACTGCACAACCAAGAAAAGGGAAAAAAAAGACATACAAGTTGATAGTGTTCACAAGCCAGGGAGATGTGAGCAAAAGTGCCCCCTTCCGAGCATCTGAGGGTCCCATTTTGATCACCAACAGTCAGCGAAGTTTACCGATCACCGACAATCACACTAAACGGTACTGCTTTCCCAAAGTTCACCAAAAAGTACTATTTTTATCTTTTGAGATCTTATAATTTCATTGCACGCAAACTTGGACGGGCGGCACGGTGGCACAGTGGGTAGCACTGTTTCACACCTCTGGGTTCATGTCTCCGCTTGGATTCCATGTGTGTGGAGTTTTCATGTATTCCCCAAGTCATTGTCGGATTTCCTTCGGGTTCCCTGGTTTCCCGCCACAGTCCAAAAACATGCCGAGGTTAATTAGAAATACCAGTTTGCCTGTAGGTGTGAATGGTGTGTGAGTGACTGGTGTGTGAGTGACTGGTGTGTGACTGAATGGTGTGTGAGTGACTGGTGTGTGAGTGACTGGTGTGTGACTGAATGGTGTGTGAGTGACTGGTGTGTGAGGGACTGGTGTGTGAGTGAATGGTGTGTGAGTGACTGGTGTGTGAGTGACTGAATGGTGTGTGACTGAATGGTGTGTGAGTGACTGGTGTGTGAGTGAATGGTGTGTGAGTGACTGGTGTGTGAGTGAATGGTGTGTGAGTGAATGGTGTGTGAGGGACTGGTGTGTGAGTGAATGGTGTGTGAGTGAATGGTGTGTGAGTGTGCCCTGTGATGGGTTTGTAAAAAACCTGTTCTTACTGGTTTTAAGCACTTGTATGAAAGGACAAAAGTGAGCTGTATAAAATGAACACACAAGCGTGTGTGAGACACACTGATGGTGCTTGATATGCATTAGCCCTGGTGACACCATGTGTACGTAACGCTGACGGTGCTTTTAACGCAGCGGAGAAAGTTAGCCAAGCATCATTCTATGAAACATTCATGAGCTCCACGGACAGATTTTAATGATAAGAGTCCAATGCGCCCCTTGATTAAGTTGGCAAGTCATGATAGCTGACTCTTCAAGGTAAACTTTACACAAAATATAAGTTTTACTGGCCTTTAGCAACATTAGCAATAACCTGCCTTTAACTATCCATCCATCCATTATCCAAACCGCTTAGTCCCCACTGGGGTCGCAGGGGGCTCAGAGCCTATCCCAACACTGCGTTTACTCAATTTATTTAAAAAGATGGAACCATTAAAAAATATTATTATGACCTAAAACAGTCAGATAATCTCTCCGGCTTCCAACCACTTTTCCAGGTCATGGCTGAGGTGGGAACGCCCTGGATAGAGGTGCCATTGTAGTACATCAGCACACAGCGAAAGTGATGTGTGTTAGAGATGCCAGTTAACGTGCCTGTATGTCTTTGGACAAAGGCAGGGAAGACGCATGACATCAGTCTGCAAGTACAAACAACACTGGAGGTGTCACCAATGGAACCACCCAAATCAGATTAGACAGTGGCATTGTCTTTATCATTGACGATTTATTGACAGCTTCTAAAAATAAAGTTTAAAGTTTTAAAGATTTAAAGATTAGTTGATTTGATTCATGTTTCAAATGTCCTAATTTTCAAATTGCATGACATATTACAAAACATGAATGAAAAATATAAGCTTTATAATCTATAATATTTTCAGATTATTTGTGTCACACCCCGCTTGACCGATCCTCCTGTGTGCCATGTCCCCTCGTTAATCCCGTGTGGAATCCCCATGTTTATCAGCTGTTTCTTGTTGATGTCATTAGTTCAATGTATTTAGTCTGTGTTTTAGTATGGTTCCCCAGTCCGGTCACGGTAGTGTTATAGTGTTGCTGTGTTTTTGGAGTGTATCAGCATGCAATAAGTTTAGTTTTGGTCACATCCACGGCTCTCTTCGCCTGCTTCCCCAGTCTGTGAAAATGTGAATCACTACCCTTTTAAAGACTGCCCTCCCCCCAATGACAGGAACATTTCTGTGTATTTTCTTTCTAGGATACATTATGACACCGGTTTGCATGATATGTCCACAAACTGCATTATTCGAGTAAATGTTTGTTTTGACAATACATTTTTCATTATACTTATTATACTATTTAATCACTATTGATTATAGAGAAACCTTTACTGCTCAGTCTCAGTGATGAAAGGTGGATATTTGATTTGTTAGACTCTCCAATAAAAATGAGAGCAGCAATAAAGTGATCAATATAAATGACATTTTTCAGTCTTCACTCATTGGTCTTTTGTGCCTGTAATGCGGATGGGCCATCACAACAAAGAGAAGTCGAAACTGGATTAAACATATTTTCTCCTGGATTTATTTTTCGGTGCCCCCACTCAGTAGCACCCTGTCTGTCCACATTTGGTCTCGCGATTAGTTAGAGGATGGTGTGACTGGCCATCCTGAGGGTTCCGCAGTGCCACCTCGTTCAGCATTAAGTTGTTAAAAGTAGCAGTAAAAAGTCATTCATACAAAAGCTATCATGAACACAAATCTTAACTAGTACAAACACAAATGCTAGTAAAATAGATGACTTCAAAAAGCATCTTTGCATCGGTCAATTAGATGTAAAACATTTTCAGTAGACAGAGAAGAATAGGAGTACGCCAGCTGTAGTAAAGATTCACAATTGTCAAACAGCGGACATACATGTTTTTCATTGGATAGTGATGATATATAGGGTCAAATGTATTGGGCCCAAGAGCAGGCTGTGGAGAACCCCTAATCTGAAGTGATAAAAATCTGAATGACAAGCCATTGACCAGGGAAACTAAAAGGTCTACAGTATCAAAGTCAGCATTTACCTCTGTGAGTGAAGCAGAAGAAAATACTACAGCGAGAGAACAGAAGCAGGTCAGGAGAGTAAAAAGAAACACATCGCCGGTAATATTTATAACAGCTCTTCTCCTGGGTGCAGCAAGGGAACAGGATGATTTGAGTAAGTTGCTCATGGTTCAGCTCTGTGTCAGAGGCTATTGATATTATCCTCCTGATGTTATGCTCAACTCGTCCGCTCCTCCCGTGTGCCACGCCCCCTGGTTTCCCACGTGTGATTCCCCGATTGTTTCC
>JAODJX010000109.1:10995599-11014236 GCA_026776945.1 Isichthys henryi
GTTCTTCGCCTGCCTGCCTGTTCATCACCCGCTACCCTGCACGATCGCCGGTCGCTTCGACCCCGTAACGTGACACCTGACGCTTAGCTCTCTGCGTGTCAGTGTTTGCCTTGATTACTTACGCGCTTTGCCCCGTTTGCCATGGCCATTCTGGAGCTTCGGCGGAGCTCACATGCTGTGATGAGAAACACATTGCGCCAGCCACGGTACATTACTCTCAGGTAAAGCGCTCCCCTCCCACTGCTAATGCACATCTCCCTGGTTTATAATAGATGCTTAAAAGTAGTAAATAAATGCCTGGTTTCTGGAGTCGCTGGGGCACCCAGCTGAGCTCCGCGCACATCAGGGAGGAGCTGCTCCCACAGCCCCTTCAGACAAAGTGGCCGATATTAAGGTCTCTTCTCGTGTCGTCTCCGTAGAGACGCCACATGGCTCATGAAAAGCCTCAACGGAGGTGAGCTGAGGGCGCCTGTGATTCTAACAGGGGCTGTCACCAAGCCGCAAGTAGCCAGCTACCGTCTGCCTTAGCAGAGTCACGCTGCGGTGTGTTCGTGGTCACAGTGGTAGCCTTCAGCCCCCTGTAGCTGTGAGCCTGAGCAGTCGGGTGTGCAGGGCATTCAGGGTGTGGCAGGCTGTATGACGGAAGCTTTCACTGACTGATGCTAACTGTTAGGAGAGAGTGAAAGTTGACATATGTTTGCTTAAACACGCACATAAACATAAACACACATACTCACAGATTATACATCTGTATCTTTGTGGGGACTCTATTCATTTCTATGAGCATAATGCTAATCCCTACTATTTACGCTTAACCCCCAACCAGTCCAAACCCTAACCATAAGTAACCAAACAAAATAGAAGATTTCTGGCATTTTTAGTTTTTTGATTGCATTCACAGATTTTTACGAAATTGAATTTCCCCTAAATGTCAAAATAGTAAGTGTTTATCGCATTGTGAGGACAGTGGTCCCCAAAATATATACATGACTATATATACACAAACACCACACGTGTTTGCATTTACATCTTTGTGGGGACCGTCCATTCATTCCTATGGGAAAACCCTAATCCTAACAATGACACCCTTAACCCCCACCCAGTCCTAACCTTAACCATAAGTAACCCAACCAAATATGAGACTTTTTTCGTTTTTTGATTGCAGTCACAGATTTTTATAAAATTGAGTTTCTCCTTGTGGGCATCAGAAAGGTGGCCCCCACAATGTCAAAATAACAAATTTTTATCACATTGTGGAGACATTTGGTCCCCACAATGTAATATATACACGACCCACACACACACACACACACACCATGTCAGTGTGCAGAAACAGTGAAGCAAACAAACATGACAGGAGTCGTACTGCTGTCACAAATAGGTTCTCATTCATCTAAAGTTATTGTTTTCTAGACGCCAGATGTTACAACAGACGTGCTGTAAATCTGCGTTACACGTATATAAACAAAAACCTCTCTGATCTACCACTCTAAAGTCCTCTACGTAAAAAAGGTAAAGAAAAAGTTAATTAGATTTCCTTTTAACAATCAATCTTTTTTTAATACAGCGCAATGTCCAAATCTAATAAGTGTATATATTGTACACATTTCTTAATATATGCAGTGTTTTTGCACACGTCAGGTGCCCATTTCCCACATCCAAATCCGTAGTGGACTGTATCAGCTTTATCCTCAACAATGTAAGAGAAAACACCAGCTGCTCATCTGTGGCACAGGCCGAGAAACGGCGTGATCTGCAAAATCACACTGAGCCAGGACGTGCTTTTCATCGGTACCCATGAGATGCGTAACAGAGAATCTGACGAGATGCACTGCTTCTGTAAAAAGACGCACGAAGCCCGTGATCATTATAACAATAATAGCCGGGATTATGGGGCGATACAGACTATCATGGCCGTTGTTTTACAAGCTCATTGGTAATATAGGGGCCAAGGACACTGGAGTGACACGCATGTGGGTCCTGTGACACTGTCCGACTGCATTCACCCCTTGTCCTTCCTTCCCTGTTTCCCGCTTCTCTCCACGCTTGTCACAATGCATTGGTGCCTCTGTGGTTCCGAAACTGCTGTGCATGTGTACAGATGTGACGGACAGTCGCTGTCAAAGGCATGTCTTAAGCTGTCATTCACATGGCAAATCAAACAGACGCACAAAAATGTAACTGCCAGGCATGTCAGATCTGAACCACAGCAAATCTCTGTCTAACATGGTTATTCTAGACCAATACTAACAAATATGTATGATTTACTCGTTTTTTTTGGAAACTAAAAGAAGAAAATTCACAGGACATCAAGCACTTAAACATATCTGTGTGTCATGTCTTTATACACATAGGGTATCATAATATCACAACACTAAAGAGGCACATTAAATATCCCAAATTCTCTATTAAAGACACAGAAGTCCCAGATCAAGTTAAAAAGCCTGTGTTATACCCATGGAATTGTATTTGCAGTGACAAAAGTAGAAGAGCTATTCATGGCCGCCCACGTAGTGAGGTTCTTCAAACCAAAGGGTTGTTTCTCCGTCGGATTCATGCAGTGTCCCAAGGGGAGTGGCAATTGTGTCTTCTCAAGGGGATCCATACGACAGCTGAGGCTGGCAGAGGCACAGTGATCCTGAAGTTCAGCTGACTCACTGAACACATGGAAGAGGAGAGACCTTGGTCTGTCATGCTGATTACATTTGCACTTACGACGCCTCCTTGTGAAAAGCCTATCGGCATTGATGAACTAAAAAGAAATTAATTTTGCTTCTTTAGTTTATGTATTATGGTTTGTTTTTCTTCATTAATGCTCGTGGTATAAAAAAAAGGTGCAGTGTGATCTTTGAACCTTTTACATATATATATATATATATTTGGCAGAGTAAAGCTCAATGCATGACCTACATAAAAAATATACACAAAAAATACAAATATATATATATAAAATTCACAATGCTGCAATGGATGGGTATGCAGAACCCTTTTATATAACTGTGGCCAGTATGAAACACGCTGGTCCTTCTCTCTCCTGGGGCCCTGTTATATATTTAAATAGAGAGATGGACCACTGACAGGGCTGTGGAGCACTTCCATCCATAATACTCAATAATGCAGCAGCATGCATGTGACACGCATGCGCACACTGCCATGCATATTAAAACACCTCTGCTTGGCTTGAGAAGGTCTTGCTTTCTGGTTGTTCGATGCTATGGTTCGGCACCACATTTTAGACTAGATTTTTTTTTTCCAGTTTCCTGTCACGGGAGATACATCCCAGGTACCTGTAGGCCTGTACAGTGGTTTCTGCTTGAGATTCATACTGTAGAGCAGGTTCTGTGTCCGCAAGTCCGTCCCTAGAGTAAAAAAACTCCACCATCATATTTCCAAGAAAGGCCAGGATCAGATTATATAATACAGATATAACAATGTATCATTTACATTCAATTTCTGATAAATATGCAGTCTTGCAACCCTAACCTGTGTAAGGAGCCAGATGGATGGATGGATGGATGGATATACGACTCAGTTACAGGTGGTCTTCATTTGCACCATTGAGGTGTTAGCAAATGACTTGGTTATTGAAACGAATATTTTTCCCCGCATAAATTCTTAAGTAACAACGTGTTGCGCAGGCCTCTTCAGATATGTGCAAAACTACATTAATAAAAATAATACTGATGCAAAATGAATATGTTTTAATTTATGGAAAAAATAAATGTTACTATTTATTAGGGATATTATGCGCAGTAGTCAGCTGGTTGGTTAAAACAAAATCTTGGTCTGGATTTGTACTCTTTACACCTGAAATCTCCACCTCTGCCATGTATATACTAGGTTAGTATTTTTCTGTGGGCTACTAAAAAGTATTTTTTTTTCTGCATACTTATTCTGGACATGGATAAGCGTAGCTCATAATTGTATTACTCTTCTGTCACGGATATCCAGTTTGTTCCATTGCTGTCAAATGCAGTAATTTTTAATCGGATTATTGAAATGCCACGCTTCCATGGTGCTGCATCTCAAGCAAGCAAACGAATATGCATAAGGAAAGCAGCCGCAACTTAATGTCGCCATCTAATGGACAGTAGCCGTAAAAACAGGGTATAATGTATGTATAATGAAAACAGAACAATGTATTACCGCATATTCTTGTTTAGGGCTGTGGGGCAACTGTGTCGTGAAAGTCGCTGTATAAAACCAAAAAATGAATTGAAATATTGCAAGGGATCACTGGAATTCTGTTTTAATAATAAAAATTATACTGAAGAAAGCATATTGCAGTAGTAAGCTGTGGCTATGTGGGTTTGATATTAATCGACATATTTCCGAGACTATTTCCGATTATTTCTTAAAATGATCCTTTATGCTTTAAGCTGTGCGAACCTCAGCATCCTAGCATATATCTAATTTCCCTGACATTCATTTCCTAGTACAGATTCGCAAGGAGTTGTTAAACTGCAGAAAATGCGCAACCGAGTGGAATGAAAAGCACACCGACGATAAAAAAAAAATACATTTAAATGTGTATTATATTATATATTTACGTAAAACATTATTGAATCTACACTATAATTACACTGATTCCTACGGAAAGTACACGAACAGATTCTTTAGAAATCTACTGCAATCTGCCGCATTCGTTTTCATGTTTAAGACGGACGCAGAAATGATCCGAGCTCGAAATAATTGATTAAGGCTTCTGTAGGCATCCGTCTGAAATACTTTTCACACTATCTACCGTGGCTGTCTAAATAAAAACAACAATTAGGATGTTTCATGTGAGAATATGCCTACGCTGTGCTGTATAAAATGCATTTAATATTTTTTGTATGAAATTAGGTACTTGGCATATAAAACATTTTTGACGTCTGAGTGTACAAACAGCCTCCATTTAGTGTTGTTTGTACTCCCGAAAATAAAGCCAGCGACACTATTGATCTGGATGGACTGTGTTTGGAGTTGTCCGCTGACCTCGACGCTAGGGGGCGCATACCATTCCAGGTCTACTTCCCTTACACGTGTAGATTTATTTCAAGATGGCTGCGCCTAGTACCTCGTGAACTACGCACAGGATAAAGGTGTAAGTATACAGTTCAGTAAAGCCACATCTTTACGTAACTTAGGATTTTGTTTAAGTTCTGTTAAAGTTAGCTCTTTAGCTTGTTGTTTTAATGTTTTTGAATTAGAGGAACGGGTTTATCTGGGTAGAAGTCTGTCCTGCTTCGTGCGGATGTGTTCGAAGTAGACCGGCTCTAATTAACTAGCTTCCTGATATATTTGTCAGTGACTGGCTAGTAATTAGTTACCCGCGAAACTGTAGTATGTAATAGTATTTTACAAGAAGACGGCAACATTAATTATTACCATATTGCGACTTAGAGATATTTGGATTTCTGTGGATTATAGACCCTTGCAGAAAGAAAGTACTAGAAGATTGGTCTTGAGTTGAATATCGTTTAATATCTCATTTACTGTGAATTATATGTACGAGTATGTTTAACGTGTCGTTCCCACGTGTGTTCGGCTGTGTTTAAACAAGAATTCTGCACTTTTTGGACTATGATAGCATGTCCGGGGAAGGGGAAAGTCAACTGAATGTGGAATTCGAGATGGCAGAAGGCATGGTAATCGATCAAGGTGAAGAGATGGCGAAGACCACACCTGAGGAGGATGTAGGTGACTGTGATGGTGATGATGATAAAGAGACTGAGGAAATATGTGTTGTTGATGGAGATGGCAGTAAGAAAAGGAAACCTACGAGCAAGAAGAAGATCGTACCAGGCATTTTATATTTGGGCCACATCCCACCCAGACTAAAACCAAGTCATTTGCGGAACATGTTAGGGGTCTACGGAGAGATTGGACGGATATTTCTCCAGCCTGAAGGTGAGAACGTTGCTTTTATAAAGTTTTTTCAGTGCGGTTTCTTGAATCTATGTTGGTGAGGTGGCATTATAAAATGCCTCTTGGATATTTTTATGACAGACTTCTTTTCATATTTGTTAGACCATTCAGTACGTCGGAAGAAGAAGAAAGCTGGTTCTAAGGGCCACGACTTCACTGAGGGCTGGGTGGAGTTTAAGGACAAGCTTGTTGCCAAGAGAGTAGCAGCCAGTTTGCACAACACCCCCATGGCCGTCCGAAAGAAGAGCCACTTCGCTTCAGACCTGTGGTGCATCAAGGTGTATCACTGCTTTTTCCTGCTCATTTAATGTGTCTGCAGTGTTTAGGAAGTATTACAAATGCAGCCTTTCATTAAATTCCAGTGTACTGCAACTAAAATAGTTAATTAATTTAGAAATTAGTTTCATTTGAGGGCTAGATTTTCTCTCAACAACTGACACTAAATATAATTGGCTATTAAAGATGGTAAGGTAGGACAAATAGAAATTACTGTTGTAATTCGAAAACCCAAAAGGAGCCTAGAGAAATCCATATTCTAACTGCCTGTGCTGGGAAGGGTTGTGAAGGGACCTTGAGCCTCTCTTATGTAACCAAAGGCACAGCCTACAAAAACGGTAATCCAAGATTATGTTTGTGTTTTAGCAAGAATCAATGAAAGGGCAACTAAAATGACCTCTGAGGATGCAAAACGGCCCTTTGATTTAGTTTATTTTGATCTTGTTTCTAACTCATGTGTTGTGTTTACACTCAGTACCTCCACCAGTTCTACTGGTGCCACCTGAGCGAGCGACTGGCCTATGAGCAGACCGTGAGGCAGCAGCGCTTGCGCACTGAAATCTCGCAGGCCAAGCGTGAGACCAACTTCTACCTGGCCAATGTGGAGAAGAGTCAGAACTTAGAGAGGCTGCGGAAGAAGAGAGAGAAGAGTGGGGAGGAGGCGGTGGAGAAGACCTGGGACTTCACCCAACGGCGCACTGAGGAGGAGATCCAGCAAAGCCGCCTGCGTAAATACGCCATGTCGAAGAAGAGCCTTCAGAAAGCACAGGATAAGGCCCGCGCCATCCAGGAGAAGGCCCAGTCCAACGTCTCCCTGCTGGCCAAGATCTTCAACAGCCAGTCAGCTGACAGTTGATACGGCTGAGACCGAAGACGCACATGGCAGTCACACAGACTACGGGAGGGTGGGCGAATCACGATACCCCATATATCCATGATTATGGTTCTGCTTCCTGTCATGCAGAGAGGGAAGAACCTTTTCAAAGGTTCAGTGAATCCCCGGTTACTCAGATGATATCGCAGTTTCATCGTCAGCATATTGTAAGAGTTACGATGACTGGTTAAATTCCATAGGAAGGTGGCCACTGCTACCACTAAGGTATCAGAATAAGATGGATGCAGCAAATGGGACCTTAATGTGTTGGACCATCGGGCTGGATGTTGCTAAGGAGTGTGTACTCATTGTATTTTGATTCATTATATTGCCTGTGTATATTCAGCAGTGGTTCTCAAACTCGGTCCTCAGGCCCCACTGCCCTGCTTGTTCTCCAGCTATCCCTGCCCCACACACTGCTGATTACCTGGATCAGGTGTGTTCAGTCAATCAGAAGCTGAAAGACAGCTGGGACTTGTGTGTGGGGCAGCGATAGCTGGAAAACAAGCAGGGCAGTGGGGCCCGAGGACCGACTTTGAGAGCCACTGATATACAGTGATGTTTCTCAGCCTAGTCCTCAAGGTATCTCAGATGGTGCATGTTTTTACTCCTGTGGACTGTCTGGCAGGAAGCTGGGAGGAAGCAAAAATGTTGACTGTCAGGAGGTCCACCAGGACCGGGTTGGGAAGCACTGATATGGTGCATACAACAGATACAATGTCTCAGGCCTTTATGCTAATCCTTATGCTAGTTTTTTGTTTAAACCAACCCCTCGGATAAATTATGAAATAAGAAAATGTTGCATCTGTCCGATCCCTAACGTGCAGATCATAGAGCACAAATGTTATGTGTACATTTGAGGGAATGAAAATTAAATATTTGTGCTTCAAGCATTGAAAAAGAATGTGGACACTAATAAGTTAGTTATATAAAGGTCTTTCCCCCCTCAGACTACTAATATAATGCTACCCTTGAAAGAACATAGAAATTTAAGTAGTGGGCAATGATATTTGGACTCAGTCGACAGTAGAATTTTGCCTGTATTACAAGCTCATCTAGCATATAAAGATGACACCAGGTTGACAGCCACAGCAGTCGTTTAGTATGTGTGGTTTTGTCTTTGGTCAGTTGTGTTTCGGGAACATTGTTATTGCTGTTGTTTTGAGCAGATGGCAAATTGAAATATGAACTTGAAAGGAAAATTGAACCAAAAAAAAACAAAAATGCATGTTAAATTATGGATGACGTGATGCAGAGTCTATAGAGGAAAAACTGTTTTCCTTGAATGAGGTGCATGTCCATCACGGGGAACTTGAGCATCCGAGTCAGTTAAAATAATCTGTAATCTACAGCCCTTCTTGCACTTGTTTTTAAAATGTGACTCGGGCAATCGGATCGCAAGTGGACAGCGCTAAATACAAACGCCAATGACCACCAAGAGACATGATGATCCACTTAAACTACTTGGCGAGGTGGTCTGGGATGACCACATCTTTTGAAATGTGAATCCTAATGAGTCCTGATGCGTTCCCAACTAGAAGCTCACAATAATAATGAGCAAAGCAGTAATGAAATCTGAACGCAAGTGGTCAGCTAGACGCCTTAGAGACCAATGATAGACACAGGTGTAAATAGCGGCTGTTGGTTGACCGTTCATGATCTGTTCACCCAAGATTAATTTTAAAACAATCTGTAAATAAGGCCTCAATGGTATGTAGCCTGAACAAGTGGGGACAGTTGTTTGTAGTGGGCCATGGGGCCATGGGGCCCACTACATGGGGGGGGGCGGGGGGACAGGGAGACTGGGGCTTGGAGAAAATCCCAGGCAGCATGGGGAACAAAGAAGGGGACCATCCCCCTTTTCAACTGCAGGAGACAATTCACAAACACGGGGGGGGGGCCATGCAAATACCACATACATAGCTTATATACAGTGAGCTTCAAACCCCCAGTCTTGAAGGTTCAGTGGAAATCCGTAAGATATCTTGTTGCATTGTATGGTATATCATACTAATTTCATTGTAGCTAAGTTTTAACAATCGTTTTAGAAAAATGCATCGCAAGTACTGATAAATTAATGTGCATTAACCTTGTCTTTTGCCTCAAAAAACATCACAAAAATGAACAAGAACACTTCTGTTTTCAGTAACACTTTTTATGGACATTTAGTGAAAACTATTGCAGTTTCACAAGATTATGCAGTTTTTATTCATCATTTTATTGTTGTGAATAATATGGTGTGAATCACCAGATCTAACAAGGTCTTTCAAACACCAGTACAGGACAAGGTCAAGTATCTTGCTTCCTAACCCAAGAAAATGGACTTCTCCAGGCCGTCTTCTACCTTGGTGTATTCCAGGTGGGCTTTGAAGTAACGGCTCTCATAACGAGGGCTGGCACGCACATACTCCAGGTACTCTGGGGTCCCAGGACAGATGACATTGTCTGCCAGCAGCACAGTGCCTCTCCTAAGCAGTCCGCATTCCTGGAGAAAAGACCAGTATGCACACCCTGGATTAACAAAAGTTTACGGAGCTCTTCATGTTTTGCTTTTTGCCGTGAGAGATTTCTCTTACACATGGGTAGTTCGTGTACCTCTAATAGTTTGATGTCAAGAAGATATCGATCCTTCCAATGATCCAGGAAAACAAAGTCAAACTCTTTGACCCCAAATTTTTGCTTCATCTGCGGGATCAGATCTCCTGAGAACCCCACCACAAGCTCCACCTGCAACACCAGAAACAACACGTCAGTATTAAGGCTTCACCTCTGCAGCTTAACAGCTTGCTGACTGAGCCATGTTGCTTCCCCACCCCCCTAACCTTATCCTGAAGGCCTGCCCATGCGATAACCTGATGGGCCACAACTGCATAATCAGGGTTGAACTCCAGGGTGATGAGGCGCATTTCAGGGGGCAGCAGACGAGCGATGCGGACGGTGGAGTATCCACAGTAAGTTCCGAGTTCCAGAGCAGTGCTGGGATTCACCTCAGTGACCACAGAGTCCAGGATGGCACCTGCACACACACAGGGTAATAACTCCTTATTGCTAGAGCACATTTCTTCTGGAGGAGCTTGAGTACCTCGGGGTTTTGTTCGCAAGTGAGTGAAGAAGAGAGCAGGAGATCCACAGACGGATTGGTGCAGCATCGGAAGTAAAGCAGAATATGGACCATTCCATCATGGTAAAGGGGGGAGCTGAGCCAGGAGGCAAAGCTTTTCATTTACTGGTCGATCTACGTTCCTATGTGTGGTCAGGAGCTTTGGGTTGTGACAAAAAGAAAGATATGGATACAAGTGGCAGACAGGAGCTTCCTTTGGGGAGTCCCTGGACAAAAGCTCGGAGGAAACCCCGGGACAGATGCAGGAGATGCTGGATAGGTTACATCACTCGGAGGGCCTGGCAACGCCTTGATATTACCCAGTGGAGCTGGAGGTGAATTAAATTTTTTTTTTTTTACCCCCAACTTATAACATTTTAACGAGTATAAAATATTATACTTCGTCTCCCTCATCAAGTTTGAAATCCATTGTTAATAAATGTATAAATGAGATATAAAAAAAACATATTCACTGTCAGGTATATCTAATGTTGGAAAATCTTAATCTTACAGTTAATCAGCCATTTTATCATACCTGCTGAGTTTCACTCAGATCTGATGAAGTCAGAAGCACCATCAGTAATTCTGTTGCTGGACTCATCACACACGCAGGCACTCATATGTTGTGTCAGATTTCACCGAGCATGATTAACATACAGAGTGTGATGTCGTGTGATAAAGGCTATATTATAACCAAATTCAAATTTCTGATCCCTTGCAAACGACGTGATTAGTTACAGTTATTCTCGGTGAATACATTGGTATTAAATTTCTAATACTCTTCAGAAAAATTGACGTCTAGATTAGTAATTCTACAGGCTATAATATTAATGATTGTGGCATGTAGATGAAATACGTGTAGCGGTCCAGAAATGCTATAATTTTTATATGTAATTTTATGCAATTTTTTATTTTCATAATGTGTGTTCTCAACCGATTATACATGAGACTCGAGAGACCTCATATAAGAAGCAGGTTTTAAAAATTCCTAAAATGGAGGGTCGAACAGAACAAGATGAAATGGTAAAATGGGCAGGAGTGTTTTGATTGGTCAACCGGTTGGGTTTGTGCTCCATGCAAAGGCTGCTCCGGCCTCGTGGGCAGCAGGATTCCATCGCTTCACATCCAGCAAAGAGTAACACGATGTGCCTGAGCTGCTTTAGAGCAGACCGGGAGGAGCAACCAAGCAAATGGTAAAAAAAACGAGGATTTACACGGAGAAAAGAGGGAGAGGCCATCCTGTGTACACAGGAGGAAAAAGACAGGGGCCATGATACCTTTCTCATCGCCCACGTTCATGGCCCACTCTTTGTGCCGGCAGAAGTAGTCAATTGCAGAGATGACGCTCTGGGGGTCCCCTCGAGTAGCTTTTTTCTGAACGGCCTTCAGGAGGCGCTAGAAAGGAAATCAAGTTCTGAGAGTGAGATTGCACTACAGAAGCTTTCAGGTTACTGAGATGATAGAATGAAAAAATCATATTGAATTTTGCAGAAAATGTGAAAGCTGTGCCAAAAAATATTAACCATGAAACTTAAAAAAAAAAAAAAATAAGTATGTACTACAATTAAGTATGTGCTACAATTAAGTATGTACTACAATTTTAAGAGATTTTTTATACACAATACTTGTTTTAAAATACATGTTTTGCTTCTAGTTCCAGCTTCGCTGGCATTTTTATTTGTTGCATCATAGTAAACGTCACTGAAATGAGTTATTGTTGTGCAGTGAAAACAGGAAAGGTGGGCATGTCTAGAGTAGTGCCAAGGGTTATGGAGAGCAAAGCATTATGAAGCTGTATGGGTGGGTGGGGAAGGGGTCACCTGAGGTCGAGTGGACCAGGTTAGGGCATTGAGAATCCGTTGCAGAATGAAGTCGTGCCACAGCAGAGTTAGCCAGGGGCTGTCTTCCACTGCTGCTGGTATAAGCCAGCCACACAGCACATACAGGATAACTGTACCGCCTCCACACAGAGACAGGAAGTAGAGCCACATGCTGACCGGAAGAGGGAAGCAGATTATTTCAGGGTGCTTAGCAACGGCAGCCTGAGCAGAGAGGCTGAGGGGCTGGATTACATCACATGACTTCAGTTACATAACATGCTGTTGAAAGTATCAATGCGCCAGTGAGCCATTTCAAATTAAACATATGGGTGCAGCTTTCTCAGAGCTGTCATGAAAAAAGCTTCTAATACACAATGCACATTTTCCACAATCAAAACTTACTATTAAAGAATCTGGATTACAAATGTTTCATCATCAATAACAGCACATAATTCACTGACACTTAGATCTGACCTTAGAGCCAGCATATTGACAATAATTCACACGTGTTTTGCTAAATCATTTATGTTCATCTTCAAGAACAGGATACCTAAGGGTTGGCCGTAAGATGTTTTTGTCTGGAAAAAAAAAGTTGAAGAAGATCAATCAAATACTATACACATTCCCCATCCAGGAAATAAGATTATAGAAAGGGATGGATATGGTACTTCAAAATAATATCTATATATAAAAACGAAACACTACACAAGTCCACTTGAAACTTGGGAATTGTAAATAGTAGCTCATTGTATGTATTAGAAAAAAGCAAAATTACTGCAAAACAGCAAACGATCAACTACAGCAACAACTTGCAGTAAAAATTGTGCACATTAAAGAATGATCCAAGATACACCAGCCACACAAATGTCTTACATTTCATAAAGCAAATGCAAAATCATATACACTACCTCGGACTGACATTGTACACATTGCACTCAGACACTCATACTGTAATAGGACGGCTGTCTCTCTTTCTAAGATGTTCTTATTTCTCTTATTTATTACTTTAACTTATGCTGCTAAACAGAGATTGAGCCGCTAAACTGTTTTTCACTGTTTCTGTAATAGTGACAATAAAGATCTTTCTTATCATATCTAATTCATTATCACCAGCTATGAGCCTCTGAACCTCTTCTCTATTTATCCGTGACAACTTATATGACATCATATTTGTCAGGTTGGCACTCCAGTCCTATAAAATCCTGGACACCCAGTCATTACCCAAAAATACTGCACATGTCGACACCATTCCAAAAGTTTATTTCATAAGGAAATAGGTAGGATGTCCATTATCTTCCAGAATTAAATTCATTGTTTCCAGGACAGACAAGCAAAATCCAGGGTGGTTTGGGAAAGTCCTGGAAGGGTGAAAACCCTAAATATTTGATTGGTTAAAGAAAGAAGTGTTAGCTGACAGGCAGAAACGGTGAGAGGAATGCAATAAAATTTATGAAAAATAAATAATTTCCTTGAAAAGTATCCTTAGCAGAAAGTATTTTAAAAAGTACAAATTCTTCCAAATTCCACTAAAGTTCCACTACTGTGAATGAAGACCATTACTAGCCACTTCTGGTTATTGTTCACCTCGCTGCAGTCAACTAGCTTCTGCAAAGTTTATATAACGCAATGATCAGTTGCTCTTATTATGAAAAATCTGACTAGACATGCTTGTTTAAAGCCTTCTATAGCCTACCATTTGACATGCAGCATGTCACTTATGACTATTCATGAAAGGTATATATCCTCTCTTTCTTTTCATTGCACCTTTTGTGCTACATTAATGAGATGCGTATTTAAAACCCGCAGATAAAACGGCTCCTTTGCCTCTTTTGCTTGCATTAATTCACAAAACGGGCATCGCGTAGTAATCCCCACCCCCTCAATTACACACGCTCCGTCACTCTATTCACTCTCCGTGAATACACTAGAAATGCCTGAATAAGCAGACCCGATATTCTCTCCATGAAAACTTCAAAAATGCCGAAAAAGCAGATCCGATATTCTCTTCATGAATACAAAATGGGAGGAAAACACCAGGGAAAACAACGAAAGGTTCATTAAACGAGTTAAATGGCCCTTAGTCCTCAATTAGGAAATGCGACCAATTTCAGATTGTTATACAACTGAGAATTAAAGACCGAAAAGGGAAGTTGAGGCCGACCTTGGTCGACTGGCTTAAGTTAGATTTTCAATTCGAGATGCACACGCATTTACATGTATGTAACAGTTTTATTACCTTGTAAAAATCTGTACGGTTTGCATACTACCCCAGGGCTTTCGATGTAGCCAGTTGTTGGTTTATAATGGAATAATAGAGATTTGCTGCAATATTTCTCGCGTGAGCGAGTCAGAAAGCGTGAGAGTCGGTAGCCGTGTGCAAAACAAGAAGCAACAGATAACATAAGTTACTCAACACAGTACTGTACACAAATAGCCCACTTGTATGTTTGTAATGTCTAACACTGCCATGCTCGTCTGCACTGCACTAAAAACCTCCTGACCGCCGGGCTGCTACATGAAAATAAAATCCCATTGTCTCATTTCGGACCAAGGTAAGATTACAAACATATCACAGGGCAAAAGTTAACACAATACGACCATTCATTCTATAGGACAAGGTTAGGCAACTGGAGGCAGTAGGCCTCTCCACCCTCATAACTCTTTGTACACAGACCAGCTCGTTGTGCAAATATTAAAAGTATGTTTCAAAATTAACAAAATAAAACACTTTGAAATTAATTCTAGTACACCATGCTGCCTTAACACTAGGAGGATCTGGAAGCAGGTACCAGAAGAATTGCAAAACAAGAAAGAGGAACTGAATATCCGAGTGAAACGAGTATCCTGTACGTTCTTTTCGAATCCGACTTTCCGATTATCATTGACGAATATCCATGTCTGTCTTCTGTGCTTCTTTCCGTTTTCTGTTGTGTGTAGTACTGTGTGTGAATGTCCAGAATCCGGCCTGAGCAGGCATTTAAAACGGCCAGCAATTGTATCTTTAACTGTATCATATTTTGCCCGGCCAATAAAAATAAGTTTAGCAAGGCGGAACTAATGTGTTTATTAATGGAAGCAACGGGCAGTGAACGATCACACGCAGTTGCCGAATGTTACTTTTCCATTAGACGTCTCAGAATAACGTCTCAGAAAAAAGCAACATAAAGCTACCGCTTTCAAGAACAGAGAGAATTATTTTTTTCATAGAAAGACGAAATAGTTGTCTCATCTGTAAAGAGACTATCGAAGTTATGAAAGAATGTAATGTGAAAAGACATTACGAAACTATGCATGCGGAGTCATACAGGAGATTCTGCGGAAGCCAACGAGTACATAAACTGTAGAAACTGTTCTATCCTCCCAGCAACTGGCTTTTAATCCGAGCCAAGGAGTCAAAAGGAAACGCTACCAGGCATGGGACCTGTACAACGAAGTAGGATTTCCTGCTTAGTCGGATAACTTGTCGGATTTAAGGTGCTCCAGTTTAAATGGACTTTATCTTCTTTCGCTTACATTTAGCCCAGACTACCTTAAATGTGACAGGTTATCCGGCTAAGATAGAAACAATGGAATGTACTACGAAGCGGGGTTACTGGCTTATCGGGATAACTTGTCAGATTCAAGGTAGTCTGGGCAAAATGTAAGTGAAGTCGTACTAGGCGGAATTGATGCACAAAAAATTTTATATTAAATACAGTTTATTGGTAAGTAGGTTATGTTTTTCCTCATTTTTAACCCATATAGTATAGTATATCTGAATAGTCTTCCCGTGGGTATTTATTTATCAGCTTTGGTCTGCTCAAAGTTTGGACACTCCTGGGCCCTGTTTTAGGCCGTATTACGGTAATACGATAAATTAGATACCGCCCAAAACTACTTAGACGGCTTCTTTACTTTGCATTGTTCACGTTGCGTTTACTCTTTGTCCCTTGTGTGGATTTTAACAGTTTTCTCTGTTTATATCAGATTTACTTTTATTGTCTAATACAGGCCTATGTTTGGCTATGTATCTGTGGTATTTTATTTTATACTGACTCGGGATGTTCTTCAGCCTAACACCACACAGCTGTGGGGCTCAGTTGTAACGATATTAAATTACAAAATAAATACAACGTAAAAATGTTGCATTACAGCTTTAATATTGCTGACTGGCCCTATCATAGCTGTTTATAAATTTTATGGCCAGACCGAAATCTAAAGTTGCCCATCCCTGCTTTATGGGGACCAGGACACCCTGTAATCAAAGAGGCAGACAGAGATTCACGGCACAGCTTCTGAGCATTGGTGGTGCCTGGGCAGTGTTTTCAGGTTTTCAGTAAAGATTCTATCTTGTGCAGAGTGGGGTGCAAATCTGATAATAAGGAGACAATATAAGAGTGACAGATGGAAGAGCCTTAAGCACCCCAGTTTATTACCTACTACTGTAGAGTAATCAGATTCGTTTTGTTACTGGTCTCCATGAGTATGTTGACTATGTTTATTGGTTCAAATTTATGATTTTAAACAGTACATTTGTTTAAAAGGCTTTTTAATAAAAAATGCCGGTGCCACTTTACAATAAGGCTACCCATATAAAGGGTTTATGAATGGTTGATAATATGGTTATTAATTAGGTTGAAACACTTTGTAAATTATTAATAGACAATTGTAAACAATTTATAACACAGTTTTCTTTTTATTAGTGAGTTACTATCATTTACAAGTGGCAAAAGAGAGCCTTATTGTAAAGTGGTACCAGAATGTCTTGCTTGTCTTTGATAAGGTGCAATGAGATTTATGGGAATTTATCTTTTTTAATTTATAAGCACTATCCACATAAAATCTAAGGTGGAAAAGCTTGATTTGTGACGGAAAATAACCAAGCCAGCGCACGACCACACTTCCCTCTCGTAACATTCACAGCTGCACAAGAAAGAAATGTCTCACAGACAGACACAAAAGCTTCAGATCACTGTGGCAAAGAGACTTTTCACAATGAGAGAAAGAGACATTAAAGGCACGGTGCAGATATCTTACATGTAACTGCAGGTGTGTCCAGTCCAAGCAGTGTGGCAACGCTCCTCTTCTTCTTCCTGCTCACTCTCACTCCGTCTCACTCCTCTCTCCTCGTCTTCTCTCACCCAAATGCTCCCTCTCTTTCTCACTTAATCTCACGCACATTCACACACTCACAGAGGAGCTGCAGCTGTCTCTTGCTCCCTGTCATGATCTCGCCACTGCACCTTCCTCTCTCTCAGCCCTGATTTGTTTTCATCGCCAGCAGAAATGAAACTGTAGCGGGAAGCGGCGCCACAGCTGATGCACATGTACGGAGAAATACAGGAAAGAGGGCAACAGCTCCAGTAGCCACGGTTGTTTTCAATCCTTCTTTAGCCAATTGCACAATAATCCTTTTTCCTCTCTCCCTGGTTACCCCTCCCCCCAGCTCTGGTCCTGCATACACAAACTGGTCCGTACAGTTCACCAAGGCAGCAAGCTCACACATGAATTTTCCACATTCCCATTAATTGTTTCAGTACACACAGTGAATGTGTATTTTGCATCATATATTATGTCATTATACATAATTCATGCAAGTATATAATATAAAAATGTTAATGTTAAGGTGCAAGTGTAGTGGTGAGAATTCACTCCTATGTCTCTCCAACTGAAGGGAAACGATGCACGCTTCACTCACAGAGACTCCAGTAGCTCACAATATGGCCATGATGGGGTATTCTGAATGCATTCAGCATAGAGTGGCATGCATGACTTTGCACAGTGTCCCTGTGAGTTGCAAGCTCTGTCACTTCCATACATATGCACACACGCCAACATATACACAACAAAATGTATATGGTGGATTTAAACCTGATAGGTATCTGTTTACTTCTGTCGATACAGGACAAACCTATTGTGCTGTAAATAAACAGGTTTTTCATGTAATGAATAAATTTTCTGGTAATGAATAAATGTGTTACAACTTCAACACACAAATACTGTTTGTCTTGTATGTTTAATCTGAACTACAGATTCTGCTGGGTGTCTAGCTGTCAGCAGGCAACCATTCAGAATCGGCGACAGATATTTCAGTGACAGATTCAGTACAGTATGGTGTTATATTCAGCGCAGACTCACGCCAAGTCCTAGTCATTCTGTCATTAGCTGTTTGTGAGGAATGAGTCATTTTGGTCCTATAATGTGAAACAAAGTACCCAGAACAATGGTGGGCTGTCTAGGCACACATGGTGTGGTTACAAATGAAGCGTGTTGAAACATCTCACCTATTTATCCACAGCAGTCTCCTCAGCATTGCTAACAGTGGCCACTAGTGGCCTCTGGTTGTACTTTCTGTTACAGGACAGTAACAGTTTTCAACAGTAGGGTCCAAACAGGTATTTAACATAAATTTTAAAGAGGTCATTCATCTAGTCATATTCTGTAACTGCTAGTGTATGGAGAAGGCTTGCATCCATAGTTTTTTTTGCAGTGTTGTCCTATGGTCTGATGAGACTCCTCCCTATTGTTTGAAACAGGATCTCCATCAGTGTAGCGTCACAAGATTTTACGATTAATTAGTTAACTATTGCTGGCATGCCATTGGAATGGAATGGAATGGAACCCTTTATTGCTGTTGCAATACACCATGTCACTGGTCACAAGTACCAGCGAAAAAAC
>JAODJX010000109.1:11015763-11032195 GCA_026776945.1 Isichthys henryi
CCCAGGCGGGGATTCAAACCCGGGTCCCAGAGGTGTGAGGCGACAGTGCTAACCACTGCACCACCATGCCGCCCCAGCCTTCTTCTTATATTTTATTTATTTAGAAATTTTTCAGAAATCACTTAAAACCACTCAGCAGCATGTTTATAAATATGCGCTTCGCTAATTGATTAAAGTGTAGAGATAGAAAGTACAGACATGAAATAGTGTTTGCTCACTCTTTTGCACAGACACATTTGATATTATAGCATTGTGTCAAAATTAGACAAAGTCTCAGGTTGCTTGCTGAACAGTGTCACAGGCAGATTTAGTCAAATAGAAGAGCAGTATGTCCTCTTGGAACCTACCTAAGCACCAACGCAGATGTGCAAACAGCACTATCAGCATCAGCACCAGCACCACTACAATCAGGAAGCAAGTTCCACCTGCAGAGATTCACTTAATGGCGAATATGTAACCTCCTTGTCCATAACAAAGACTGTATCAGGATCTGCCCTAACCCAGGGTTGTCCTTTACAGCTAGTGTAAGAACAAGAGTCATACATAAATGCTTCAATCTACTTTCCAACATCCTTGTGCTTGTTACCATAAAGAACATTACAGTGAGTATAAAGTGTGCTCTGTTATGCAAGGGTCATGTAGACACACAGATGCCTGTTTCCTCAGAAAGGTGAGTGTCAGAAAGTGCTGGAGCTCGACCACCTGCTGAGGTAGTAATTTTATTGCATTTTTATTGCATCTGATCCAGTTTTTGATAGACCCATTCTGAAGGACACCAGATGCTATAACATTCAGTGTAGGATATTATTTAATCTCAAATTCAAACCCAGCCAGCTAAACTCACTGATATTTTTCAACAATCTGAGGCTTCAGGTAGCAAAAAATATGCCAGTTCATGACCCAACATTATTTTCTTTTCATACACCGACAATCTGAGAGCATGCAGCTCTAGTCTCATTCTACAATGGTCTCTATCATTTCATCCCACTGTGGGAAAAAAATTCTAGTTGTACATTCTATTACGTTCTCATATCATGTCTGTCCTGGTTCTGCTATAAGATGATAGGATCTACACCTTGACATATTGCATGAAATTCTATTATTCACAAGCGTATCAAGTCATGTAATTAAAGCATTATATATAATTTATGAATCTGCCTTCCAACCTGAGGTGTAAAGATTTCTGATTTACTATTTCTAAAGCCCTTAACCCTCGGTGGACTATAATGAATAAAACACAGTACTAGCCTTAGGCACTGAGAGGCATTGAGACAGTTGAATAGGTCATTAAATGGACCCTTAATGTAGAAGAACCCTTGAACAAACACTGTGTAACATACAGAGTGTTATAAACCACCTAAGGTTCCTGGTTTACCCTATAGGTCTTCATCGCAAGATACAAATATATAAACGTACGTACCTGAATAAAATACCTGAATCTGCTTGTTATACTGGCATGCTATCTATGCACATGTTATCCAAAATTTTTGACAGCTATTCACCTACTGTAATTTGTTTAAACCCTGTGGAGGCACACTCAGTCCTTATTGGTTAGGACTTATCGGTGCTGATGTGCTCTGTTGGTGACAAGATAAACAGCCTGGTGTTGGGTGAAAAAAAGCACATTGCACTGCAGGGAGCTGCCTTGGCATAACGACAATACCAGGCAGCGGTTTACTCTGTGTCGAAAAGCAGTGGGGCAGTCTTATCAGATACAACTTATGGTGCAATCTTTATGCCTTCAGCAGTGTGGGTAATGGTTTGTACCTGCTGAAATTCCTATACCTGACAGGATTGAAGTTCTCCACATGATCTGTTGTCAGATACTGCATGGACTGTCTATATATTTCAAACACCATTCAAGTTGATGAGGCATTATTTCATAACCCCTACTAGCCTGATGCTACTCCATGTTCCCAGAATGTCCTCGATGTTGCACTTTCTGCTTATTTGAATAGTAGTCTTATTAGGTTCTTGCTTTGTTTGGAAGATGGTGTGTAGCTGTTGCTCCAATATGGTTTACACTTGTACCTGAGGATTCAGTGGAAGCTCAGCATAGCTGCACTTATGCTTAATCAACTCCTTGACAGCACGTTTGTATTGTACTATTTGCTTCCGCGGTACATCACTTTGAACAAAAGCATCTGCTAAATAAAAATAAATGTAAATGTTAATGATAAAACATTTTGTGGCCAATTCACCTGAAAGATTAGATATAAACAACATTAATGTACCCTCAATGGAACAAAAATGTTCCTTAGAACACATTTCTGTACCTTAAGAGGTACATTTACCAACAAATATGGTACAATTGGCAGACTCTTGAGGGTACAGCCCCAGTTACAAGTATTTGTACCCTCAAAGGTATAAATTGGTAATTTTCTGACAGTGAAACATTGAGAGCTTTACAAAACAGAATTTCTTTAAATTTGTTCACTTGACTACCTGTATCGGGTGAACAGAAGGTTGCCTTTGAGTATAACACTCTGAAATCCAGTTCAAGCTTCTTGTTTGTCACATGAAGTACTATTTAAGCCTCTTGGCTACCGATTCATTGCACAATAAAACAGGCATATTTTTGCTGTGACCTTAGAACCACTGGCTTTGTTATCCACTGCCTGAGGAAATACTTCACAGGCTTCAGAGAGTATTGTGGCTGGGGATTTTGCTATAAAAGCCGATCTACTCAATGAGATTTTTAATTCCTGCAGTAAAATGTCCCTAAGAACCAATCATCACTTTTTACACTTTACCTCAACCTGAAGAAATTTTGTCCATCCCTTCATGCAGATTCCCCTTTACTGCATGATGCTTGAGGGGCTTCTTAGATGTAAAACCACCCAACATTTGAATTGGATTAATTTGACTTAACCACTCCATAATCTTCCCTTACTTTGTTTTGAGTTACTCCTTTGTAGATTTGCTTGTATGTTTGGGTCAGTATCATTCTACTAGGTTTTTGACAGACAGCTCCTCAAACACTCTCACGTATGACGTTGAATTCACTGTAGACACGGTGATGGTGAGCTACCCAGGCCTTGAAGCAGCCCGTTTTTCAGAGGTGTTGTCCTTCAACTTTGCCTTGATGCTTTTTTTGAGAGCAGAGGCTCCTTCCTTGCAGACCTCCCATGCAGGTTAAATCATCCTGGGGCTCTTTGAATCGTCCTGATGCATTTTGTACTCTACTCTTGGGTTGACTGACTTTTTCAATTTTATCATATATATCTCTATCATTATTGTTGAAATTAAGATCTAATATTTTTCTGTCCAAATATGTTGCAATTTTTTCCCCTAGGGTTGTACTTACTTTTTCACCGCTGCATCTGCTCTCAAGCTGATCTGTGTAAAAGACTGGAAAACCTACGTATTTTATGGGTGCCAGATCTAACCCTACATTCTGTTCAGCTAACCCATGATGTCGCCAAGCATGGATTACTCCACCACAGCCAAGGTGCTCTTGAACCACACAGGCAGGCCTGTAGGCTACTGCACCTTCTGGAACGCCCCAGGTTAGTCTCGACTCTGAATCCCTCTGGTGTCAATAGTGCACGCTCACTCTTTTAAAGAAGCCGCACAACATTGACACGACTGCTTTTACCAACAGGCAAATTATAATAAAAATAATGGCAAATGATATATTTATGTCACACTTAGAACTTAATATCATAACAGTAGAACAAACTAGAAAATGAAAGGAAAAAATTATCTAAAAACACAATATTCAAATGTTACAAGGGCATGAGGGTAACTCTATTGCCTCGCACCTTCAGTTGAAATCCCACCACCACTGTATGTGCACTTTGCATGTCCTCCCTGTGCCATATGAGTTTGTTCTGGTTATTTTGGTTGTCTCCTGTGGCACAAACACATGTAATTAGGTGACTTGGTGTCTTGAAGTTGCCCATAGGGTACCAATGTGTGTGTATATGTCCCCTGCAATGGATCGACATCTCACGCAAGGTGTGCCCCTTAGTTTGATCCTCTGCTCCCTAGGAATGGCACCAGTTCAAAGTTCCTGTGATTCAAAGCAGAATAAGTGGTTGGGAAATGAATGGATCGATGCAGAAGTACATAGTAGTTGAGACTAGAGAATAATTTTAAGTTGCATACGATTGTTCAGATAAAATAATAAGAAGTCCTAAAGGGTTATTTAAAAAACACAAAACACAGGATATTGTTGTTCAAATGCACTTATAAAATATATTAAAAAGTTGTTTTACATAACTGCTGTGGAAGGCTATGGGTAGCTATGGCCGGGCTTTTACAGTAGTATACTTGAAATGGAAATTGGGTTCCTGATGATCCAGGAGCCAGGTACTGGAGTCTGAAGGCCACGAATCGTCTTACACTTCAGTCACCAGGACATAGACACAAAGATCAAATTCTACATGGCACAATGGACAGCTGAAGTAAAGTGAAGCCACACTGGTCCATTAATCCATCCATCTTCTGTAATCACTTGCCCTATTCAGCATTGCAGGGTGTCTGGGAAACCCCACAACAACAGGGGGCAGATCATTCAAACTCGAACTGTTATCCTAGAGGCAAAAGGCAGTGCTAACCACTGGGCCACCGTTCCACCCCTGCCAATCTGATCCTATGAAAAATTTCATTGACAACTTAGGATAACAGTAATAAAAATATACATAAATCTTCATCAGTGTGTTCTTTTTTCTCTGAATTTTGCTATCAATTCATTTTACCCAGAAATACAGTTTGTTTCACACAAACATATCTCATCAAATATATGTATTAAGAATGTTGAGCCAAATTACAGAGTCATTCCCTTAATATTTTTGCTTTTATTATGTTTTGGCTTTTGATACCTGAGTTAATTTAGCATTTTTAGTTGATTTACTGTAAAAGTGGGTTTCGAAAATATCGAGTACATTTTACTGCTTATTGGCAGACAAGATTAATGGCGATGTTGGCAAACCAGCCACGAATTCAGCACGGGCTTCTGAAAAGGCAAATAAAAGACACGGAAAAAGTAGCACCCTCATTGCACAAATGCGGTATAGTGATAATCCATAATTTTCTCGAAAAGGCAGAAAAGCCCTGTTCAACAATAACGAATGGAGAGAAAACACGCAGTCTTAGAGAATTCAAACTATACACAGAACAAAAGGCAGACTAAAAACAAATCCCACACAATCCAAAAACATCATTTGCGTTTCTTCAGTAAATAATATACATTTTCCTTAAACTACCTGTATTATATTTTGAAATGCTGTGTTTTCTTTTTATATATATATTTATGTCGGACGAAACAATATTAGACCCTCTTTGAAGATCTGTAAAATTAACGCACATTAAAATTGCCCTGGGAAGAGCAGTTCGACGTATCTGTCTGACCTCTCAGTCTCCCCTGTCCCTCTAATGTAATGGTACAACCTCAGTTACTTCGACGGAATTTGGATCAGACTACTGCAGGAGTCTGGTAGCCCATGAGGGGGACGTGGGATCTTAAAATTAAATAATAAAAATAGAAAGTTGGTTCGATTTTTAAAACACGTGACTTCTTTTTTAGACAGAAAAGTTCTAAAGATTTTCTTGCCCGTATTAATACGAGGTGACCTAGTTCAGCGTTTCAGAAGCAATTGCATAATTAAATGATCTCCACCTCTCCGATCTGACCGAGTGAGTGACTCCTGAATCTATTCGCAGCTGCTCCAGCACCCCCCTCTCCTTCAGATTTGGGAAAGAAAAATCGCCGCTCAAACGTTATAACAATTCAGGATAACACAACTGAGACATGCTGTCAGCTGTAGTGGAATCTGAGCAGCGTAAAAGCCAGAAGAATCATGGCTGAGGACTACTGGGAGAACATATTAGCTTTCGCGTATTATTGTTAAGATTACAAGGGCATAGGGGATCTCACGTCTTTGGGTAAGCGATCGAGCAATCTTTTCTTGTGGCAGTAGTTGACTAACACTGGTATTTAACTACTGGATTATGATTTATCAGTATATTACCGTATTACAAAATATTTCTCATTTTGGACCTATAAAGTATAATAATAGGGACGAAAAATAGCTATCGCGGAATTGTAAATAATCGTTGCATTTCACATTACATTCTCTTCAAACGTTGTGTGGGACAAAAAGTCGGGTCTGGGTTTTGTTGAAGAACGTCAGTTAGTCGACTGCATCCTGGCTATTAATATTGTGAAAAATTAGCTGCATCGCATTCCAGCGCACGTTTGAACACGAAGCCGACTGGCTAAAGTTCTGCAAATATGAGTACCGCAAAATATTAAAGCTGTCCGTGGACGTTGAGATATACTGCAAAAGGGAAAATTGCAGTTTGAATTTAGCTGACTTTTTAGGGTTAGCCTGCTGCCTACTGTACATTACGCTCGCCAGCCACCGTAGTTCACGCTGAAAGTGAGTGTCGGAATTATTATAAATGTAGGAGCCGGTTCGGTAAACGTGGCGCTTCCACTGTATTGGCGTGAACCTTGGAAATGGTCGTCATGACTGCTGCGTTTGTGACGTTGCTGACTTTAACGGTAGAACGCGCGCGGGCCGATGTTCTGTTGGAATTAGCTAGTCTTACGTCACACTTATAACGGGCACTACCGGAGAGTGGAAAGAGGACACTGCTGCCGACTTGGTCCGTCTCTCATGCCGCCAATGGTGGTGTGATTAAGCCTGGCATATTACTCTACGACCGGACCACAACTTACTATGGTGGATGGCACGTTAATATATGATTGTATATATTTATATTTACACCGTTGGTCCGTATCACCCATCGTTGCTTTCTGCTGTTTTCTGCTATAGTTTTATGCAATTTCGTGTAGCGCAACTGAGGCCAATTGACATATAGCGATTTACATGCAGTGACTCCTGAAGGCCAAGCTGGTGTTTCATATTACAATAATTGTAGTCAAATTACACACGGGGTAAAATCGGCGGTTTTACGCACAGCTGTTGTATATACATAATTGTTTTTGTACAACACATCTGTATGTTTCGTGCATGCACACTTTTTTTTTTTTTTTTTTTACATGTATTCTATGTAATAGCCATGCGTATGCTGTATAATTTAGGCCTATAATTAACGGAGATTGGCATTGTGCGGTTGTGCACTTTTAATTAGTAAGTGGAATGTAGGTTACTCATTTTACGTGTGCAAGCGGTGTCCTCGCTTTTCAGAGCTTTTGGTTAATTTGAAACATTGATATGAAATCTTTAAGATTTAAGTTTTTATCCAGTAGCGTTATAGGTGTATATGGTTATATTAAAGGCGCTGCACAGGGGGCGATAAGGCTGGAATGCTCGAATAAACTAATGCAGATTCACGTTTATAGCATCATTCTAATTAGTCTGTGTTAGAAAATTAAACCTGAAGATTTCCTCTGCTAGCAGAAATGTTTACACGTGTGAATCATTTATGTCTAAATGTTGATGTATTTAAAACGAATTATGTGTATTTCAGTACACTGCGAGACAAAATGTGGCAATTTTCTCATCGGATGTGTTCATAAACATTGACCTGGGCAGACAGACAGGATATGAATACCAGGCTTAAGTTATTCTACACCTTTCTAGCACTTGACCAGCGGATTTAGAGCAGGAGTGTGAGCAGCAGACTATGGGAAGGGTATGAGCAGAGAGCATGAATCCCAAGGCCAGCTGCTACTCTGCCCCCACCATCCAACTGCGGTGCTGGACCTGAGTGACTCCTGTGGTTTGCCGGCTAGTTACTGTGACAGATAAACATCGGGGCAGCTAATGATGACGAACAATCGTACGCAAAGGGATGTGTGACACATGCGGGGTGTTAGGCTCCTCTATTCATGACTGAATTTGCTGAATCTGGCACTTTGGTTATTTACGTCTCCTGCTATGACAGTTGCAGTCATGGCATGGTGGCAACAGACCTCATCAAGCCAATCATAGGCCTGGTTCACTGATGGCACCGAAACGGCTCTTAGAATGTCGAGGTTGATGCAGAACCTTCCGATCTGAGCATGTGCCCCTGTATTCCCCACTGTGGTGTGCTTGCCGTGTCCAGTGAACCACTGTGCACTTGCTGAAACGGACGCAGCTGTATGGCTTAGTCTCAGTAAACTGAAACTGCTACACGAAGACAAGAACTGTCCCAAACCTGCGCACGGTTGGTGCTGACTTTAGTCTCACAATTAAGTTTAGGGCTTGCATCTAATGAGCATCCTGTTTCCTCACATCTCCAGCACCCTAACACTGGCATTTTTGTCACATTGTGGATAAAAGTTCCTGGCTGCATGAGTTCCAGTCTGCCTCAGCTTACCCAAAGGGCACCTTTCATGCAGCATGCTAATGAGGTCTACTTTGGTTGGGTCTCGTGTAGTTAAGGAATATAAACAGGATCCTCTGCCACATTGCTTTCCTTCTGCACCAGTCGTTCAACGCACGCATTGCCAGTTGCCTCTTGTAGGATTCTACCATGGAGAGCAAACCATGACATGTTCCTATTTTATGTTTTTCTTATTGGCAACCATATATGAGTAAGGCTGGTCATTCATGATTTGTTTTAAAATAGCATTTTAGAATTTGCATGGTGGTTGATTGCCATCTCTGCTGTGTACTTACTGAAATATTTAGAAATGAATAGCAATCTGCAACTTCATTTCCAAAAATGTTGGGGCACTGTAAAATGGAATGCAATAATTTGCAAATCATATAAAGCCATATTTAATTGAAAACAAAACAACAACATATCAGATGTTGAAACTGAGAAATTTTATGCCCGCAACACCTTTCAGAAATGTTGGGGAAAGGGGCAAAATAGACTGGAAAGGTTAGGTAATGTAAAAACACCAGGTTGAATATCTCACAACTAAATAAGTTAATTGGCAACAAGTCAGTAAGATGATTGGGTGTAAAACAAGCCTCCCAGAGAGGCAGAGTCTCTGTAGTGATGATGGGGATAGGTTCGCAACTCCGTGAAAGGCTGTGTGGGCAAATATGTGTGCAATAATTTAAGAATAATGTTCCTCGATATAATATCGCAAAGAAGTTGGGATTTTCGTCATGTAGAGTACATAATATCATTAAAAGATTTAGAGAATCGGGAGAAATCTCTGTACACAAGGAATAAGCCTGAAAACCAATATTGGATAACCGTGATCTTTAGGTCATCAGGTGGCACTGCATTAAAAACAGACAATGGGCTAGGAACACTTCAGAAAACCGAGCTGATTTAAGATAAACTGAGGCAAAGTGGGAAAACTGTCCTGTTGTCTGACAAATCAAAATTTTGAATTATTTTTGGAAATCATGGACGCTGCATCCTCCAGGCTAAAGAGGAGAGGGACCATCCAGCTTGTTCTCAGCAGGCAGTTCAAAAGCCAGCATCCGTGATGGTGTGGGGGTGCATTAGTGCCCATGGCTTAGGTAGCTTGCACGTCTGGGAATGCACATTAATACCAAATAATGAGGTTTTGGAACAACATATACTGCCTTCCAGACAAAATCTTTTTCAGAGAAGGCTTTATATATTTCAGTAGCTAATACCCAATATTTTGCATTTTAGTTCTACCATTTTCACTCCACTTCCACCACTTATCCAGTTTAGATTAGTCTTGGGAGCCTCTGTGGGAAGTGTCTCAGAAGATGGCAGCCTTTTCTAAAGGAGACAGACACAAACGGGCATGTAACAATGGCAATTTACTGCCATGGGTTAACCTGAATAGCATTTCTTTGGGTTGCGGGGAGGATGTCTGCAGAGAAAACGCATGCAAAGGTGGGAAAGAATTCAGATGCACTCCTTAACTAATGGAATTGTTTCATTTTGGTTAGTGCGCAGTTTCTACCAAGACACAAAGAATGTAGGCCAGTTGTAATATTGGTAAATGCATTCAAAGTGTCGACATAAATATACAAATCTGGTAGGAGACGCAGAGCAACAGCACTAATTTGATTTGCTTCTTGTTGGAAAACTGTGAACCGATTTGTAGCATAGTTGACTTAAATAAAGCAATTGAATTCACTGCTGATCAGTACCTAATACTGACAGGCTTAATTTACCTACTACTGTCTGGCTTCAGGCTTAAAATACTGAGCAGCTGAGCTGACACACCAACCCATTTACTGTAAGCAAGATGTTTCTGTTTAAAGCTGCAGAACAAACCAAAGACCCATTTCTTGAGGTCTTAGCTGCAGAGCTCGGCATGGCCCACATTTGTAGATCTGTAGAAAATGTCCTTCCAAAGCCCGTAGCTCAACCACCGCCATCTTTACACAGTGAGCACTGGAACTGCTGCAGTAAACACTGAGGCTTCTGCAGCCAGCATTATGCAGTGAGCACAGGAACTGCTGCAGTAAACACTGAAGTTTCTGCAGCCAGCATTATACAGTGAGCACTGGAACTGGTGTAGCACACATGGAAATTACTGTAGCCACTGTTTGTGGTGAGCGCTGAAAAATATTGCATGTTCTGTGGCAAGTACTGAAAATAGCATGTGACATGATACCATCTTAGATTAAAAAGACAGATCAATGTTTTCATGAGGAAAAAGCACCAATATTTCCGAAGGCTTCACTTTACAAAATGATGCTGCTTTATTTTAAGGAGCAAAGCTGAATAAAAAAAAAAACATTTTTATTTTATCTTGTCACAATTACATAATTGTACATTAACAAAATCTAATCTTCATAAAACCAGAAAATTATAAGATTATGGAGATCCTTGCCTGATGGTGTTTATAAAACATGATTTTAATTGTATAGTCATGGTGATGACGGTCTGCTGTGCACACTGGGGTACCTGGGCTAGATTGTAAGGCCATTTGGAAAAGGGCTTTTCATTATACAGTATGGGCATGAATGCTGTTGCCTTTCACTGCAGTTCAATGCCTGTCAGGCAGTTTTGATATTCTGGAAGGAAGAACATTTTCTTTTATGGGTATTTCACCACAGTTTTGTGCCCTTGTTTTGTCGAAAATTTGACCATTTTGAGAAAAATCGGCACCCTGGCTTGCTGCAGTAGTGTGCTAGAGTGATATGGGGTCTCTCTCTTTTCAGAAAGAAAGCCATTCACCGTGTGCTAGCGACTGCATTTTGAAAATGATCTGTTTCGGCCTTTTGCAGTAAGTGGCATGAAACAGGCTTGGGGATGATCAGACCTGCCTTATTTCATAGTAGACAGTATGGTTGTACAGATGAACTGTGTTGCATAACTACTACAGCCTCCCTGCCTTGGATGGCTCCTATATATTTGATCCAATAAAAATGAGATTAAAATTTGCTGTCATCAGTATTCTGAAAGCTTTGTATCACTATTCCACATGATGTCTTGGCTCGGCTATGCAGTGATGATGACTACTCACTAGTAAATAAAGGTTATGCTTAAATTGCATTAGAAGCTAATATTGTTCGAAGCTGTCAGAACCTTCAGAACTAGATCTAGTAGAGTGTAGATTACAGTTAATATTGCTGCTTGGCTGCTGACTTGTGTGTGCATCACTGCATTCATGGATACATTTTTTTGAAACCTGGGAAGCTGTACATTTGATTCCCTTAAATATTTGTGGTAGGGTCTGTCTGAAAACTGAATGATAGTTGGCAAATTTTCACTATTGAAAATGCTCAAGACCTTTGCACCAGGTATGAAATAATAACATAATTCATCTTAAGTTAGACACATTTGGATTGCATTCAGTAAAAAAAAAATGGTTGTCTCTGACAATTTTTTTGTGTGGAATCATTGATGAGGAATTAATAAAGAGAGAGGCAATGTGGTTTTCCAAATTAAACTTTTTAGTACCTATGAATGCCTGTGATCTCGACCTGTCTATGTTTATAATTTGGATTCCTAGCTTTTCCTTTACATGATTATAATCCTTGTTGTTAGTAATACTCTGGACGATTACGGTAGTTGATCCATCTCTGAGCGTCAATATGGAAATATTAGTTTATGATTGTATGTAGTATTATGTTTGATGTTTTGATGTTAGCTGATCCATTAGCCTTGCTAGATTCTGTGTTCTGTGAGGTTTTATAGAGTATTGTTGCCCCCAGATAGCCCCTGTACAGTTGTGGCTATGACAAAACCACCGCTAGTACTGATTGGATACTACTAGTCATGATAATATGATCGGTTTACTTGTTTAGGGGTCTAATGATATGCAAAATTCATGGTTCCTTACAAACTTTTGGGTTCGTAGTTTGGTGCAATTTTGGGTCAGCAGGGAAATCAAAACTTGTTTTGAAACAATTTATTATTAACTTCACACACAATTACGAACAGTTGTCAATTAAAGGTATGTCTGTTTGTGTGTCTGAATAACAACCTAAGAGACACACATTTGCACATCATAATATATATAAAAAAAAAAATAGCACTGCATCATAATGAACTGAATTCCTTCTAAATCCTATGTTCCCTACTACCGATTATGGTCACGTACCTGTGGTGATAAATATCCCCGTTGCCGTAGTTACTTTTTAGCCCAGTCCTGGTAAAACCTGACTAAAGCGCCTTAAATGCCTTGTGGAGAGTGACTCGCAGGGGCTGTATCTGCTTTGCTCCAGTCATGCACATACCAGGATGATGTCGTCTCATAAGTTGGATGTGTTTTCAGTGACACATCTGAGTTTGGTATAACTGCTCCAACAGAAATTTATTGGGAAAGCAAAATGTTCCCAAACTGGCAATTATGACTGACTTTAGCTTGCATTAGCAATGACAAACTCATAGCCACAATTAGCAATTTTCCATGTTGAACATATATATTCTTGTAATATTAGGTTCCACCTGTGTGAATAGATGTATTCATTCATTTTATTATGCTTATTGAACCACAAATTATGTACCTAATGGTGCATGAAGAATGCGTGTACCGTTAAACCCCAATTATCGATTACTGATATTGTCATATTGCCCAGGCTTAAATTTAACAGTCAAATATAAATATGCGTAATGTTACAGCCCAACTGCTTGCACTCTTGGAAACGCACACCAATGACGACCTAGTGTCGAAATGTTCATGTTACATCCATGGTGGATCTATAATATAATAAAAAGAATGCAAGCCATCTGAGTTCTGACCCGATTTTTTTGTTATGTTGAATGTGCATCATTGTCATGAACTGAGAATTAATCATCTGAGTCTAGGAGTGTCACATTTATATTTTTTAAGCTCTTATTCAAGGATTTTGAAATGTGCCCTAGGATGATGGTATATTTCCAAAATAAATGCAGTAAAATACTGTTATAGTGCACTGTCTTGTAACATAATATGGTCTATAACGGACAAGGTCCGCTGGTCCCGGCCGTGTGACACTTTAAGAACATGCAGAAAAAGCATTGGATATAACGGACTCGCATATAATGGAATTTCGCTTATAACGGACAAACAGTTTTGTCCCCAGGGCTGCTTTTAGCTGTAGTTCGTTTGGTTATAACGGACACACAGGCTCCGCCTACAAGGAGTGTGGCGTTCCAGTGATATCCACCGTAGTCGGGATTATTAATAGTCACGCATCTGGTCAGGTAAAGTTGGATTACTACATGTACAATATAATAATCTATACCACAAGTGTGTTTGCTGGGGTGTGGCATGAGTAAATGGTGTCCTGTAGTTGTGCTCTGGGCACACAGCAACTCTGGATATAACATGCTTTGGATATGACGGACTGTTTTACCAGGTCCCTTGAAGTCCGTTATAACGGGATTTTACTGTAGTAAGAAGCAGGGTGATAATTACTGGTTTAAAATCCCACCATTTAGAAACATACTAAATGGTGTGCACCAAGGTTCTCTACTGGGACCGGTCATCTTTACAGTTACATAAAGTGATTTAATACCAGAGTCTCAGAGGTGATTATACTGTTATGTATTTTTGTGCTGCAGCAGCTCTGGATCAGTCTTCAAGAGGTTCATTCTGTCTTTCTGTATTTCAAGTACCTCGCCTGTGTGGTCAGGGTGGAAACCCCATGTTGGTCTGAAATTAGCTGTTTTTAGGTGTGCAATACAATATTTTCAAGAAGTTTATAGTGAAAGTTTCCATCCAACTTGTTTGGTTCTGGTGTGGTGTTTAATTTTTGTCTTGTATGCCTGAGACATTCTGGTATCCCAAGCCCTCCTGGCAAGCTCTCCCAGGAGGTTTTGTCATCTCAGTGGGATTTACCTGGAAAAGGGGAAAAAAAAAGGTAACATATGGGGGAATCGACAGGTCATGTTGAATGAAGGTCATAGAACATAAATAGTAGTTGTTTGTGTGGCAAAGTAGGTTGCTTGCATTATATATGCTGCTTGTCTGGATAAAAATATAATTCGTAAAATGTGTCACGATCATGAAATTTTAGTTGATTAATTGTTATACAAATAACTGCGATTAACGATTTTATAGTGTTGAATGAACAGGAAAAAGACAATCAGCCTAGAGCCTAATCATATTTTAATATTAAATACACACCTCATAAAGAATTGAATATATAATAGAATAATGGAACATATAAATAAAAATTGCATTTGCCTTCTAACCTTTGTAAACAAAAATTATAGAGGCCTGATTTGACATTAACAAATAAGTTAAATGCCTCAAGTTAAACAGAACCTCTCTTCCTTATCCATACCACCTGCCCAATTTTACTTTGCACATCAGCATCACCTGATCCGCTCATCCTTCCATTTTAAGACACGTCGTGTATTGTCTACATTTACAGCAAACTAAGCCGTTAACTTATTGAAACTAGGGTAGCCTGGAGTGAATATAGGTGAACGAAGATAAAATCTTTTTAAACTGGGGTACCTTACATCTGACAAGTGATCCGGTTAAGGAAGAAATTTGCCTTTTTGAAAACAGATATGACCCCTGGTGTTAATAATTCCATTGACACAAAAAAAAAACCAATCCATTGTCTTTGCTTGTAATTTTAAGTGTTCACTCCGGTCGTCTATTTCCAGCTTTTGAATCAACATAATTACCTAAATGTCACATATCTGAAATGATATTTCCATCAGTTGCTGCTATCCAATGACATGCTATTTTGGTACACATATAGCTTTGGTCTACTCTAAAATGAAATATGTAGTTTGTTGTGTTTTGTTTTTGTTTCAGCATATTTTTATCAGGCGAAATTTTAATGTATGATGTGATATATGGGTGGGAGGCACGGTGGCCCTCTGAGTACACATTTCCAGGGTAGGGTATCTCAATTCTGCCTCTCTTCTCTGACTGGAGTTTGTGTGTTCACCCTGGGATCCACTGGTTTTCTAGGTGCACTGCACTTTTCTCTCGCAGTCCAAAGTTGAAAAGGCTAACTGGTGATTCTAAATTGCCCATAGTGACTGGCATCCCATCTGGGTTCTACCCCAGTCTTGGACTATGTGTGGCCTGGGATAGACTCCAGGCCCCCCAGGGGTGGTAGAGAGATGGCTGGATGTAATATGTTTTAGATAAAGGGTTATCTCTGTAAACTTCAATAGAGAATGATACCTGTGATGGCATCCTGCTATAAGAGCGGAGCGTGAGATGGAGCAGCTATGCCTCAGATGGATGTTTAGTAGATTTAGGCCAGAAAAATCCCATTTGCTCCGTAAAACTATACAGGCAACTAATGAGATCTGTGCCGGGTCGGTCGGTTAGGTCTAAGGACACCATTGTCCCTGCTGGCTTGGACTTCTGAAAAGCTTGGAATTAAAGTAGGACCTTGTTTTCTCTGTGGAGCAATAATGATTAAGATCAGGATTTCTTTACAAATAGTGCTTTTTCTAATGGAAATGCTATTTCGTACTTTTAGAAAACTCTTTTATTTTAATTATAGGTGTATTAATATTTCTTCTTCCAACCGTTTCCTCATATGTCGGTTTTTGTGCTTTGTTTGTTTAAATTTTTATTTAGATTTTTTCTCTGGTTTATTTTTATAAGTGTGAAGTCGTGTCATTTCTTTATAGGCAGACTCGCTAGCTGCCTTGTCCAGTGGCTTTGGCTGTGCTGACACCATGATGCGCTCTGCACATTGCCGCTGATGTGCCTGAGGGAGCTGTGGCTAATGGCGTCACACTTGCCCCCTTTCCCATCTCTGATTAGCGTTTCGGTCTAATGGGGCTGCCAGTAGAAGACGAAGTAGCTTAATTCTGCTCTGTTTGGGATTGTGAATGTTTGTGGCCCTTTGGGATTTTATTAATTCATTTATTGTGTGGGGAACAGCGAGTCAAGAGTGTCTGCTATATCTGGTCTCTAACACTTTTTTAATGAGCTTTTTTTGTATGATGATTATAGATCGCAATATGCCGACACATTGTAGCCTCATACCTTCAAGACTGGGGATTGCTAGTCTGGCTGCCACTCTATCTGTGCTGAGGCCAGTTGCAACCTCTGAATTATGAATATGTGTGTGATCTACGATGAATGTTCATCCAGTTCAGGGTGTACGGGGGGGGGGGGGGGGGGGGGGGGGGGGGGGGGGGGGGGGGGGGGGGGGGGGGGGGGGGGGGG
>JAODJX010000109.1:11055156-11065529 GCA_026776945.1 Isichthys henryi
GCAGAGAATTGTATGAAAGCAACTGATACATGTCCAAGGGCATTTGCAATTTGTTCAGAGGAAGGAGAAGTTGCTACAATGATGTGCACAAATGACTAAATGTTGTGGAGGTTGCACTAATGGTTATGACACGTTTCATTCTGATCTGAGAAAAGCACCAAAGCAACTGAGAAAAACTGTAATTTGCCTGAATTACAAATGGTAATATTCATGCATTCTTCCTGACAGTGTTTTTATTGCATACTCTCTTGCAGTAGATTTATAAAGTGAAAATCAGCTATTTGTCAGCAAATCTAAACCTTTTAAGGAAAAGAATGTCAGTGTGATAATTAAGACTAAAGAGCATTATAAGGAACTCAGAGATGAAGTAATGAAATGTCATAGATTTGAAATTGGGTGCAAACAAATATCCAAGAGGTTGGACATCCCAGTATTCCGGTGGATCAGTACTGAGATAGTAGAAGCTGCACCACAGCTGCCTAAACCAGGCCATCCCTGAAGACTCAGCAGACACACAAAAAGGGAAAAAGGAGACTAGTGAGGGAAGCCAACCGGAGGCCTGGATAGGAGGCTCCGAATGATTAGTTCAGTACTGCAGAATAGTGATTTCAATTCAGTAGGGTTCGGCCGCTGTTCATTTAATATTTTTAAATGCATTTCTGTACTAGGTGGCTTCAAAAATTTGCCAGCTATTCAAACAATGTGAACAAGGGTTGCTTTTAGAAGTCAGAAGTCAGATTGCCCAGATTGTACAGAGGAAAAGTTCTGGGAGGGCTAAAGCTACGCCTGCACAGCTCCCAGCAGACGAGGAGGAAGAGGAGAATGAGGAAGATGAGAGAGTAACAGAAGAGGTATTTCTTAAAATGTTTTAGCAGAAACATTATTCATCGCAATTGATGTAATTTAGTGGCTGACACCGTGTCCTTGTACCTCTGGGACTCTGGGTTTGATTCCCCCCCGCTCTGTATGTTCTCCATATGCACACACACCCCAGACTGGCAACATTTTTGCTCTCTTTCAGCTCCAGGAGCAAAAATTTGGACTCTCTAGGGGTCCCCAGTGACCCCATTGACTAACACTGCACTAAGGGCAATAAAGAAAACAATTAACCGAACTGCATGATTTTTTTTTTTGGAGTATGAGAAGGGTACCTGGAGAAAACCAGAATCAAACCCAGTGTCCTGGAGGAATGAGGATGCAGTGCTAACCAATAATCCAGATGACATCATTTTCAATGTATAATCGTAAGGGTTGAGAAAAGACTGCCTTATTGTGTATAAGTGTATAGTGAAGTTTGAGCCCAGTATTTCCTGGGATGGGCGCCAGGCCCAATGCTACCCTTTACTGGATGAGCAGTCATGGACGGATGTATGGATAATTCAGTGAAGCATAGCATCTATTTCTCAGTGTGACTGAACTTGTGCTATGATCGACAGCCTATGGAGTGTGAAGAAGAAAAGGGGGGAAGCTCGTCTACTACATCTCCCCAGGAGCAGACTGCTGGCACAGCACCCTCCCAGGATGCTGAGGACGGCTGGACTGTGGTGCGGAGAAAGAAGTGAATAGTTTGGAGGGAGGGGGGAGAGCTGGACACACAGCTAATAAAAGACTGAATTAATATTCTGCTGCACAAGACTACATGTGGACTGTGCAGGTTTATTTTACTCATCTCAAAAACAGAATTCATTCTTTTTCTATTAAAAACTTAGACCCATGTGCTTTCAGGGAATGCTGGGTTGAGTTTCTTGAAACTGGAATTGTTACGTACCATGATTTATTCTAAAATCTGGAATCTGGAGCAAGGTAGTTTCTATTCATTTATTTTTAAAGAAACAAAAGAGTTTTATTCTTTGGCTAACCTGCTTCAAATCAGAACAGAGAACTGCAGTCAGAGACCCTTCACGGTAATGCTGCTGTATGACCGCAGTGGCACCTGAGCCCGGCTTATGCACGACACTTTGCTTTTTAAATGTTTATTAAGTACACTGGTTGTTTTCTTAGCTTTGCTTCCATACAGCACATGGCCACTGCGATGCATCCCCACGTCACTCTCAACACGTATCAAAAGTAAAGGCATTTCTTTGTTTTGGACTAAGTATTTTACTCACAAAGATCAAGGCACTATCATTAAAACTTAAAACGGCGAAAGGATGTAACACTGCTGAATGTTTAAAAAAAGAGGGGAAAAAAATTTGAGGTCATTCTTTTTGTGACCAATTTCACTTCAGAAGCAAACATCGACCCTTGAGTCATGCCTGTGTGCGTGTTTATGTATGTGTGTGGGTAGCAGTAGTGACGAGGCTGAGGCTTCATCTCCCCATCACTCTGTGTGAGGTGGCTGAGGCCCCGTCGCTCCGTCTGTGAGGTGGCTGAGGCTCCGTCTCTCCGTCGCTCCGTCTGTGAGGTGGCTGAGGCTCCGTCTCTCCGTCGCTCTGTCTGTGAGGTGGCTGAGGCCCTGTCTGCTCCTTGCTGTTTGTGAGGTGGCAGGGCAGAGGCACACTGACTAGGAGCTGAGCCAGGGGTGCCGCAGACACTGGGCAGCAGTGGCCCGCTTCTCGGGGATGAAGTCCAGCATGGTGAGGAGGAAGTCACTGAACTGGGCCGCCTGCTCCAGGGGCCACTCGTATTTCTCCAGCAGCACCTCAAACAGACCCCATGGCTTCAGGCTGGAGATGTGCCGCAGGTGGCCTGTCAGGAGAATGAGGAGGACCATGGGGGTTCTTCTTAGGAGCAGTTCACTTGTTGCATGGACATGATTAGCCCATTGTGAAAGTAAAATAAACATGACATTTCTGGTCACAGAAGTTACGATGTTTGTTTTTCTTAATCTTTGGGATTCGTAAAATTAAAGGTTTATTCAGCCAACATACGTAACATTGAAGGTGTCAGACTCATGTAAATATTTGGTAATCAGGCCAACATTACACTTGCTCTGGCAATAGCAGTTGATACAACAAAATACTAGGTCCATGAACCTCAGCTAAAATGGTACAGTGTGTCATTTACTAATGACCTTTACTTTACTTGTTAGCGCTCAGTCAATCCATCTCAGCCTGCTGACAGCCAGTCATCTCCTCCCCCGGGGTCTGATTGGTCCCCTGGACCAGCGACTAGGCGTTTTACCTACGCAGACTAATCCTCTTACCTGGTATTAATGCAGGTTCGTTCTCTAGATGCCGCTCCAGTAGTGTCACCATTTTACATAACCAATTTAAGGAGCATGACCCCCCACTTATTCCATCACCCCGAAAAAGTGGGCAGTTATGAAAGTACCGTTTATTTTACAAATGCAATCTCTACAAAATAGTGAGCAGCAGGAAAGTTTGTTTTACCTCTGCGGTTGAAGTATTCCCGGGAATACCGTCCGGAGAGGGCAAAATGGGGTGGAATGGGTCCTAGCAACTCAACTATGTGGGCAATATGATCTGGGAATACGAAACATAGTCAAAAGGATTCAACGATGGGCAACAAGTGGCTCTGATATTCACTCATCAATCCTTATCATCTAGCATTAAATATATAAGCATCTCCATTAGAAAGCACTGTTCGCAAAAACAAAACTTCATGCTACATCTGACGAATGGAGCGTCTTCCTGTACTGATGCTTGAAGGCTGGAGTTACATGCAAATCTCCAGTCTGAAATTTAGTACCTCACTGTGGCACAGAATCAGGTAAGACAGAGCGCAAGGAGAAAGGCTCCTACCTTCATCTCGCGTGTAGTCTTCTCCTGAGTGAGGTTCGAACAGGTAGTCCCCGGTGGCCAGCTCAAACGCCTGCAATAACACCCCAGACTCCCATATAACTGCTTTCACCAGCATCACAAACTTCTCTGACAAGACGGCAAAAGAACCCAGAGCTCATACATGAAGACTTAAGTATAAATGTAGCTGACGACATGAAGAGAAGGCGCCAAGCTCCGGTTATGTGTTTACAATACTTAAAAGGTGATCATTTCTTTTCTTAGAACAGTGTTTCACAAGCCGGTCCTCAGGGACCCCCAGACAGTCCATGTTTTTGATCCCTCCCAGCTCACTGCCAAACACCCCCAAGGACCGTCAGACAGAGAAACAGCGTGTCAAGAGCATCCATGATCCCATCTGCCAGAACTTATACAGCATGGAAGACGTGGGGGAATCTAGCCTCTCTCTCAGCTCACCATGCAGGCGGTACTCCAGATGTCAGCTGGGGGACCATATTCTGCACCGATCAAGACCTCCAGTGCACGGTACTGTCGGGTCTGGATGTCCTCTGTGAAATGTTTGTGCTTGCAGAACAGAGGAAAATCATCACAATTCATTTGAACATGCTTAAAGTTTTCTAATTACAGTATATATATGAATAATAACGTGTGATGACTCACCACCCAGCAAGCGTTGCCCAGGTCAGCTATCTTGATGCGGATCTTATCCGCATTCTGTGGCTCTAGGGGATTGACCAGGAAATCAGCTGCACTAAACACTGGCAGAAGAGACCACACTCATCAGCACGTGATTAATCATCATACACGGGTCTGACCTCATAACGAAAAGTGAAGGGACACACAGGTGGGGCGGGACTGACTGTGTGGGGAGAGCAGCGAGCGATGGCTGTCTCTCTCGGTGGAGTATCCTGACAGTGTGGAGAGGGCCGACTCCGAGGTGCGGGACAGGATGGAGCTGGACAGGCCGGAGCCGGGGCTGGAAAAGCGCATGTCCCCCACCCCTGAGGACAGCCACTCCGGGCTAGCCTTACTGGGAGCCACTGCCGGCCCACTGCCAGAGCTGCTCCCGTTCCCATTCTCTGTACACAATGGGCCTGGGGACACTGTTAACACAGTACTTCTAATTAATGTGGAAAAGATGCTGGAGTGTAAAACAAAAGAGGTGAAGCTGCCTGATGAGCTGGTAACTCACAGTGCGTATCCTGTCTGTCGGGCTCAGTGCCCTCCTGCGGTGCCACCCCCCGTCCCCAAGGGGGCGACGTGCCAGCCAGCTCCTCCATCTTCTGAAGGTCCAGCAGCCTCTCCTCCAGCAGCTTCTGCTGCTTCTTTTCCTTGCGCTTCAGCTTCTTCTTCTTGTTCTTAGAGATCTTGCCTGTCTGAACACAGGGACGTCAGGGTCAGCCAGGGAAACCCAGAGGAAATCATCAGGATTCAGCATCCATAACGGAGTTCCTGCACGTTTGTGGCCAATAGGTGGCAGCATCGATTCCCCGTCTCCATAGCTGTCCAATTTCTGATAGTCAAAAACCATGAGCATAGCTGCCAGAAAAACAATACTTAACACCGGCAGCCAAGATCACACATTTATAGAGAGCAAAGCACACGTTAGAGGTTTTATATAAACACCGATTATTTAGACTTGCACCATTAATCCACACTAAGGAAGACGAGGCCAGTGTAACCGGATGTGCTTCCAGTGTGAACGACATTGGTGTCTAATGAGGGAGATGTGTGTGAAGCCTTGGGTTCTATAAGTCATGTAGAGTTATCCCAAAGTGTGAAGTACAGTGGTGGATCTTCTGTAATCAAGCATTAAAAAAATCCATGCAGCAGCCATTCGAACGATAAATGAACAACTAAGACCAAAAAATAAGGTTGTTTACAGTCCAGGGAATCTTTAGCGCAGGAGAACAAATTGACGTTACCACAAGCGAAATGCTGATGCCCAGTGATTTAGAAATTATTTGTTTTAATAGTATAGCTATTAATCATGCAAAAAATAATCAGTGTTTTTCCATGTTGACGTTTTATGCCAACGTCATAAATGATACTCACACTACATTTAATAAATACAGGACCGCTGCCCGATAACTGGCTACATTTAATGCAACACCTGCCCCAACTTCCTGCTCCACAAGTAACGCGACCTTCAATAAAGCATGAAACCTGCAGAGCTGACCAGGTGACCTCCAGTGATGTGAACCTTATGAGAAAAGCTGCATCAGATCAGGCAGCCATGTGGTCCTGCCAGGCTCAGCTGCTCTATATTCAAGCAGACAATTCTGCCCTGATTGTGCAGAATTAACTATATATTCCTTACAGCACTGTGCATTTAGTCAGTATGTACAAAATTCACTGGGAGAAAAAAAAAATGTATTATTATTAAAAAGAATGTTCCATTTTACTCACGGAGTGTCAGAACTCCATAATTTTTCTAAGAATTGCACAGTCAATTTAATATTTTTTTCCAATAGACCAGTGTTACGTCTGAAGTTACCTGCACTGAATGTGACACCGTAAACAATTTCAGTGGCATGTACTGTAAAGGGCGAGGGAGTGTCCACATATTTCTGTAATGGGTGCTAAATGCCATCAGTAAATGTACCAATGAATAGATACCCTGTACAGCTGTATAAGGTGACACTGATACAAATTGACAATGAGACCATTTTTCGGAATTTACAGATAAAACATGCTTCCCTAAAACCTATAGTCACTTACATTTATCACTTTTGGAGATGTGCATCTGACATTAATATGGCATACTATGCTTTTTTTAATTTTCACCTTTTTTCACCTTGAAGCCACAAACAACATTTCACACTGTTCTTTGAGGCATAACTTTTGCTGACACCATGAAATGACAAAAAAGGAGTTACAAAGTCGGGCTTTGCTACACTAAGGAAAGGGATGTCTGCAAAAATGCATTAGTAATATTCTGGAGCGTCTGAGCTTCATTCCATGCAGCTAATGTGGCAGCTTTGTATAGTGTAAAAACACCTCTCTGTAACAGCCATTGCAGACTCTGTCCAATACAAATCTACTGGCATCCCTCAGTGCTGCCTCTTCATTAAAAAAAATAATTCTAGGACAGGTCAGGTTGTTCTGCGAAAGTTGTTACAAAAACAAAATAAGCTACAATAGCCACCATTTTCAAAATATGATGATTTTGACTTCAGGATACGATCCAAGTTTTCAGCTTTTGTTTGTCCTTAACTAGAGAAACGCATTTCCACTTTCGCAAATAGGAAGGTGAAATTTCACGGCTCTCCCCAAGTCAGGTAACGATAGAGGATATTATGACCATTATTAAGAGCACACAGTCTGACAGACATTACTTCACACATTTTCATGCTGATGTGTGAACACTGAGTATTCCTATGTTATAGTCCGTTTGCACCCATAAATAAAGAAATAAAGAAATAAAATCACACCAGGTTAATCGCATGCCAGACTGGGAGACCCAAATTCATCTTTCCATCTTTACCATCAAGCATAACAAAAAGGATTCATTTCTGTTCAGCAAAAATGACATTATTAGCCCTTTCTGCCATGCAAGCATCTCCACATACCTGCTTCTCCCTGGGGGCGGTGCTAACTGCCATCAAAACAGAAGGAAAAGTGGAACGATTACAAAAAAGGAGAAATGAAATTAGGAGCAGTAGACAGTACAGAAATAGGATGACCAGAATTCACAAGAGAGATTAAAAGTAAGAATGCAACCGATACCAGACAGTAAGAACTGATAAAAGAGAAGAACGATATTTGAAAAGTACAGGAGCCGGTTATACAGCCTTAAGCGGTTCGCTAAAATAGATGTACTGCAGTTAGGCCAAGAATGCACACATACGAGTTGTCCTCTTTGCTAAAATCACATGCATCTTTTAAAAATACATCTGTTGCAATTTCGACTTTTTTCACCAACTGCTCTCAAGAGGGCTGTAGGGCTGCAACAAATATTCAATAACTGCGATAAATCTGAACGTGAAAATGTCTCGAATTAAAAACATGAAATTGAATGATGTGTAACAGTGATCTGGACACTTTCGTAAGTGAAAAATATATAGCCTGTATTTTTAAAGCAAAGAGGGAACAGCAACAATTTGCAACATGCCGATTAAAACAGAGAGAAAACATCAGAGAGATGAAACCCAAGCCGAAAATAGTGAGCAGCATTTCTTCCACAGAAGTGGGGGATGGTTTGTGTGCATCACGGCACAGCAGCACGGCATACATGAAAGAGCGTTTGAAAGGGAAACATCCCGGTGGAGCACAAAGGTAACATAACCCTCACTTCCCGGCTTGTTATATCTGGCACAGGAGGAGCTCATTTTAAACACTAATGTTTTGTCTTGAAAAGTAACCTTTTCGGCAATGATTGTTTGAAACAATCATTTTGGCCTGAATTCTTTAAGAGATTACAAACGAATGAGTTCAAAATGTCGCCAAACAATTTAACTGACATTGATTTTCGCAATGGAATCACTCGGCTCGTATGACCTAAAATACCCTAATACCTTTAGCCAACTTTGTACTAGACAAGGCTTAGAGCCACCCTAAGCCAAGAACACATGAATAAGCTGACATTCCTGCATTGTAATAAAGAGTTCAATGTAAAAATCAGAAGCATTTGTTCTTTGGAAGTTAAAATTCCCCATTCTGAGTCATATAGGGTGTTCATTAAACACTACATTCATTTAAGAAATTAGGCACTTCTTAAACCTTGTTACTCTTACATGGAAGTATACGAATGAATAATTCAATATTTTGATAGAATAACTGAATATCAAAATACTCTGAATCTCAAAAAAAAATCGTTGCAGCCCTACAGGGTGGTACAAATTTGCAAACCAACCCAGTAAAATAACACAAATGTTTGCATCAGCCTTCTTTTAAACCTAAAATATACTGTCTTCAGTGCATTCCAGCAAGGGCAGCTTCATACCGCACACACACACACACTGAATTAGACACCATGTTCCTTTACAACATTTTGCGGCGATTAACCCCACATTTTACTGAGGCTGTGCTTACTAAGACCTCCCACCAGGGCGGTCTGCAAAGCATCTGCTACACCAGCTCCCCTCAAATGCGAATGGCCAAAACCGGGCATCACTGTGTTCAGCACTGCCCCTGAGGTTCATGTTTCTGGATGGATACTGGGTGTTGTCCAGCTAAAGGGTATGAAAGCCTTAGCAGCTCCAGAAAGCTACTTGCCAGAGGAGCCAGAGGGGGGTGGTGCTCCGGCCTGCTGCCAAACGGTGGCCTCGGCGGCCAGCCTCCGGACGTACACCTCCTCTACTTCTAGTAGGATGTTCTCTGGCTTGATGTCTGTGTGGATAATCTTGCATTTGGTGTGGAGGTAATCCAAACCCTGCAGGACCTGTGGAAAAGCACGGGGAGGGGAAGAAAACAGGAAATTAAACAGGAGGAGGGAGTCTTCCATGCAAAGCTTAGACGGGGAAGGTCAGAGCCAGGCCTGACCTGGCGGAGTACGCTCTTCACGCAGACCAAGGGCAAGCCCATGTAGTTGGACTTGATGATCCATTTCAGTAACTGGTGGCCAAGAACCTCCAGAACCATGCAAACATCTGGCACAGAAAGCCGTTAAGGACACTTAGGGTCATTTACACAAGACTGTTTTAAAAAATGGACAAAAGATGGGGATATGGGAAAAGAGAGCAGTGACCCCCCACCTGACGGGCGGCACAGAGCAATCTGGTAAAGGATACGGACACCGTGAATGCCAGATATCTTGAAGTCATCAATCAGCTGTACTATAGTCTCTCGTTTAGGGTCAGTGGGGTCGCTGTCTCGCACCTGAAGGGAGTGACATGGAAAAAATGCAGAATATATTTTGGCAAAAAGAGGCATATCTGCAACTCGGGCATATCTGCAACGCAGCTAGACTTGATCCAAAGTATAACATAAAAATTGCTCAATGAAAACTATAAAATCCGCAATCAAAATTACTCAGCTCCATACAATCATTTATATAAATAAAATTCATATCCTCCTTATTTCCCACCTGAATCCATGACTTCACTCATAGTTTTAACCTGTAAACTGGCATCCTGTGTTTCTAGATACTAATTACTCATATTTCAGGTATTCCACCTATACTGCAGCTGAATCAGTAATTATTTCGTAAGCGTACCCCAGAAAAGAAGTATTTAAAAATGAAAACTTTTTTTTTACCTCACAAAAAGTGAGTGTTTCTTACTTGACAACAGACACTCACAGCCTAACAAGCCAACAGAGAAAGCATGGGAAATTCCACTATGGGACACATGTACATTGTTGGGATCTTCCGAGTAAAGAGTATAAAATCTGGAAATGCAGAACCATTTTCAGTACAACCTGAAGCAGGCTAGACCTGATGTAAGAGTCTGAACTGGAGGAGCCCGGCCGTGTTTTTCTGCCTTTACCCTCTCAAAGTCTCTTTGATTCATTTTCTCCGAGCCGCCATCTTTAAAGCACAACCACAGAGGCGTGTCTCTCCAGTGTTTATTCCCCTTTCAGCTCCTTCTGTTCATGTTTCTGCACCTTCCCATCTTACGAGTTCTGAGAAAGCAGCACATCTATCACCCATAACCATCATAAGAACATAAGAACTATACAAACGAGAGGAGGCCATTCGGCCCATCAAGCTCGCTTGGGGAGAACTAAACT
>JAODJX010000109.1:11065629-11093768 GCA_026776945.1 Isichthys henryi
TAGGTGAGGTCTCACCAAAGAATTGTATAATCTTAGCATTACCTCCCTTGACTTATACTCCACACACCTGGAGATATCAATGCATAAAGATGTTAAAAGACATCATAGTAAGCAACTGCTTCTTCGGTAAGTGGGATAAAATTTCCTGCTGGAATCAAGATGGTTAGAACGTTTAATGTCATCTGATGCCTAAAAACAGATACTGGCTCATGGCTGCATTTAGTCCGACACCTTGGTAATCGGTGTGAGGCAAGTCCCTGATGCTGGTGCCCATGTTCTGCTATGGATCTTCGCCTCCTTCGGGCTATAGGAAGGGGGCACATTTTCCTTTTCCCTTTATTTTCCTCTTGTTTATGTGTCACTTTTGAGTGGGTTAGCCAGAGGGTCACACCGCTGGTATACGGGTTTCGCTGCTTTGGCTGACGACGTGTCTTGTTACTTGTTCACTTCACCCCCAAATCCCGTTCAGCTCATTTTCAAGTAACAGGCACTTACGCATTTCAGCAGTTTGATCTCATCCAGAGCTGTTTCCGTGTAATGCTGAGCACTTTTCACGATCTTGAGGGCCACAAATCGCTTCCTCCTGCACACGCACACACACACACACACACACACATCAGTCCTATGCTACTTCACTCACTGATTAGACAAGACAGTAGAAAGGCAGCCTCAGTGTTTCCCAACTCAACCCTTGGGACGCCAGGTAGTTCACATTTTTGCTCCATCCCAGCTCCCAACACACTGGATATTTGGCGTTGTTGATTGTTTCTGTTATGCGGGGGGCGGGGGGCGGAGCAAAAATGTCGACTGTCTGGCTGTCCCCAAAGACTGGGCTGAGCAACACTGCACTAAACAGAAAGCACACGAACCCATGATAGTTATGTCTCTAAAAAACCAACATCTGGCCAACACTACTTACTGGAGGTCCCAGCACAGCCAGACGGTGGAGAAGTGTCCCCAGCCCAGCTTCCTGACAACATGGTACCGCCCATTGAACAGGTCTCCTATCTTCACTGGATAATACCCACCTCAAATATACACAGGCAGGTGATCAGGCACTGACCACTAACCAGGACATTACCAGACATTGCCATTCATTGCTATGCAAAAATTATATACGCTATATCAAACTAAATAATTACCAAATAATTATTCATATATTCAAAAGCTGACTAAACATACATTTTAAAACTAATTTAAAATAGTAAATACAGAAATCATATCAGAGATGTTATAAAATATGGCTGTTTCAGGAAAAGATTATTATCCACAAGAATGAATTAAAAATACAACAACAAAAACAAAACAATAATCCTCAGTCCTTCAGTGGAAACATGGCGTAAACTGGACTAATCATTCCGGATAATGAAACAATTGACATATCAGATGGACCTTGGGCCAGCCATTAGATTCCCTGAAAGCACTGTGACATTCACCTTACAGGAAGTCTGAACTAGTATTCACAAATGGTCAAATAAAATGTCTCTAGAGATGCATTTCTATTGCTTAACTGAATTTTGTTTAAGTTAACCTGAATCACCCGAGTCATTAAAAGGCCTCAGTTTAAGTTAAGTTTAAGAGATATCAAGGAGAACTGAAACAGAAACCAGCATTGAGTGCAAATAAAATTACACCCTCGGTTTCCGCAGCAGTCATACTTCTCTGTCTCATGCCCATATTTCAATATCGCTTTCAAATGACATAATTTGTGTGAATAAATCCTCCATTAAAGTGTAATACATACTCAACAAAAAAAAACTAAAACTGAAATAGAAAGAAAATGTATAGCAGTATAATGTAAATCACCAGAAAAGTACATTTGCTAATTTGTGCATGTTTTTAAGAAAGTTTAAATAACTGATAAAATGGTAAAAAGCACGTAAGCTATTCTGGATTTTTGCAGAAGAACAATTCAGGGTCACCCAGAGGTCCCACATTCCCCCCTCTCAGAGGTACTGCTGTACTGTTTGAGTGAGTGAGAAGCTCTCAAAGGGGGCATCGGTTGGAATTTTCTGCCATTTTCAGAGCTTTGTAGGAGGAAATGTACGTAAGATATAGCTGATCTGATTACATTTTTTGAATTCTAACGGAGAAGTTAGTCTGAGTCATACAGTTTCAAAGCTGCACATGTCATATCAAAGGAGCTATGAATGTCAGAATTGTGACCAAAAGTGTGACTCGTTCCACAAAAATCATAAAATGCATTAAAATTTCATAGGGCTGTAGTTTCAACACTATTGCAGATACAGATCTAATATTTTGGGATTTTTCTATAAGTTTGGTAAAGCAGCACATACTAATTAAAAATACTATACTTACTTCTGACCAATTTCTCCTCCATACAAAGACCTCTGATTTCATACATTAAAATAAGACTAGTATACCTCTGCAGTAATCAGAAGGGTCTTCCTGTTCCTCATCATCTGATCCCAGGAGCTCTGGAGGGGGTGGAGTGTATTCAGGCGGTGGAGGGCTGAGGGCCTCGGATGGGGGGGTTTTGGCTGAGGTGACAGATGGTGTGGGAGGGATAGTGAACTGATCAGGAAGCACACACAGAGAAGGGCTATCAGAAGTGGGTGGAGCTTCTGATGAAGGTAGCGGCTGTTTGCTTGGGATCCTTGATACAGGTATAGATGGGCAGAGTGGAGCAGTGGGCTGAAGGTCTAAAGAGGGTGGGGTTTCCGATGGGGTTGTTGCCGGTCTGGTTGGGGCCCCTAGTGTGGGAGTGGATGGGAAGAGTGGAGCGGCAGGATGAAGGTCAAGAGATAGAGGAGTTTCTGAAGGTTGATTCAGCTGTTCGGATGAAATTTGTGGTGTGGGTATAGATGGAGAGACCATAATGGAAGGAAAAAAGTCAGGTGTGGGTGGAGTTTTTGAGGCTTGATTCGGCTGTTTGGTTGGGGTTTGTGGTGTAGGTGTCGATGGGGAGACTGTAGCAGGAGGAAGAAGATCAGTTATGGGTGGAGTTTTTGAGGCTTGATTCAGCTGTTTGGTTGGGGTTTGTGGTGTAGGTGTAGATGGGGAGACTGTAGGAGGATGAAGATCAGGTATGGGTGGAGTTTGTGAGACTTGATTCAGCTGTTTGGTTGGGGTTTGGGGTGTAGGTGTAGATGGGGAGACTGTAGGAGGATTAAAATCATGTGTGGGTGGAGTCTTTGAGACTGGATTTAGCCTTTTGACTGGGATCTGTAATATGGGTCTGGATGGGAAGAGAGAAGCAGAAGGATAAAAGTCAGGAGAGGGTGGAGTTCCTGAGGATGGTATTGGTTGCTTAGTTTGTGGTATGGGTATGGAGGAGGAGAGTGCAGTAACAGGATGAGAGCCAGATGTGGGTGAAGTTTCTGAGTAGGGCGATGTCTGATTGGTGGGAACGAGTGGTACGGGTATAGATGGTGAAAGTAGCACAGCAGGCTGAAGGTCAGGAGGACTTTGAGAAAGATGAAGCAGAGGAGGTGAAGGCGTCCTGGTTGCAGCAGGATGCCTGTGAAGTGTGAGGATATGAACCTCGTCTATGTTGTTGGAACTCTGAGGCCTGAAAACAAGTACAGAAATAAAAATGCCTATTAACACGTGGAATTTGAACATCCTGGAAATCCCACCCAGCTTTCCCTTAAAAATGTATGTGTGCATTACCCTGTAGACTAAACTGCTACACTCATAATTAATATTCTATTCAGCGGCAAGAAAAAACAAGTAAACACATGCAGCCTGTTTAAAGCCCAATATCAGCCCGACCAAATTCATACAGTCTGCCTAAAGCATCACCACAGCACCGTCATTATTTAAGGCCCAACCGCACATAATATTCTACCTAGTAAAGTATAACAGAATAAAAATAAATTAAATTTACATGTAAAGAAAAAAAGATGCATAGCTTCCACTTAAATACCATCTCTCGCAAAATTTCCAGACGGTATTTTCTATAATCCTACTGTCAGTTAAATACCTGCATTGTCACCATTTCAAATTTCCACTCCAGAGCACAACCAGCATATAATCACAGTTTCCCAAGATTTTTTGTTTTTTGTCAGGTGTTTCGATTGGTGATTGACTGGTGAAAAAACATTCTACCTTAACTTGTCGAGTTGTATTTTTTATAACATTCCATAGAGCTGTCTAATATACCTATATACAAATTCACATACACATGGTAACTGCCATAAACACCCCACATAGAACAAATACAAATATGCCACCATGCAACACAAGCTGAAACACACAAACTCGGCTACACTCGAAGGTTTGATCAGTGTTGCCAAATTAATTATGGTTTGCAGACTTGTGTGTGTGTGTGTTTTCTGGCCTGAGCAGTGCAACTGTAGGTGATAAAATATCAAATTCAGTCCTCCCCATCCGGGAAGAAAATACAAACCCTAATGCAAAATGAGGCTGTAATTTCATAGTTGCACAAAAGAATAATTCATAAACTGAATTCCTAATGAAGTTATCCAACAGTGTACCCCTGTACCAGTGTACTTCCATCCCTAGACAACAGCTCAATAGAAGAACAAAAGCAGCCAGTAAACAAGAAAAATTCACCATGATTACCCAAGTCTGAGAAGCAGACCACGGGTGTATTTCAAAAGCCAGACAACAGGAGTGATACACTTTTTTCACGTCAGCTATAAATGACTGCTGAAGGAGATGTGCTTTTATGAATCCACATGCGAGAAAACAGCCTGTCATATTTTGCATTTTTAAAAATTTACTTTATCCTTCACCTGACTTTCACATAAAGAAAGAAATGCCAGCACATCAGATTAATTACATTATTAGGAGAGAATAAAACAGAATGTTTTATCATATAAAATTGCTAACAACACCATCATTCATTAAAACTTTAATTGCATAACATTTGATATCTATATTTTAACAAGATTAAAAGAAATGCACAACATACACTGAGAATTAAGGGGCATCACCGTCATCTACACAAGCAAACAATGCTCTCTCTAGCAGAGAAGCATGGCTGCATTCAGCAGCCCCATGCACTGCTGCAACCAAGCTATTGAAAGGTCCAAGGGCTTAGTCAAGTTTAGCTGGGGCTTGACTTTTATTAAGGAAGATTGGTATTGGGGCTAAAATACTCGGGGCTATGATCGGACCAAATGACGCCCATGGTTGTAGTCCTGGCCTACTTACAAGACACTATCTTCATAGTTAACTACGTTGAATTTTAATGCCATGCCAGAAACCAGGGGTATATTCATGACAAGCAAATGGACAGTAAAACAGACTTAACAAACAGAAAGCATAAACCATCATAAATAAATGGAAATTGCTACAGTTAAAACAATCTAAAGAATATGTTTTTACTTTACTAAAAAGCTCAGACGAGGAGCGAGGAAAATGATAAATCATCCTCAAAGTTACCCTTTTACCCCAGACATAAATTGAACAATAGAAATTTTATTCTGCATACCAATCGTATCACTGCGCACCATGAAATCGCCGGGGTGCTCGAATCTTCTGCACAGTGATACGATTGGTGTGTGGAGTTCAATACTGTGGATTATCTTCAATAACTGGGTCATGATTTCTTGTAAGAGACATTGCTGTTGGATTTAGCAAAAAAAATATCTTTCTGGAGCTTTAATCACCTCAGAAAGAATGCCATTTGTTCCCAACATATTTTAGAGAAGCCCAACATTTCAACGGTTGACATCTTCAACCACTATGCAACCCCCAGGAGACAACCAAGATGGACTGATAGCACTAAAGTCCAACTGAAACATCTTTTTCAGTTTTGGGAGGGAACTGCCCTTTTAGATCTATTTTCAGTTTTTGGATCGACACTATTACATAAATATCCCATATCTGAAATGATAGTTTATATTTCCACCAGTTGAAATTACTGCTAGCCAACAACAAGATATTTTGGTATACATATAGCCCTGGTTCACTCTAAAATGAAATATTAAATTTGGCGTGTTTTGCGTTTGTTTTATACATATTCATATCACTCCAAATTACTGGGATCAGAAGAAAATGGACAGAATAGCATACATAATAGCAGTCGACAGGGGCATATATATCTCAACGCACTCAGACACAAGAGCATGAGGTATGTGGAACAAACAAGAGAACACAAAGAATCCATCCATCCATCCATTTTCCAAACTGATTATCACACACCATTTAGCAAGTCCAATTAGCCTCAGCATGTTTTTGGACTGTGGGGGGAAACCGTAGTAACCGGAGGAAACCCCACGACGACATGGGGAGAACATGCAAACTCCGCACACATGTGACCCACGCAGAGACTCGAACCTGGGACCCAGAGGTGTGAGGCAACAGTGCTAACCGCTGCACCACCATGCCGCCCCCAAAACAAAGAATCGAAAATCGAAATATCTCGCTGAATATCCCATTCTGAGCCGGTGGAAATCGCTCACAAGCTGCCTGTAAAGTGAAACTGATGTAGTGGGAAAAAAAACATTAACGGGATCAGGTTGGGTCGTGAAAATGTTGTGTAGCAATTTCGTTCACATCGGGCACTGTGGTAAAATTTGCCATTAAGTCTGACGCTGCACATGAGCATGTGCGGACGTGCGGGGTAGAAAAGGACAGGCGGTACAGGTCGGTTCAGAAGCACAACCAGATGATATTAAACGGACGCCAATCAAACGTTACAAACGACGCGTTAACAGTGATAGAAATACGTCTCATCCAGCTATTTTATACAGATGGAGACGATTCTTGCGATTAGACAAAATATCGCGATCATGTAATAATTGTTACATGCCTAAATATAATCAATACTGAAGTTTTATTTTTTTATGTTTATACGTAGGGCTGCAGCGATTAGTCAATGACGTCGACGCTGAAAATGCGTCGACATCAATGTTTTAAATCGACTCATCCTTTTTTTGATTTATAAATTGTTTCAGTTGGTTTAAATAAAAACTTCCTTTAATTTCACCATGTAATTAAAACAGCACTTCAAATCAGACTCGAACCTAGGTCGCAGAGGTGCGAGGCAACAGTGCTAAACACTGCACCACCATGCAGCCATTTAATTTTATTTTTAGAAAATGATACTGAAAGAAAATTAATCGTTTACATTAATCGAGAAATCGGTAACATAGCCCACTGATTAATCGGGACGGAAAGTCATTTATATGAAATATGATTATATAACGTTTTAAAATGTTATATGAATAGGAACTGATAAAATGGTACAGAAATTCACGTACACAACCATTCCCTTAATCTATTCAGTTTTATGCATGTAGTATTTATTCAGAATAAGCAGTTTTTCTTTCCACCACACAATATTCACATAGAAACATTCGCGAATGCAGAGATATATCCATTTATTTACACCTATCACTCACAATCATTGCAGGATGTCATTGGATACATTCATCATTTCCAAAAAACTTTAAAAATTTAAATCTGCGTCGCGCCTGAAAATGAACAAAATTCAGTACATCTGCAGAGGACGCAGACTAGCCTTGTATCATTAACAAGCAGAATAAGCACAAGTCACAACAATCCTGAAGACAGAACTGTCATACAGTTATGCTTTCAGATGAGAGCATTACTCGTTCCTGTTAAGAACAGTGCAAAATGCTTCTTCCCATTCCATTTCCATCTTTGGTATATTTTTCATAACATACGTGACACAATTAAATTATGCAGATTTGCTTGACAGTTAACACACCGAACCAGACCACATTTAAACTACATTGACAGTATTTAATTATTACATGGAAGGCATTATGAACCTTAAACCGTTTGCTGCAAGTTGCAGCCTGCGACCTCCTAACGTAACCAAATTGAAATGTAGTAAATGGAATTAACTACGCCGACAGCAGGTCATGTCTTTTCTGTATCATCGGAAGACACGTGTTCCCGCAGATGAAAACCTCTCTTGACTTTCAGATATAAATATCTGCACATATTGTATTTTCCGCTTGCGATGCACTAAGTGCATTTTTTTATTGTAATAAATCGCTGCATTATTATCACCGGGACGAGTCAAACCGAATAGGAAGGGGTGGGCTAGGGGTGGTGAGACGTGAGTCACTGTGCTTATCTGGACAAATGAGTCGTTCGCCCCCCTCTAAGTATTTTTAGCACACAGTCTCACAGAGAGACCCGGCCGCAAAATCGGGGGCAACCCAGGGGTACGGCTCAGCAGGGGCGGCTAGCAGCTACTCACTGCAGCTCCAAGCTGGAGATGTCCACGTCGGCCGCTCTGCGGTGCTTCTTGCTCTTCTTTTTGTGCTTCTTGCCGTATTTGCTCTGCGGGCTGTGATTACCGCTGGGGACTGAGGGCGATCACAGCACACAGTGCAGTCAGACGCACAGATCGCTACCCTGCTAGCAAACCGTTACAGTCTCACTCCTAGCATTATGCCCCACCGTTGTTGAAATGTAAAAAAAAAAAAAAGAGAAAAGTTTAGCCTGGCTCTCTGAGTTACTTAGCAGACGCGTGGTTAGAATGTCGTTAATCATATATAACTTCTCAGCGACATACATTTTGAATAATGACAAAAGTGTTAGCTAGCTGGGAACACACTCAAGCTCGGTGTCCGCACACTCGGGTAGCATTAGCCAAGACGAGCAAACCGGCTGTGCGAAAAAAAGACATAACACAGAAAAGTACATCCTCTCTTTACTTTACATTAACATTGCCGTTACGCAACCACACCTGAATAGTCTAACTAGTATTGGGTAAGAAAAACGCATGTTTTTGCGTGTTTAAAACTCTCACCGTTCATTGATATCATCAGGACAGCTGTCACCACGCACACTGGGCTGTATTTAGAGAAGCGCATGCGCAGTGAAGAGTTTAGCGCAGCTGGGCTTTACGTAGGATCACGACCACTGAGCATGTATACCTATGTGTTTGTGCTGAAGACAAATGACTTTCTAAATAATACCGTCGTCCTGGCCAATCCAGTCATTTAAGCGCAACTTCATCCGCTTGCCCCTCTCACGCAAATCTCAAAACCAGTGGTTTACAAGATATGTCAAGCATGTGAGAGCCATAATCTTGGAAGTTCCCTAATGGTTGCAGATTTCTACCAAGCCTAGATTTTCCAAAGGTCACAGTTAACGCCATTTCACCGTATACCTTAAAAATACACCACAACCATAAGCTAAATTTACACATTAAGATTGTAGTTCAACAGAAAACTTGCTGACAATGCCTCAGTGCAGCATTTTGCAAGAATCCATAACCAATATTTTTGTAACAATTATTTAAAAATGAAAATATATTGGGGAACATTGAAATACGCAGTAAATAACGACGACATGAAATCCAATGTTAAATAACTTTATTTTCCGAATAAAAATCCTTCAGTTTCTCATTTTGGCTTCCAATATTTCTTCAAATGATATATTCAGTATTTCCAACTAAGTCCAATGTAAGAACAATTTCTCTTCATTATATTTACAAGCACATGTACACGATTAGCAAACTATACATTACAAATACAAAAAAAAGAGGCTAGGTTTACTAAATCAAATCTGTTTTCTCCCAAACACTTTCCCAAGAATGAGAAATTTGCAAAAGTTGAAAGGTGCAATTTCAAAACACACTGTTTTTCAACTGTAACATTTATCATTTAAATAAGCTGAGGAGAGAGATGCCACAGTCCTGTACATCCCAATCAAGAAGGTGGTAAAGGAAGACAGAAATGCAGGAAAAAGGGAGAACAGTAAAAATAAGACCAGCGATATGGAGTTTAAGCTACCAATCTGTAAACCTGGGGGAAGAACAAGACCACAAGCTGAGGCTCATTTTGTGCCAATGCCACTGCTTTCTCATGTATGTCCCGGCGAGTGCACGCGCACACACACACACACACACACACGCTAAACAGCCATGAAGGTAAATTTAAACATACCAGTAGTCCACGAAGTCATTAAGCTAGTCTAATCACAAACATGAAATGGGGTGGAAAAAATCTCACACTACTCAATATTACATCAATAAGCCAAAGAAGCTGGCAAAATGAAGCAGGCAAAAGATTCATTTCATCCCGCAGAACAGCAATGTCATGATTGGTTCTTTTTTTTCTCCAGTAACCATCATGTTCCCATGAGTTGCCCAGGCAGAACAGAGCATCCAGCTAAAATAAACACACAAATAATTAAAGTATAAATGTGCAAACCTGTCACGGCTTAGCAGCTAACACAGGCTCATGGACGCGTTCTCCTTCCCCACATTAATCCTGGAGTCTGCTTTACACTAACTCCAACCTTACACACTGCTTGGAAGAACACACACAGCCGGGCTCAAAAAAAAATAAAAAAAATGCTGTATACAAAGTGCTGAGGGAATAAAAGCAAATTAAAAACAAATTAAAACCATCCAATTCCGATTCCAATCTACCAATTAAGCTTAAATCACTCTGTGTACACCAAGAATGCCACACACTGTACCACAGGGAGGCATGGCAAAGAGCCACATGATTGTGAGACAGAACACATTACCATTTTTATTTATAAGCAGATGAGTGATCTGATCCAGTCCAGGACTATTATAACAGCAAAACTACTGAGCAAGGTAACCATTTACTGACCACAAAACACCCAGCACAACACTGGAAAAAACTGCAGCCACTTTCATTCATCTTATCTTACTACAATTGTAAGACATAAAGAAATAATCCAAAAGACAGTCATTCACAACATGTCCTGTACAATTTCATAAGCAAGTAGCATATTTTCAGTTGCAAGTGATTTCAAGAGAGCTCTGAAGGCACATGTGGTAATAGTGTAAAAATTAGCTATAAATAAGTTACAGTAAATAAGTTAGTTGCTATATAGCATTGATTTGAAACAGCCCCTTCTAGAGAGATGGTGCCATAAGCTGCTGGCTGTTACGTCCCAGGCTGTCTGATAGTGAAGTTAATTGCCGTTCTCTCCTCTTCACTAGATCGCTTGTCAGCCACTCCTCACCCCACACAACCTTCCCAGCCACTGCCCCCCCTCCATTTATTGCTTCACTTTAGTGTGAAAATCATCCCGTTTAATTAAATTGAAAAAGCTATTTCATGAAACGTATATTAATACTGTTAATTTGGCCAGATCTTGAGAAGACCTCCCTCACTCCACATACATATGGCAGGAGATTTTCCAAAGAGGAGATTTCCCTGTTAGATTAGTCTTACTCCTGTAGAACAAACAATTGTTCACTTTCGCAAAGCCACAGGCAAAACTCCCAAAGGGATTAAATATTTACATTCCACACACCCTTATATCTTGCTATCAAACAGCGTTAGTTTAAAGCAGACCGCAGATGCTCTGGCATTTACACTCAGTAACTGCCTGTGACTAGCGATCAGCAAGAGTGGATGTCAGAAAAACCCTCAATGCAGCTGTTTTAAGAAACCAGGCTGAAAAATGAGAGCCCTGCTCCGAGTAGCCTGAAAGACAGCATACCCTTTCTCTTACTATAGGTCTACCTGCTGTCAAACCGGCTTCTATTCATTCACCTGTGCATATTTTAAACTTTAGCAATTGATTCATTGCAACAAGGTATTTACACAAAGAACTGAATTCTAAAAGTTCACTGGTTCAGTTTCATACAAAAAGAAATCATGAAAATGACCAAAACAAGAGTAAAAAACATTTTAACCTACTGTGTCAATACTGTCAGTATGAAAACATGTTTGTTGTGCCTCATTATGCATCTTACCAGCTTACTAGAACACACAAGACTATATATGTGCACATGTACACACACACACCCCCAAAGACAGTTATCAGTCATTCAGTTTTCTTGTGCCATAGTTTTCTGTTGAGTACTGTAAACTACAGTCCCTTTTCCAACTGATTATAGAAATGAATTCCCAGTTTTGACTCCAGGTCCCTTTCACTTCCAGTTCAGTAAACAATAACAGAACTTCAAAGAGCAGAATTTTTCAAGTTGGAATCTGGAACAGAAAGTGACAAGAGCTCCAGAGTTGGTCAGTGGTTCCTCCATTTCCCGTTCCTGGTATCTCTGAGGCGTCACAGGTCAGTTGTGTTCTTTGCCTCATTTGGAACTTAGGCCAATGTTCATTTCAAAGCGACCCATAGCAGAGTCACAGGTCTGTAACCTTGTTCTCCACCAGGGCGGCGACCTGCTGCAGGCGATAGGCCAGCTGCATCTTCTGACCTGCAGGATCCTCTTCCAGAGACATGATAATCTGTGCGCAGACATATGCAAAAAACACCCATATTACTCTTCCATGTATTAAGCCATAGCATCTTTCACTGGTGATGAACAATAAACAAGCTCAGTATGACTGGTCAGCTGTGAGCTACTGACCTGATCGTAGTACTTGTTGATGTATTTGTAAAGCTCGTGCAGTGCCAGCAAGCCATTCATCTCTGACGCAAAGCTCTAAAATAGAAACATCACTAAGTGCTATATAAAGTTATCACTGGTGATCTGCTATGTGGAGTCTGGATGGCAAATGAGCCGTATGAAACCTGCGGCTCCTGACAGTTCTGGCAGCATGATTCCACTGCTATTAGAAATAACCGATTGTACTTAAATTCATAAATGGCATCCTAAATCTACCCTGCAAAAAATAAATACAATTAAAACGGTAACACTCACATTATATATGGGTGCTTTAAGTATTATAGATACAATTCATAAAGTATTATAAACACCACTATCACTATTTATAAAAAGGCATAACACATTACAGGCATGTTTATTATGCATTATGAATGCTTTATGAAGCTCTCGTGTATAATAAATTAGAAATACCTTCATAATGCAGTACAAAGCATCCTTAATTTACACCAACCTTTACAATGCATTATGAAGGTATCTACAATGCATTATGCTGACAAAGTGTTACCCATTGTTTTATGGAAAATGAGGTATAAAGGTGAACCCTGTTCAAGGAGCATTATGAAATAATTTATAATTAATAAAACTTCAATATCATAATCATACTTAAACAAAAATAAAAGTGGTTTAAACTACTTTTTAAAAAATCCAGGAGTCGGAAAATTCAGGTTCAGAAAGCATACAGAGTCACAGCCACAGAGTACTCAACTGATTGGTTGAAACAAAATCTTGGTCTGGATTTGTACTTTCTGGACCTGAACTTTCCACCTATGCCAAAGTCTACACATAATTACTAGCCACTGGCTATGACCCTTAACCCTATTCCTGATTACTTTTTTCACTTTACCACTTTCTGCTAGGACACCGTGTCTGTACACCCAGTGACACGAGAGAGATATTCAGTCAAACTTCATAACACAATCAGAACCGTCCTTCTTACCCCTGATAGCTCAGTGAGGGTGGAATTCATCTCCTGGTAACAGCCAGAAGCTGCATTATGGATGTCACTGTAATACCTTTTGCACACAGAGACAACAAATAGAAATATTTTAAATAGGTAAAAATTTGAAGGATCCTGTAGGACATACAGAAAAATTCTGGCATATTCTCTCACATAAGGACAGAAGCTCCAGATGTTCAGGTTTGGATGAACGTGTTTCTTAGACTGTCACATTAAGTCAGTTTTTTCTCAAACCTGTCCTCGGGGACCCTCAGACAGTCTACGTTTTTGCTCCCTCCTGGCTCCCTATTGGTAGCAAAATTGTGGACTGCCTGGCAGGGATCTGGGAGGAAGCGAAAACCTGGACTGTCTTGGGGGTCCCTAAGGACCAGGCTGGGAAACATTGCATTAAGTGAACATGGCAATCAGGCTGTTCTTCCTGATAAACAGTCCTAACTGTGAATCTCCTTCGCAGTCTATCGCTCTGTCACTAACCTCAAGATTCTCTGTCCATCACATATAACTGATCTGATCTCTGCCCCTAACAGCAACATGTAGATCTCACCTCTCAACTAGCTGTTTGTACCGGGGGATCTCTCTGGCATACAACAGCTTGTTCACTGGGGAGTCCTGCATGTAGCAACAGACATGAACTTCAACATGACAGTCATCATCATGGACACTGAACATGGACAAATGTGTCAGCTACATATGACCAGCTGCGTGCAGTTTTGTGGTGGCTGAAAAGACAATAAGTCAGTCAGAGAAGGTAACCCAGAGGGGAGAAATGAGATCCAGAAATGAGATGTGACACAGACCCGGCCCACTTTGTGTTCTGACGTGGTGCACGAGTCGATGAATGTCTGGGCGATGACGGACAGCACTGCGTCCACGCTGTCTGTGACCTGGACATCGAAGATGAACTGAGGGTTCTTCAGGATGTTCACCCAGAAACGCAGGGGCAGACTGAAGGTTTTAAAAAAGAAATAATATGGATAGTCCAGTAGCTGAGGAATCCATCTTCATAAAATAACTAAATAAATGAGGAAGCACTTCTTTACACAGCGTGTAGTTAGAGTGTGGAATAGTCTTCCTGTTAGTGTAGCTCAAGCTGAAACCCTGGGTTCCTTTAAATCAGGGCTACATAAGATTTTAACAACTCTGAGCTATTAGTTAAGTTCTCCCCAAACGAGCTTGATGGGCCGAATGGCCTCCTCTCGTTTGTAAATTTCTTATGTTCCAATGACATTCTGCATACACATTGTGGAATCACAAATCTGGCAGAAATGTGCAGTTGGATTCTCATACATAAAAACGGCATCGGCAGATGGGTCAAAATTTATATTTTACAAGCAAAAGCTTTGGTAGAACTGACCAATCACAGGCTCAGTGGCCTGTACTACGAAGCGCAGTAACTGGCTTATCGGATTTAAGGTACCCCAGTTTTAATGGACTTCATATTCGTTCACTTATATTTTGTCCAGACTACCTTAAATCCGACAAGTTACCCCGATAAGCCAGTAACCCCGCTTCGTAGTACAGGCACCCGGATCAACCACCAGTTTCAAACCGGTGACGCTTACCTGTTCGTCTTCCAGATGTGCACAGTCTCCGGGTCCTCAATGCCATGCTTCTCGGCCATGTCGTCCAGGAAATCAAAGAAGAATCTGACGGCGATGGGCGGTGAGCGCTTGGTGCTCAGGATGGCAACGAACACGTCGTCCACAAACTTCTGCAGCGTACCCTGATGACGAGAGAGGAGATGAGCTTCACTTCCAGCCACATGGCCTACCCCAAACCCCTTTGGTAAGCAGGCGAGTTGCTCCGCTCAATTCCGCCGTATGACATTCAGTACAAACAGCCCCAGGGCTTTTACTGCACGAAGGCACAACCACCTCTCCTGGTCATCAAGCGAATACCAACCGGAGTCTGCAGTGACAGCTAAGGGTGCACGTGCGACAATGGTGCAGATCTGAGGCTGAGTGAAGCAGGCTAGAAAGGGAAGTCGCACCTGAGAGGGAACAAAAATGACAGGGCTGACAGAAGGGGTGCTTCCCAACCTTCATGGAGAGCAGGCGTGTGAGGTAGATCTCGGGAATAGCCTTGGCTCGCTCTCTCTCTCTCATGCTACTCTTCCGATGCTTGGGAATCTCCGGGTCCTCGCTGGATTTCACCAGATGCCAGAGACGCAGCCCCTCCTCCTCCTCGCCTTCCGGCATCGGGGCCTCTGCGGGCCGCGCAGAGAGACGCACTTAGTGCCACACCGCGGCATGCAGAACTATTATACCAAAAGAGATCAACAGGCCGGTGGCTAATTTCCTGCTGCTTACTCTCTCCTGTCTGGTAGACCTGGTTGACTCCCATAATTCCAGAGTTCTGGGTGCGGGGGATAAGAGCCACTGTAGCCCCATCTGGCACCTAAGAGGGAGAATAAGAGAGAAATTAGGGATGGTGTGTCACTGTGTAAAAAGGCAAACGATCACGGGCAGCACATGGCTGACCTTGTAGTGCTGCAGCGTGTTCTGCCTCTTCCAGCGGCCCTGGACCACCGCTGTGACATCGTCGTCAGACAGGGTCAGGTGACCCGCCTGTCCAGATCGCCACTCTGCAAATGAACAATATTTTTCCAGCATCAATCATACACAAGTCAAGTTAAATTAAAAAGTTGTCAAAAAAAAGTTGTCACAAGGGGGCGCCGGTCATTTAGGCAATCATGACTGTGGCCATACCCAGATCCAAGGAGTCGGCTGAAGGTCTCTGGGAAAAGGGCACTCCTTTGTAGATTTGGTCCAGGATCTTGTCCTTGACTTGGGTGATGGTGTCAGCATCCAGGACCTTAACTGGACAGGGCTGGACCTCAGCGCCATTCTTTATGAGCACTGTCAGGGTCTTTGGCACCATCAGCAGGGTGGGGGAAACAGCAGAGGAACAGGAAAGGCGACTCAGGATGCTGCGACTGGCTGGCCATGGCACACCTTCCGCTCTGGAGGGGGCTTTTTGGCGCGTGGGGGTGTGCATGTTCACATCGTGGCGACACAGACACTGACCATGGAGCAGTAGTCGATGTCCTCTCTCAGCAGGTGACTGTCGTTCAGGGTCCGCTTGGCCTTTCCTGTCACCGCGTCCACCGGTCCCTTGTCCACCTGGTACTTGATGGCCCGATAGAGCATATAGAGCGGCTCTCCTGCCACCTCCTGCAGGCCGGCGACAGAGCAGGACAGCAGAACTGTCACACACATACACATGCATCTGTTCTCCCCGCCTTGCCCTCTGACTCACACCGTCTACCCATTTAGCCAGTTTGTTTTAAATTAGAGGTCATTTGCGCTATTTCATTATCTAATTCTTGGCTCCGAGGCTTATTGAATTTTAAGGTACTGCTCTGTAATTTCTTTTTGAATGGAGTTATTGAGGCACTGCTAATCTCAAGACACTGAGAAGCTGGAAGGGCATATAATTAGGAAAATCAAACGCTAATGGCCCTCTCTCCAGTTTCAGAAGATAAGCCAGTGGTTCTCAGTTGTGTTCCAGGAAAACACCCTGCTAAAGTGGTTTTCATTCCAACCCACACTGCTTGCAACCTGCAACATTCATTATTAGCTTATTAAAAGCCATGTGAGCCAGACTAAGGCAGGACTGGATTGAAAATATTGTGGCAGGGGAGCCACCAGGAACAGGACTGAGAACCGCTGATAAGCACAGATATCGGTGCGCATTTCAAACTCATGCAATGTAAACCCACCCTTACATACAACCCTAACTAAAACAAATGATTTCTTTCATTTCACCCTTGATGACTGATTCACTGACTTTGGGAGGGTCAGTTTGTGACCCGAGTATTCTAACCAGCTGTATGTGGTTGAGGCAGCAGCACCACGAAGACCAAAACAGACTACAACCTTCAGGAAGGAGTAGAGGCAGATGGACATCCAGTTGGTGAGCATCTTCTCCACCACCGTCTCAGTCCTTTGGAAAGAGAAACACACACACACACACACTTAAACCCAGCCATGCCCCTATATGTACTATAATGTACCTGCAGAGGGAAACTCCATGGTGTTAACGACAATATTCGCGTGCATGTATGGCTGCCAGGAGGAAGAGCTTATGGTTGGGATCCACACGGCAGCGCCCAGGTCCCGCGGCCCCATACCTGCGCAGCATCAGCTTGGGGTTCTTGGCCACATACTGCTCCACGAGGTCGCTGAGCAGTGTCTTCATGACATCGGTGAAGTACTCCAGCTTGTCGTGCAGAGCCATGGTGAGCAGCGACGCCACGTAGCCCCGGTCTCTCTGTGAGAAGTTCTGCTGAGCCTCCAGAGTGTGGATGAACTGGGGAAGCAGGGAGAGGCAGAAGATCTAAGTGAGGGAGCAAAGGAAGGTGATGGCCCGCCTTTATAAAAGGAAGTTCTGTCCTGGGACGAGCCTCGTCGTGGAACCCAGCCTGCGAAGAGGGGGCCTACCCGGATGAGGAAAACGCGATTGTTCAGCAGGTTGTTCAGATGCCCCAGGCCCTGCTCTACAGTCAGCCTGCGGGTCTCGGGAAGGTCCAGGTTCTGGCTCAACGGCGCCCCTCTCTGGCCGGGAAAGAAAATCCGTTCCGCGTAGGTGCGATAGTCCAAGAATGGGATCCCCAGGCCGCCGACATCGCTGCTGAGGTCCATCATCTCCGTCATGAGGTCTGAGGGAGACAGGAAGGACGGCCTCAGAGGGAAAGGCCTGCCTGTCCTTAAAATAAGAAGCCAAACCTACCTCAAACCTAATATCTCACTAGCCTGTCTGTGCTTTTAATAATGAGGGGATATTCTGGGTTATGTGGATTGGGACCAAAACTGACAAAACACAGTGAAGTTATAGGCATGAGACATTTTAATATTATGAAATTATTTTGGAACAGATAAGCACCTGCTCCATTAACAACAATAAAGAGTCTTTCATGTGTCCCTCTTGCATATCAGAGCCAGCAAATAAACAGATGAGCCTTTATCTGCCTGGCCTTTTGTGGACACACCAGTTTGAGCCCAGGAGGTCATAATGAGCCCCATAACTCCAGTCAGTGCTCTCATGTCGATCCTCAGAAGCACAGACCCGTGAACTCTTTTCTGCACTGGTCTCCCACGTTGATCTCCAAGGTCTCCAGCTGAACCAGCACCTTCTTGTAGTCCCGCAATGCCTGCTTGCTCTTCCTCCTGCACGTGAGACACGAGTACTTTCAAAAATGCAGCCAATGGACAGGTGCAAACAGAGGATATATATGAGGTTATATATGAGAATTGGGTTTGCTTGTGCATTAGGGATTCCTCAGCCTCTATAGAACATCTGTAACAATACTGATAATAAAAATGACATACATTTATATAGTATAGTGAAGTCCATAAGACTGTGTGGTCTGCTTTGTTCTGGTCTTGTCCGAGTTCACTCTCACCAGACTGGTTTAACCAAGGAGGTCTCTCTGCTGCAGTGTTTGGTTCTCTGTGTAAATGAGAACGTGCTCGTACACACCTGTACATGAAGATGATGACTAGCACAACCAGCACCACCATCGCAGCCCCCACAGCTAAGCCCACCTGGGCCGCCAGGGGCATGGGTACAACATCACCGCTGTCGTAGTGCACCATGCCCAACTCGAATTCCAGCTTGCCCATCACCACCTGCAACAGTAGGGGGGTGCCCTGTATTTGTAACTGCAGCTTAGACCATTTAAGTGATCAAGAGCAGCTTGACACATTGGGCAAGGCCTACAAAGACGGATAACACATGGCAATACAGTGTACATGTGCTGCTTGACTTGTGATGAGTTTATTTTCTGATGAACTTATCGTAAATAAAAAATATATTGTATGTCAAATAATTACTTGTATTCATAACTACTGTTACTGAACAAGTCAATAATTACTATAAGTGACTATCAGTAAATGAGAAGTATTTTTCATTTGGTTGAATACAGAAAAAAATCAGTATGGTACGTTGTTAAACACTGTATTAGATGTTTACATTCGCGATGGCTACAGAGACTGGAAGCGTGGCTGTTGCCATCGGCCGGCATCAATACAAAGTCTCATACGACGTATCGCAGGCAGAGGAACAGATTGGAGTTCAAAGCTGATTACTAAATGTGCATCACTATCGCACAATCATGGAGTCGAAATATCATAAGGCGAACTCTCGTAAAGCAAGGAGCGTCTGTATAAATATTGTGGTACTGTAGTTCTTAGTGAATCACTATATCTGAAGAATACATATCGATTCCATTTGTGATGTGTGCTTTGGAAGTTTACTGGCAATTTATTTCAGGAGTATTACCTTATAACCTTATTTGAAGTAGACAAGTTCTCCTTTATACCTCTTCTAAGCTTTTTTTATTTTTCTTTTCTTTTTGCCTTTGGGTAATAGGGTTATATTTAAGGTCAGGGTTAGGATACACTGCATGGCACCAACCTTTTTGTGAAAATGCAGCACATTAAATGAAAACTAAGTGACCCAGACATTTGCTGCAGGCGATTTTGTTTGTGTGTGCGTGTGTGTGTGTGCCTGTGTGGCTGTTTCCTCAGTGTACTGGTGCACTTACTCGGAGGCTGGGAGATGCATCGGAGCTGTCTAGGCTGCCTGGCTGGTTCTCAGGAGGCTCGCAGTACAGATGGGTGCTGTCCAGCGTCTTAACGTCACACTTACCGAGTCCCACCCTGGCTACCACCTCCTCCCGGGTCATTGCCAAGGTCAGACCCTCCCCCTGTGGGATATATTCATGGCCTGAGACAGGCAGGAGCTTGACGTGGTGTGCAGCAGGAACAAGCCAATGTGTGGATGTGCGTGCGTATGTGTGCACATACTGCTCACCTCCACTGCGATGACTCCCCCAGGCTTGAAATGGTACAGCTGCTCCGGGGCGTCGTGGTTGAGGCGGCGCAGAACCGGATCCGGGTGGTACTTGAACGGCTTCCCCACAATGCTGGCGAACTCCACCTTTACGTTGTCCAGCTCAAACCACACCCCAGTGACCCTGAGCCCCCTGGGGATGGCAGGGGTGAAGCAGGTCATCTGATCAGGGGAGACATCAGTACACGCTTCCCGTATCTGGAAGAGAGCAAAACATGGACTTCAGTTTGTGCTGGTCTCACCATGGGACAAATGAGGGAGTTACGTCTTGCAGAGAGGAACGCACAGCCCGCCAGACCAGTTCCAGAGGCCCTTTCACTCATTGTGACATCCGTAACTTGATCGGCAGCTCATATTACACATGACCAGGTCAGGCTCAACCAGACCATTACTCGGCCCCCAGAGCCCTGGCTCACCTTGGAAACGCTGCCGCTGGCATCGCGGTGATGCCGCGCAGTCAGTAGGCTGAACTGCCGCCTTTGCGCGCTCCAGTCGTCGCCCGGCTCCACGCTTACAGACATCAATGGCTTTTGAACCACGTCCAGACTCTTCCCTTTTACTCTGATGACACGCCCACCGCTGCAAAGCCACAGTCACATGGTGCCGACAGGATAATTACCCACGGTTCAGTGCAGTAATAAACAGGCAGTACACCCACAATATGCACAAATAATATAAAATTATGCCCTTATATATTAATTAACCATAAACTAAGTCTTAGTTACATACTGATCTCAGCCACGATCATAAATAATGACTGACAATTTCTCTCTTGAAGTTATTATATTTGTTATTTCTAAAAGTCATTATGAACTACTAAAGGAGCAAATGAATAACAAGTGAAATACCGATCTCCTGTTTGTCCATTATTAATGAATTGTGACGCATCTTTTACTTCAAGTACCGACTATATTTGTTCATGATTTGTACTTTAGTAGTAACTGTACTCAAATACACCATCACCAAAGTATCTATTTCAGTCTACAGTAAAACCTTGGATTGCGAGCAACTTGGTCTGCGAGTGTTTTGCAAGACAAGCACAATCATCTCCCATGCTCGGTCTGTCGGCGTACCTCACTCATACAGTCAAAATTTAGTAGAAAAGCAACACCCGATTAAGGGCGTAGCAGTGCGAGCAATGAATCTGTTTAAGGACAATGCAATGTCCACATGTCCGCGAAATCGAAAAGGAGACAAAAGCAGCTGTCATTGGATAGGTTCCTTGTTAAAGTTGTCAACAGATAGCAGTGAGCCAACAGATAGCAGCAATTCCATTAATTATAGTGAATGTCGTCCTGCAAAATAACCCTCCTCTTCTCCTCTCTCTCATCTCCCTAACACCATCCACGATTGTTTTCAAAGGTAAAGTGCAGCTTAATTTGCTTTATGTATTTTTACTTTATATTTTGTATTAATTAATTTTATATGAATATTTTTGGGTTGTGGAACGAATCATCTGAGTTTCCATTATTTCTTATGGGAAAATTCGCTTTGATATACGAGTGCTTTGGATTACAAGCACATTTCCGGAGCGAATTATGCTCGCAAACCAAGGTATCACTGTATTTCTACTGTGGATATCCTTTAACTATGGAGAGACATAACTGCACATTAGTTTAATGGTTTGTTTTTTGATTCACTTCCTGACATCATGTCAGAACTACCTGAAAAGTTCTCCCATTTTGTGCCATTTGTGATATGGCAAACTGGACTGCAGTAGCAGATCACTTGTATAAAATATGTAAAACAACCATTTATGCACGTATGGAGCAAGACGGGTGCTCTGGGCTCTCACCCATAGAAGCTTTCAACGGGGGTCGCATCTGTAATGATGGGATCGGCCATGTAGCGGAAGGGTGGGTGTCGCAGAATCCTCTCCGCTTTGCCGAAGAGCAGCCTGACCTCTAGTTCCGCAGAGTGATTCACAGGGTTGGTGCGACACACCACCTGGGTGTCATTCACCTCCTCCACTCTGGAAAGCGTCAGGACACAGTGAGCCGTGGAGAAGGCCGCGGCAGTATCGATCGAGCACTTCAGCGGACACGCGACACCTACATGTAGCAGGGATGGAGGCCAACGTAGGCTGCCAGGTCACTCCTCTGTCCCGTCAGCAGCTGAGAGCCCTGCACCGTGAGGGTCGTCCCGCCAGACACGGGACCCTTGTTTGGAAATAACCCATGGAGCTTCGGGTCCTGGCACACGGGATGCACACGTTACCACACACGCCTCGACATGGTGTACAGAGGCGGAACGAGGAAAGACGCAGCAGAGGCCCCTGCGCACACAGGACTCAGGAAAAACCTGACAGCTCAGCGTGTCTCCCTCAGGCTGGGCAGCCAAAGGCTCACATTTACACACACTGACGACCAGGCTCTTGACACAGGAATCTTTACAAACCTCATGCCTCTTTTCAGGCCTTCTCTGCTGCCACCCTCACTGTCTGTGTGTTTACCTGGTATGTAAAGATCTGCTCGGAGTTCCCAGGCTCTGACTCTCCTACTGAGACCATCACAGGCCCCTCAGTCTCCTGCTGACTGGGCTGTAGTTCACACACAATCCTGAAACACACACACAAACACACACACACTCAGAGTGTGGCCATAGGGGGCAGCACTGGGACAAAGTAGAGGCCTATGAAGAGCTAAAGCGCTACAAACAACAGGACCCCATTCAGTCCCATCTGCCAGCCCTGATATTTAAGCGTTGAGTTCTAGCGCCGAGGGGAATTAACACTGTACCTCCCCTACACAGGCAGGAGGTTTTTCTAAACGCTCACCACCCTTTCTGTGAAGAAACGCTGCCTTTGTTCTCATATAAACTGTTATACAACTGCTTTCTATTTCTCTCCTCTTCTTCAATAAGCACTAATATGAAAGGAGTCCTCAGAGTTGACCTTATATATTCTCCCCAGAACAGTGCGCACTTGGCTCTCGTTTCCCCTTGGCTGCCTTTGTTTGACACTAAAGAGATTTAGTGCTTTTAACCTACAGTGGGGAAGGCTGGCTGTTTAGCCCGAGTCATTCAGAGTCCGTTCCCTTCCAGCACTGATTTGCATCTCTGATTTGCATATGAGAAGCTCAATGTACTCCCAAATCCACTCACAATGCCCCCAATGACATTGCCTTAGATAGGGACCTAAAACAATTTGTATATAAGCAGGCCTGTGACTCTACAATGGGCCAGAAAAGTCAGACGAAAAGGCAGCCACAGGGAGAGCTGCTGAGTGCCACGGCAGATTTCACGGCGCCACTTACCTGGTTGATATAATGTAGGCCTGAGGCTGCGGGAGACAGTGCACGCCAGCCACCGTCACCCTGTCCCGGATGTCCTGAAAGCGCTGGCCCAGGTTGGACCCCCAGATAGTAACCAGGATACCCCCCTCCAAGGGGCCAGTATGAGGTTGGATCTTAACAGATACCGAAGGAGAAACAGCAGAGAGGAGCTAAAGCCAGGCATCACCCAAGACCTGCCTGGTGTTTGGAGCAGAAACACTCCATCTGCAACTCATTTCTTGGCTGGATAACACTGTAGCGGAACCTGGGAGGGTACCTCCTTAATAATGGGTGGGGGGCAGGTCATCTCCGGGCCGCCGGGGCAGGAACCGCGGTATGCGCACCAGGGCGTGTCCCCTCCGCACCACACGCAGTCGTAACGCGTCGGCACAGCCAAGCACTGGCTGCAGTCGGACTGGCCCACCGAGCAGTCATACAGCCGCACTGCAGCCACAGAAATCAGCCGATTGTTTGAGAGAACTACCATCACGCGTTCACATTTCACTCACATCACATTCGTTCACGGCAAGTGAACCCATGTGCGGGCAGGGCACTTACGACGCAGGTTGGGGGTGGAGTCAATGCGCTGGGCGGAGCCCCGCCGCAGGTACACGGGGGTGGAATACTCCATCTGCTGCACCCAGTACTGGAACTGAAGAGAAGCACATGGCTCTCAGCACGCTGTGAGCTGCCAGGGAGACGCCCCACCCCGGTCTACGCGATGGATGGAGGTGGTGTACCTGGTGAGGAGTGCAGGTGATGATGTGGCTCTGTGCGTCCTCCCCTTCCTGCAAAGTGGCAGCCAGGGCCACGGCCTTGCCCTCGATATCCACCACGCATGTGTACTCCTCGCCAGCCTGCACACACAGCGAACATGAAGGGTCTGCTCCCATATCCCACTGGGGGGGGGGGGTGTCACCACATCACCGCAGGGTGATTACCGCAAAAAGGTCCAGGTTCCTTGCCAGGAGAACCAGCTGCACGTCCAGCCTGACCGGGATCAGTGGGGGGCTCCTCAGCTCCCACACACGGGGGCAGGCGTCCGGGCCGCGGGGCTCCAGCTGCTGGGCCTGCCATGGGGAGGGGGGGAGGGGGGGTGTGTGTGCGTGGGTCCTGAATACCCCCACTCTGAAGGACAGTGCATCGTTTTTAAAAAAAGTTCCAGATACAAAGGCCTGATTCTGGGACAGGGCTGCGCTACTCGCCAATTTACTGGAGAAGCAGGAAGTGTTTGCAGTTTTTATTTGGCTCAGTAAGTGGAGACTCAAATCTGGATACCAACATTTGCCCGCCCGCCCCACTCCAAAAGCAGCGTTGGTCAGGGGCATTCCTGCAAAGTCATAAAGCCACCCAACAAAAACACAGCAATCAAACCCCACCCGTCTTCTCCCGTTTTTAAACAGGCTCCTGCTCCCATAACAGCAGACACACCAGAACTTTGCCACTGTGCCGTGAATTCATCCAGCTGCATATTTGATTTGTTATCCCAGCTCAGCGCTCCCGTTGCCATGGAAACCAGAGGCACAGAAGGTAGCGGGACAATGAGCCGGAAGAATTACGGGTCGCTTATTTAACCCTGCCTAGCCTCGCGATCCCCGGCCGGGTCGCAGTCAGCGGTGGACCCCCAATTCCCCTGAGGCCGTCGCTCAGGAAACCGCCCCCTGTGTGCACACTGGCTCTGATAAATATTGGGACAGGAAAGTGGTGGGGGCTGAGATGGAGGCAAAGCCGACAGCAAAAAACTTTCAGCAAAGAGTAAAGCTTCACAATCAGAGAGAAATAACTACAGAACCACTAAAGAAGCCAAAAGTACTGAAAATCATTTACAAATGAACCTGACAAATGATCGATTACACAATCTGCCGAATAGGTTTCACACAGAAAGTAATAAGAGCTCTGCGTAAACTGCCGAAAGGGCACCGCTGTCTGCCCCTCCATCTGTGTACAGACCCGCCAGCCTGTATACACACGCAAGGTGCCGCTCTGTTCGACCCCCCCATCAATCACTGCCAAACCCCAGGCTTTACATGCGAGTGGCCCTGTGTCAGACCCTATTTTACAGGTGCATTACAGAGCAGACGGAATCAGTGAGCAGAGCAGAAGGGAGCTGGGGCTGAATGGGGGCCCGAGATATAACCACACCCGCGGGGCATCCGGCATCCGTGCCAATTGTTTCGCCTCTCCGCCTCCGCCATCTTTAGCTGCGCCCCCTCAGGTCGAACTCACGGCAGTTCTGGGGTGCTGTTAAAGATATGTTGGGGCAGCCTTACCAGCGCGCTGTGGATGACGTGCTGTTGGGTGCAGTGCATGGTGTGGCTGCACAGCTGGTCCAGGGCACACCAGTGACACGGCCACCTGCTACCCACGCAGGCCATGCAGCTGGAGCACAAGCGAGACGCAGGAGATCAGACAGGGGCAGGCTTCACCGAGAACTTAGATATCCAACATGGAGACCAGCCCGAAATCCTGAGAGGCAGCCCTGCCTGTGTATATGTGTGTGTGTGTGTGTGCGTATGTATAAATATGTGTATATGTGTGAGTGTGTGTGTGTGTGAGTGCATGTGTATATGTGTGTGTGTGTGTGTGGGGCGGCTGCCAGCTCACGGGGAAGTGCTGTTGAGTGCCCCAATGGCTCTGCAGTCGTAGAAGATGATGGTGGTGTAGGCGATGGTCACCTCCCCAAACATCAGGGAGACCTGCAGAGACACATGATCTACGGGGGTGGGGGTGGCATACCGTGAGAGGCCTGTGATTCAGGGAGCCCGTTTCCAAACGTGAACAACATCAAGCTGCATGTGTGCAGGATAATGGGCAGCTGCGGAAAGTACACAGTTCTGGCAGGAACACAGAGGTGCACAGAATCTTCAAAGAACAGGGAAACGATACACAAACTAATAACCAGATTTCTCAACCTTTCTAAACAGCATTTCTCGGCCATCCAGATCATTTTTCATACTTGTTAATGAACAGCAGCTGATGGTTATAAAGCGACCGCAAACCTTAGGTTTAAGTCTGGCACTAATGAGACAGTTTAAAATGTGTCATAACTAAAAGGCTTATAACTGGCACATAAAATAAAAAAGGCATGTTGTTTTCTCAAATGCGCGCGAACAGATTCCTACGCTTTATCCGACACCCATGTTAACACACCCATGTAACTAAGACAACTAAGTGTTAACCTCATGTTAAATTTAACAACCTTTTTAAAAAAAAAAAAAACAAAATGACATCCTGAAGTCTTAAATTTAAAATCGAAGTGAAGAGGCTACTAGAAACAGACAAGCCCAGGTGGAAATGTTTCATATTACAGTACCATGACAAGAGAAACTCACCACTACCAGCTGGGCTGGGAGGGAGGAGCTTAGGCAGGGGTGACTGACACATGATGCTGGTCGCCATGACAACAGCGGGCTGAATATGGATGTTACCAAACGAACAAGAGAGAGTCTCCTCCTCTGATAAAGAGGGCAGCTGTGCTACACTCAGGGAAACCTGGAAGAGCAAAAAAAAATCGTTTGCAGAAACTCCCAAATTTCGGCGTGCAGCCTATTATCAACAAATACACTTTGAACTAAAAATCATTCTTCCCTCCATATTTCGAGTGTTTTTTTTTTTCTTAAAATATGATGCTTGAGCATAAACAAATAATAAAAAAAAAAAAACTCCAAACCTCGAGGCAAGATAGCGATACACATCAAATAGGCGCGGAGACATAATGATCAACCTTCCGCCCGCAGACAATTCCCAAATGAGAGTTTGTGTTTCCATGAGGAAAGATTGATATGCAAATTACTACCATTATTCATTCATTTTGCAAACTCCCACCTCATCCAGAGTGACATGCGTGGGGCCGTGGAGCAGCAGACATATGAAAGCGGAGTCAATAACACCACTTATACAGGAGCCGCCCCCACCGGAACAGGGTGGGCCGAGATAAAATACCCCGATAAAGCGTGTACTGCTGTACGTACGTTGACTTGCTCCTCCCGGCTGTGCACGTGCGGATGGATGCTCTCTACAGAGACGCACTTGCTGCTCTCATGGTAGCTCCAGAGCCAGTGGTTGGGCCGCTTGTGACGAGAGCACTCCATCTGGCGGGAGCATCTGTTGGGAGAGCGCCCCACACAGGTCAGTTCATGTACGGCAGGGGATGATGTTGGTGACAAAGGGAGGGGTGAGTAGTACCTGCCCTCCAGCACACACCAGCCGCAGTAGGGGTCCCGAGCGGAAAGGCAGGAGTCGCATTCTAAGTGACGGCTGCACAGGGACACCGGGAGCCTGGTCACCTGGGGAGGGACGCCAGGGTTCATTTCCGACACCTCTGCAGATCTGTGGCTAAACAGGAGGAATGATGAGGCACATGCTCACCTTGCTCTCTGTCAGGATGTAGATGCTCTGGCCCGCCGTGTCCAGAAGCAGGTCTGGGTTTATGGGACTGTCCTTGTCCACGAGCACAGTCTCGTACAGATCACCAGAACCGTTCTGGTGCAGAAACACCTACGGGGATGAGGGGTACACACACATCACCTGATGACATCTAGATCAGCGTTTCTCAGTCCGGTCCTCGGGGACCTCCTGATGGTCCATGTTTTTGCACCCTCTCAGCTCCCAGTAAGGAGCAAGAATGTAGATTGTCTGACAGGGAGCCAGGAGGGAGCAAAAACTTGGGTCGTCTGGGGGGGGGGGGGGGGTCCGGGGGATTGGGTTAAGAAACACTGACCTACGGAAAACATCCACCAGC
>JAODJX010000109.1:11120650-11147389 GCA_026776945.1 Isichthys henryi
TATTTGAAAGTGATTTTATTACAGTAAATCTCATGACATCATTCTTTTGTTATCCCTAAAGTTAACAGGAACGTTTGCAGCTCCAAAAAGCAGTGCATAAGTCGACTGACGATCGCCCATGCATACGTACGCGGGGGAGGGGGGTCAACTACCCAGCGTACGTGTGCGTACAGGGGGGGTGGGGGGTCCAAAAAATCGGTAAAATGTGCGTACGTACTAAAAGTATGGCCCCTTAACGCAGAATTTACGAACGACGTAGCGTTAAGAAGGCTTCGAGAAACTCACACTGACCAGTCTACTGCAGTGGGCCCCAACCTTTTTGCCACCACAGGCTGGTTTTACTCAATTAACATTTCTGCGGACCGGGGGAGGGTGTGCTAAGAGACGTGCAGGGACGTGTAACGGTCCCTAGCCTTTTTTGCGCCATGAACCAGTTTCATGAAAAACAATATTTCCACAGACCGGTATAAAAACAGCTAAAAACAAATTACGTAAAAATACAACTCACCATCCCGCGGAATTAGTGGGAGCCCCGAGCTTGTTTCCCTCTTACGAGCCGGGTTGGGGGAGGGAGCGGAGACGCGTAACAAAGATAACGAGGTGAGCAATATTTAACTACAGTAAAATCCCGTTATAACGGACTTCAAGGGACCTGGCAAAACAGTCCGTTATATCCAGAGTTGCTGTATGCCCAGAACTACAGGACACCATTTACTCACGACTCACCCCAGCAGACACACTTGTGTTAGAGATTATTATATTGTACATGTAGTAATCCAGTTTTACCTGACCAGATGCGTGACTATTAATAATCCCGACTACGTATCTTCGCTGGGTATCACCGGCACGCCACGCGCCTCGTGGGCGGAGCCTGCATGCCCGTTATAGCGAACAAAACTACAGCTAAAAGCGGTTCTGGGGACCAAATTGTCTGATTATAGCGGACCTCGTCCGTTACAGACGATATTCCATTATAAGCGAATCCAGCATAATGAGATTTTACTGTAATCACCAAGTGCGTTGCCTTATCGCCACAGATGGAAGTGTTTTCCAAAATAAAACAGCATCTGTTATCCGTTCGCCGCGGCCCGGTACCGGTCCACGGCCCGGCGGTTGGAGACCCCTGGTCTACAGTATCAGAGCAAATTACGAATCCCCCGCTGTAGCAACCGTGAGCTTTAGTGGGTGGGGGGGATAAACAAACAAACACCAGGCAGCCATTGTAAAGAGGACTCTATCACGAAGCAATATGGCTATTTCTTGCTTAGCCGGATAACTTGTCAGATTTAAGGTAGTCTGGGCAAGTGAAGGATGATAGTTAATTTACACTGGTGCAGCTTGAAGAGGGGAGTCAGAGGTTCATGGATATCATGACAGATTCAGAGACTGAAAATACCAAACCAAGCAGGGGACCCGGATGTCTAGCTACTCCCCTGACCTTAAATCCTACAAGTTATCCAGTTAAGCGAGACATCCAGTTTCATGATACAGGCCTCAGGTTTCTGAATGAAGGCAAAACAGGAATTTACTGTAGTAGGTGCCTAAGCTGCAAACTTATGTAACAAAGAAAATCACAAATGAATGTACATACCTTTTATATTTATTTAACATTTGAAGTACGGATCACCAAACAGTAAATGCATTTGTATTCAACTTTAGGAAAACCTTCATATTAGAATCAGATTAAGAAAATAAACAGGTAAAAAAATTTCCGTTCTGGTGTTAAAGGATCTGAATACAAAATGTAGATAAGCAGACACAGAAAGACCACCGATATCAAAAATCCTTGTTGCTGGGTTACTACAATTATGGCTGTGGTTTGATTAAAAAAAAATAAAAAATCAAAATCTGATATGCACCCATTTAGTGCATCAGGGCAAATTTACTTTTTGCATTAAAATGGATGGTACGCTCACACCCTTTTTTTAATACATCTTTGGTGTGTGAAGTTTACCACAGTGTTTTCTATAAGACCCAGCCGAGTAATTACTATACGTTATAAGGTGCATCTTATAAGATTTGAATTAAGTGCCAAAAACACAAAAGTTGGGAAAATAATAAAATCTGAAAAAAGGTGCACAAGCCATGATGTTAAAATTTTTCAAAATTTTAAAAGTAGAACACACTATTTCTTTATAGCACACTACACTGTTTTGTGTGTTTAAACTATAGTTACGTAAATATGTTACAGGAAATATAACAGTACTTTCCGCGTAAAATAAGGTTTTTGGTAAATGTGCTCAGCTTCTTATTCATAGACTCGGTGATCGAAGCTTTAAAAAGTGCTGTACAAGTTCTATATATGACACAATAACATTGTAAGTCGATTACAAAACACTAAGAAATTGAAATTTGTTTCTGGCCATTAAAAAAAAAAAAATCAAAAGCAGGTAAACACAGTGTCTTTCAAAGGTTGAAATTTCAAAAAGCAAAAAAGAAGTTTGTTAAAAAATAAAAAAATAAAAAAAATCACAAATTAAACAACCTACAACAATCTTCAGCTGAGACTGCATGGTGACAGCTCCCCAATTTTGGCATGTAAAGCAGACCAACACCTCCAGAGCCTCCCCCGTGCCATGGATGCAGGGGATGGTGCTTTAGAAAACAATTTGCTTCCTAAAGGGTGAGATCACAGGCCTCTTCACACAGGACTTGTGTCCTTATTGTGTAGACTCACCACTTGCACTCAGATGCCCCTTTCAGAAAGTCTCCATATTACATCTCCATTCAATGTGCGTTTTTTTGTACACGACTGTCTGACTCCAGTCCCCCTCCCTCACACCTCCTTCAATCTCACAGCTTTCGACTTTCACCCAGAGCTCCAGATCTCCACCTCCCCCTACTCCTCCTCCACCACATCCTGCTCTACTACACCCTGCGGCATGCTGTCCTCGCCCAGCATGCGGCACAGCTCCACCAGGCGCTGCTGCATCTTGGGAATCCCCGACAGCTGCGTCTCTAGCCGCAATTTCTCGTCCTGAAGGGACAGGCGCGTCGAGGCGTCCAGTCTCTCGAAGCGCCACCCCCCCTCTCCGTCGAACTGCAGCAGATGAGTGTGGTACTTCCTGACAAAAGGGGCAGAACACTGCATTTTGCCAAGACTGCCAGCATCTCTGAATGCGATAGCACATCTGGCCACAGCAGGGCGCCACAGTGCTCTCATCTGGATCCCGCATTATGACTTTATAAGCAACATTTCTTGCCCTACTTGCCCCATTTATGATTGTAGTTCCATAGCAACCACTTCTGCCCCCTGTAAAACTGAATGAATGATTATACATAAAGCCCCCAGCTCAAGCATACACTTATTGCAAAAACATATGCAATACTGCCAAACACAAAAAACACACTTAAACATCTTACAATTATAGATATGAATAAACCCTAAGGGCAGTTTATAAGTGAACATAAATGATAACATGACGGTACACTAACCAGAGTGAGGGTCGATGAGTGATTGAGAGGAGTGCTATACCAGCATCCTTTGCTGCCTCAAAGATTTTCCCTTCAACATCTATGCTCACAGCACTGGTACATTCATCAAGGAGCGCATACTTAGGCCTGCGGTGAAGAATTATAAACCATGACACATTACCCTCTCATGTAATCTATCAAACCAATTCCATCTTACAAAATGGAAGACCACTTTTTTTTTGATGAAAAGGACGATGCTTAAAAATACTCAAACGGGACGGTACTCATGTTTATTTACTTGTGGTAGAACATTCGCGCCATGCCAATGCGTTGCTTCTCGCCCCCAGAAAGCACATCCTTCCAGTCGCTCTCTGCATCCCAACCTGCAAACACACAGTTCTAAGCCGGGCAGCACACCATTGGACAGCTACATTCACTGTATTCCAGCCTTCCAAAACTCAATGTTGAAAGAGTGGGAACGCAGCGATTCTTTGGCTGAAGCCATCTTAAACCTTGTCCCTTTCCCACTCTTTCTGTATTCCACTAACCCTGACATCATTTCCTACTTTTCCAAATCCTCATCTCTTATTCTATATACTTTTCAAATTTGCTAGTATCAAAACCACAGGGTAGTGTGCGGTGCAGTGGGTTAGGTATCCATGCCCATACACGGAAGGTTGTGAGTTTATATCCCATTGCCAGCGGAATAATCACATCATTATTGGGTCCTTGAGCAAGGTTCTTGACACCAAGTGCTTCAGGGTAACTATAGCCCCAAAATTCCTCTTACGCTGCATTAGACCATGGGTTCCCAAACCTTCTAGCCCACCACTCCCAAAACAATAGTGCCAGATAATCACAGACCCCATTTTGCTGACTAGATGGGTAGATTAGCAATTGAGGCTACACTGAAATGGAACATTTTCTATTATTTTATAAAGATATTCTGGAAATTTTCTCACCACCCCCACCACCACCAGTATCTCTCAACTCCAACTTTCAGAGCGCCTTCTTTAGGGAACAGCATCTACTAAATAAATAAATGCAAAGATCCCCAAGAGAGCCGACCTCACAGGCCTCATCTTACCCCCTTCTCTTTCAAGAATGTAGCGCAGGTTGACGGTGTTGAGGATGTCCTCTAGATGCATGTCAGTGAAGCCACGCTGGTTCATCTCCTCTTGGGTGTCTGGGTAGATCACCTGATCCCGCAGAGTGCCCACCGACATGTAGGGCCTACTCGGGTCAAGGAGACCAGGTGGTGTGCAGCAAGATCACAATAAGAGGAGGAGTAATACATGATTCGTAGGCAACAGGGTATACAAATGGTGCCCAGCAACTAGCCTAAATTTGGGTATTTGTATGCATTGTCAGCTGCTCCTACTTCTTGAATGAGGCATTCAGCTCATTTTACAGTAGCCACAAGAAGAACAAGTTTCTCTGCCTGTCAGTTGTCTCTCGGTACAGACTGAGACCGTGGTCAACAAACAAGTAACTATGGTGCTCACTTTTAGCTAAAAGCAAAGCAAGCTGAATGCCCCCTTCCTGTGCTTTTGTTGCTTCCATTGCGAGAACTTGAAAGCACCACACTGTCCCTCACAGGCCTCCCCTCTCAAGGTGCACGGCAAGGGACTCCTACCTTTGGGGAATGTAAAACATCTTATCGGGGGGCGGCTTGCACAGCACCCCTCTGTATACAGGCCACAGGCCGCTGAGGATGCGGAAGAGAGAGCTCTTGCCGCAACCATTCGGTCCTGTGATCAGGAGATGCATGCCTTCTTCTACCTAAGGAGGAAGAATGAGGATGCATGGAAGATGAACATCTTCACTGGAGAACCAGATTAGCCCATACACACATACCGGTTACAGGATTTTGTTACTTTTAAGGCAATGAAAACCAGAATATTTTGTTTTTTGGTAGATATTGAACAGTTTGGCGTTTCTGTGGGCCTGGAGACATCGTCTGATTCTCAGGGAAAAGCTGTCAAATGCCCCTCATTAGAGAATCATAAACTGTAAACAAGTGATGTAGGCTGGACATTGTGAAATGGTTTCTGGGTGTTAATAGCCATATCGGCAGTTAGACTAATTGGTGTGTGACTCAGTGATCCATGCCCAAGTCCAGATGGTCAGGGGTTTCAAACCTGGGGCCAACAGAGTAACCAAACCACCTCTGGGCAGCTCAAAGACCTTTAGCCCTAAGTACTTCAGGTATGACCTTCACACTGACCTTGCTCATTAACCCTAAGTTTTCCTGACCATGTTACTTTAATATCTACTAAACACCTTGGACTATAAGGGGTCCAGGCCAAGGTGCAAGGCTGAAAAAAACAGATATTAAACGATCCAAAATCGCACACTACCAGCAAATGGAGTCAGACACTTCAAAAGCAATTTCCCTGCAAAAGCTTGTGTGTGAAATTAAAATAAAACCTGCAACACAGACTATAACATATCCATTCGGTGGCAGTGATATTTCTTTGTTGGAATTGTGAGAGAAAACATTTCCTGTGTGTTGCACTAGAGAGAATACAAAAGTTAGGCATTACAGTTATTACGGTGTATTTCATTTAACAAGTGATTTAAAAACTAGAACCACTACAGTCACTAATGTTGAACATTTTACTGTAGTCTTCCCATTACTACTACTTTACAACAAGGTTCCCTTTTACCACTTGTAAATGGTAGGTACTCCATCCATCCATCCTTCCATTTTCCAAACCGCTTATCCTACTGGGTCGCGGGGGGTCCAGAGCCTATCCCGGAAGCAATGGGCATGAGGCAGGGAACAACCCAGGATGGGGGGCCAGTCCATCGCAGGGCACACTCACACACCACTCACTCACACATGCACACCTACGGGCAATTTAGCAACTGGTAGTAACTCATACATACTAATAAAAAGAAAACTGTTATAACTTGTTTAAAATTGTCTATTAATTTCAAAGTGTCACGACGTAATTAATAACCAGATTATAAATCATTCATAAACTCTATATGGTTAGTCTTATTGTAAAGTGGCACCACTAACTCTGAAACTGTGAGGACAGGGTTACCAACAGGTGCTGTATGGATCTCAAGAGTAGCAGTGATGAAGGCAGCGCATACCACAGGTTACATTGTAGATGCTGAGGCACTAATCGCCAGCTGGTGCATAAAACACAGGGCAGGCATTCGAGGGGAGGGGAGCGGGGTGCATGGAGTTTAGACTCAACTGATAAGTTCAAATTTCACTTGAAGCACTGATTTTTTTGCTCATTCAATTGCAATTAAATTGATTCACATACTTTCCCTATGATTTAGGTGTAGCAATTATTAATTAAATTGTTAATGCCCATTTATGCATGTAGTTCACATGTTTCCCCTATTATGGCTCAGACTGCACAAGTAATTCAAGGATGGTCCAATTATAGTTAAACATTAAACCCACGCTATTCCAACCTATAACCAGTTCGTGGAAGACTTTTTTTAAAGAATTATAAGCTTGCTGATGGAATACCTCTCGGCCCCATTGCAGCTGTAATACCACTAGTTAAACACGTATTACATCAGCACAGCATTACAGTGGTACAGCACTGCCAGCCTTACAAAAAGAGCTACTAAGGGATGCTGTGATGGGATACAGAGTGACATCGAGGAGAAGCATTCACTACAGTGACGGGAACATCCTATTTATCAAACAAGAACTGGCTTGGCTGTCACGCCTTTTCACTAGTTTAAATATTCTTTAAAAAATAAAATAAAATCAAGGAAAGTAAATCTAACCCATTACGTAATCACGATCAACATTTATTAGTGCTGTAGGTGTATTTTAACATCTGACAACCTCTGTATTAGACTAACATATTTAGTTGCTAGTTATATGGATACATAAAAAAATAGAAAATATATATGTCACTTCAGTAAGGTGCTAAATATTCCAGCCATTACACAGTGCACTGTCTGCTGTCCTGGTGCCAGCTGGTTAGCTGGCAAGAGGCATGTAGCCAGGGCTCATTCTGCCAATGCTGTGTAGAGCCATTGTTAAAGCTTATGGAAATAAAGCTGACTGGATTGTGTCACAGCACTTCACATGACACAGCAAAGGTCACGGTGCATGTTAGAGTTCTGATCTGCTTGGGCATGGGCTAGAACTACACACAGCTCCATAGGCCCACGATTTCACGAGCTGCACCAACTGGACACCCAAGAGTAGCACACAGCCAGCATTCCTCTTTCCCAAGGTGGGTCATACGCGAGCACATGATACATTTCCCACACATTCACGGTACAGATCCATTTCCAATGGCTACTCTTCGGAAGTCTTTCATTAACATCCATCTCTAGACCCAAAAAGCCTCAGTAGATTTTGTGTGTGAAGGTGAACATTGTTTGCAACATACTTGCATATTTAAGAGAGTTTTAGTGGAATAAAGCAAAGTACCATTAAAAAAAGCACCTGCCATACAGGCATGCTCTCTAAGCAGGGTTACAATGACCCAGGAGGTAGTAACCTTGGACTGTGAACACTACAATATCTAAGCAAACTATCTGGGCAAATGAAGGTTCACAGCATGGGGTGAGAGAGCAACACAACAGAGGTTTCCTGTGACACTAACAGCAGACCTGCGCAGTTCACAAGTAGACAGGGGAAGACTGCTATCTGGATGACGAGGCAGGCAAGTACCATGCGATGGCCCTGAGCAGAAACCTTGAGCCTGCCCCGAAACCCACATCGGCAAGCGTACGGTTATCAGCAAGGTCACAGTGAACCAAAAACAACCCCTGGTTGTGCACACAGCTGAGCAAAGGACAAAGGGAGGAGCCAGATGGGGAGTCATCACTGGCAAAGCAGACAGGATGGCTTCTTACTTTGATGTTTAGGCTGGACACAACAACATCTCCTGTTGGTGTGATGATGGGGAGGTTCTCGCAGCTGATGCCCTGCTCCACATCAATCACCTGCCCTATACCGACAAACACCAAAATAAAGGTCAGAGGTCAAGTGCACCACCCCCAGGTTGCACTCTCAGTCACTTGTCAGCAGCATTAAAAAAAAAAAACTGTTAAAGGGGAAGTCATGTAACGCGTACCTTTAAATCGACCACAAAACTGCTAAAAGCATCAACTGTCCAGAGGCCCAAACAAAAAAAAAGCAGTTTAATCAGGGAGAAAGAGATGTCTGCAAGGTACAATATCAGTACAGTTTTGAAGCTGAAGCTGCTCGAAGCTGCTATTCTGCTACTTAAGGAAGCACTTTAAATGGATGGATGAATATTTAAGAGATATACTACAACAAAGGTGAGGTGTCAATACGGGGGAAATTTTGTTAAAAAGTTGCATACGCATTTAACTTTCTACATATGCAAAGAATTCTGAACTAATTAAGTAAGCTTAGAAACTGTAAAAAGACTGGATGTAAATTCTGAAGCAAACAGGCAGATCCTGAGCAGAAGTGTCACACTGTACGACTCCCCGATACACAGAGCGAGACAAATGAGATGGAGTTGGGTTGTTTTATTTATTTTTTACCCCGGATGTCCACTGGGCCCTCCATCCTCATGCCATGCTGCACCAGCTGCTTGGCTCCCGCCTGGAATCCGTCCTCTCCACCAGAGCGCCGGTAAACGCCCATGCGCACATCCTCGAACACGGAGAACATCTCGTAGACCCGTGCTGTGTAGCCCGCCAGCTCCGTCACCTGAGGAAAGGTCACCAGGTCACCACACCGCCGCTCATAAACCAGCCAGGGGGTCACAGCAGAACTTTTAACGCCAGTGTAGCACTTCAATCTGCTAAGTACGTAAATAAGATAAATAAAGGCATCTATAAATGGACTGAAGCAGGCAGCCATGCAAAAATGTATAAAATAATTCGATTACATTCAAATTGGCAAACATGGTAATGAGGCTCATATGACACACTTTACAGTAACTCTCATTATTTTGGACATTTGAAGAATGTCACATTGTCTCTACTAGATCTGCTGAGCCTGACCACCCCCAGCTGCTGCAACAGGCTGCCTGCCCCCCTTGGTGCTGCATGTCACAGTCCCTGTGACCTCTGACCCTGCACTGACCCACCTCCTTGTAGGAGCTCATTATCCGCTCTACCGCATCAGCTCCCGCGTTGAGCAGGTTGCGTGCCGTCGTGAAGGCTTGAGTGCGTTCGCTCACCAGCTCCTCCTCCTTCATCACCATGGCAGCCTGCTTCACGTCCTCGGAGTCTGGGACAGCACACAATATGCCGAAAACGCAAACATGACACAAGCCAGCCACTGTTTACTCCACTAAATCTCAAAAGAATTGTGCAGTACAGTGAATAAGTGCATGGATATTATAATATGGGATATACTGCAGCAAAGTCTCCTTAGCAACAGTCCTAGAAACGGGTGGCATGCTAGAAACTCACAGGAGGCCACAGAGGCCTGCTTAGCTACGCAAAGGCAGGAGGGCATGGTGCCGAGGGGTCTCCTGTTATTTAGTGACTGCTTCTGCTTTACATCCTACTGCGAGGTCCTGAGTGGGTGAAGCGTGACCCGCATACTAAACCCTGCCCTCAAAGGCCTGCGACACAGCTCTGGTCTACAACAACGGAGATGTTTGAGGCACCCCAGTCCCATGTTTTCCTAACGGACCTTTAAGATAACCCTGCCACTGATTATTACACACAGTGGAATCCGAAGCGAGGAGGATCACATAAATGAGAATTCATTAGGAAAAAGCAAGATACAGGGGGGAATAGAAGGATAAAAGGAGGGGATGAATAAAATGAATACCCAAAACTGTAAAGCGGTTTTCATTTACGGCATTACACTGGGGGAGGGTGGAACTTACCATACTTGGAATAGCCGGTGGCTGTAATGATGGGCACAGCCACCATGACAAGGCCTGAAGCACTCCACAAGTACTTCATGAGGAACTGCTCCAGCATGACGTACCACAGCCTTTTGAAGAGGATGAGGTTGATCTGCGAGGACAGGGCCTGATAGCTGCGCTGCAACTGGGACATCTCCACCTGGGACATAGAGGCACCACCACCATCATCATCATCTACTCTCACGCTGGCTGGCTGGCTCACTCTCAGTCTCCCTCAGACTTTGATTTTCGGTTTTGCATTCAAAACCAAGAGAAGATCAAAGAAGTTTTTTACAGCGCATGCTGGTTAATAACTGAACTCTTCCCCCCCCCACTCCTGCCAACTCTCCTCAAAAGATAACATACATACTTATAAACAGATAGTCGAACCATATCATGTTCTAAGAGTTGCTGACTTTTTCATCAGCTCGGTACTTGTCTGCCTTATCAGAAGCGCTGGAGCTGGATAGAGCTCAGGCTCATTAGCTGATTCTAATCTGATTATCACAGATGTAGCACGTGAAGGACATGCTGCATTTTGTATTTTTGCCTAAACTGCTGCGAACAACAGATTCTCTGCAACTCCTACTTTCTTCCACTGAAAGTTGAAGACAGTATGTGACTAAAAATTATCCTGTGGGGAGCGAGGGGGGCAACGGGAACACATGACAAAGTCTCATGACAGAGGCTGTCAATGTTATTTCTTACTTTTAACCTGGTCACTCCTACAGACCTACTCCCCAGTGTCTACTTCTCTGGAAAGATTTTGCAATAGCTTGTATTCACTTCTTCCATAACTCTGATCTGAAACCTAGCTTAGCTAGGCAGCTCACTCTGTTCTAACAGGCAACATGTCTGCCCTGAAGAAGACCTACGTCAATCTTTGGGTTGCTCCGCCTGCATGGGTGAAGCAGCAGCAGCAACACCATGACGTGTCAAAACTCCAGCCTCACTTTCCTCAGGCAATATCTAGTCACATGCCGGCAAGACTAATTCAGCCAGCTCTTTTGCATCCCTCAGGCTTTTGTTCCTGTGTCACATGACTGCCACCCCCACCCAAGCTGTCGACTATTGCCGGACCGCTTTCCTGCCAGTTGACAGTTTTCATATGCGTAACTCCCACCCCCCCACCCACACCCACAACCACAACAGCCGCAGGGCATATCTGCTGGTGTTCACTGCACTGACTAGCCAAAGCTCTCGCTTCTGTCATATCAAAATAAAATACAAGTATCAACAATGCCTTAAAACAAGGTAAATTATACTGTGCCAGTTACTCCTCCAACGGGAGAGTTATTATTTAGAATACCTCATAGACAGACATTCATTATTTGGAAGAAACAGTAATTCTTTCATATTAAAGTAGTTTCATTCTTCATGGGCTACTGACAAAGTCTGTAGTTTTTTTTATTACCCATTACCATATTACTATCCCCATTTCAAGACCAGGTAAAACACTTAAAAAGACAAGCAAACTTTTCCAAACTTTGTGCATGTGTTCTTTATATTAGAACATACATTGACACCCTAGTGCCGTCTTACTGTAAAACATAAAAATTTAATAACCACCAATGGAGACATCTGAAAATGTAGGTCGAGCAAATAATCACACATTTCAGAACAGAACAAACAGACAAAACAAGGGAAAGTAGAGTACAGTAGATTAGATTAGTACCAAGACAAACTGTTATTCAGTAGTGGCTCAAAGCTTCGTTCTTTCCAAGTCAGGATATCCAAGATTAAATCTTTTGGTAATGGGTTTTAAACCTCACACTGTTTTTTGTTCTCTACAACATTTTGGTGCAGAACTGAAAAACTTAAATTTTGAACAAAAAAACAAAACATTTAAGTTTATAGTTTCTGGGCTCAGTCCAATTTGCATCATTCAATGCTGGTCTCTTTGTGAGATCTGAAGTTTCATACTACATCGATTATGTTCACTTTTACCTAAAATCTGAATATGGAAAACATTACATCAACATCCAACATGCCTGAAGCAAAACCTTGGAAATGTGCATAAAAAATAGATAGATAAAAAATTGAGACATGCTTCTACCTTCGGGTTATGTGTTACAACAAAGCTGAAGAATAGACTAGAGCAATTAACTGGGAACTTTCATGCCGCAATGTGGTTTACCGACCATTTCTGGGGAAAAACAAACCTTCGAACCTGAATGGCAGCTAAGAGTTCACAGGTGTTAGACAATAAATTAAGAAATGGTAAAAGTATAGTTGAAATGGGTGATAGAGAGAGTTATATACATACTTTGGCGGCTGGTGAGAGGTGTCTGAATTTTGATAAACTTTTAGGTTTTGGTGGTCAGTCTCCTTTTAACCAAACGTCGTAATGGATTAATGATTCCATTCAATGGCTGGAGGTATTATATCCTGACATTTATAACCACCTCATCGAGTCTCCAGGTAATGTCAATTTCTAGAAAGTTATATCTAGCGGCCTTCTGAGTCTCTCCACAGTGTTTATTTTACTACTGTTAATGTGCGGATCACGTTTAGCAGTTTTGAATAGCCTATTGTGTACAATAATTCACAATTTAAAATGGCAATTATATAATGTATATTAGACATATTAGTTACCAATGATGAAGTGTTTGCTGCAGACATTTCCTATTGGGGTGCCATAGGTTTCCCTCAAGGTTCTCCCTCCAAATAGCCTGAAGCCATAAAATTCATCTTTTGCCCTCCCTTTGCCTACTTCGTAGCAAGGAGAATCAAATATGTTGGCGTGTTTTACTAGTGATAGTGCAGGACACAATGCAGCAACTTTCAGGTATAGTGAAAGCCACTCTCTCTTATTTGCCACCAGTCAATTTTATAGCTATCTTTTCCTCCAGAAGGGGGCAAGTCTGCCAAAACTACTTCAAGCTGACATCACATTGCTCTAGTCTGTCAGACCATACACTTGCGGCAGCAGAACTGTAAACAGAAACTGAATACAAATTCAATATCAGCTTCCAAATTTATTATTAATTAAAAATTTATTGTATGCCTAAAGAGAATCAGGCAGTAGTAACGTTCTGGATATGTGCTATCAAGGCAAAATGCGAGGTATCTCACCTCACCAGCATTTATACACATGGGAAGGAACACAATGTGAGAGAATTGTTTTTGAAGTCAAAAGAATGACATATATTTCGTCACACTTAACTCCACTAGGGCAACATTCTGTACGTGAGCAAAAAGAGGTCAAATCAAATCATTCACTTTATCTGTCCAGCTATCCATCTATGCTTTTATCCTTGTTAGGATTATGGGAGGGTCTTCAGCATATCCCAGGCAGCACAGAGCACAAGGCTGAGGTACATCCTGAATGGGAAACCGGTTCATCAGAGGGCATGCATGTGCACACACACACTCACACACAAACTAACTACATGTCTTTAGGCTGCAGAAGGAAACTTAAGCAAATTGGGGAGAACATGCCCACTCCACATCCATTCGGAACAGCGGCCGTCAACCTGTCTGCACAAAGACAAACATGTCTGTGCCAAGACTTGTCTGTGTCAGTGGCAAAATGTTTTAACGGAGGTTTAAAAAAAAAAAAAAAAGCAGGCTCTCTTTTTAAATAAGGTAAAAACTGCATTTCGATCAAAATGTCTGTCATAATTTACCCTAGTGTTGACCCCTGACCATGATAAACGTACCCCTCACAGATTTGGATCCTACTGTATGTTCCTCCACTATGTTCCTTATGTACCTTTTTGGCAATTTCAGTTGAAATTACTTCAATAAACCCCATTTGTTCCTCCAGATGGAGTAATTACCTGGTGGCCGCCGTAGAAAGCGATCTCCTCTGAATTAGCAATGATGCGCGAGTGCATGTAGCGCAGGTCTCCCTTTCGCCGGGCCTCCTCGGCCACCAGCTTGCCAAAACGTGGCGAGAAGGCTCGCAGCACCTTGGCCGTGAGTGCCACCACAATGCCTGCGATGACAGAAGGCCAAGTGGTGTTGGCTCCCTTGGACTCGGCAGTCCTCAGGAGGGTGTAGCAGGTCATCACCACATCAAGGATGGGTTTGGTGAGGTTGGAGTACAGGTGAGCAACACATCCAGCAAACATCACCACATCCTCTGTCAGGGACTGGTCGGGGTTAGCCAGACGACCATCCATATTACTGACTCGGTAGTAGGTCTGGTTGCTGAAGTACAGCTGGTAGGCATGAGTGACAAGTCGGGTGCGGAAGGCTAAAGTAAGCCGGCCTTCCAAGTATCGGATAGCGCTGTTGACAAACGTGGCAGGGATGGCAATCAGGAGCCATTTGGTCAGTTCCCACACAAAGGCATGAGGATCTTTCTGCACAATGGTCTTGACAATCTTTCCATCCAAGCTGGCGACGTAGATGGACAGGAAGGTACGAGAGACGAGGGCCACGGAGTGGAAGCCCAGTAAACCCAACTCTTTGCATAAAAACCGAGGGAAGAGGATGCGAAGGAGCCGGACTAGCCTTTGAAAAAACTCACGGTTGACAGCCGGTGAACTGCTCTTCTTTTTCACCCCCTTCTCTAAGATTTCTTGAGATCCCCTTTTGGGAACCTGCAGAAAAGAACCTTTGGTCTGCTTCCCAACCCCTCCTCTAAGTTTACTAGACAGGAAGGGGTACAGTTTTTTCAACCCATAAGCAGCAACAAGTAAGAAAGCAGCTTTCTTCACAGCCGAAGTTTTCTTCAAATGAGGAGGAATTTTTGCATACATGACCAAGGACATGATAAAACCGTTGGCTCAGTTTTCTTAACACACCTGAGAACTGCAGCGTCTTTTCCCACTTTGAAGATAGTAGCCTAACTTAAAAGAAACATCGAATTTCTCCAGAACAATCTGTGGAGAAAAATCTAACCTCTAGGCGTTTTGAAAATACCCTAAATTCCAGCAAAAATGTAACCGTAGATGCATAAATATATTGATTAGATTCACATTAGTATGCTATGAAAAAAATCTTTGTAATACTAATTAAGTAGTTTTCCAGTCAGATACGTGTGCTAAAAATATCTTTAACTTATTTCCATGTTTTAGAGTGGGAATATTCTCGCAACAAGCTACAGTCCCACTTTTCAGCCTTTTAGACTCAATGCACCAAACCATAAAATACACCTACTTCGTCCGCTTACTTGAATAACCAAATACTATTTAAACTACATATTTTATATTTCCGGAAATATTTGCACGGCTTGACACAGTAAACAAGGGAATTTACATTAAACTGGGAGTCAGTCTATAATTCAGTCATGAGTTAAAACTCAGTGACTCTACGGTTACGTGGCAGAAAACAAAGAAACAACAGCGTTGAAACTGAGCAATACTTACGCGTCAATAAAGAATAAAAGGACTCACGCACTTCAGGAATAACAATAACGAGGAGAGGCTACCTGCCCACTCCCTGCTTCTGTCACACAAAGTACACGGTCGCCGGCAAGCTAATACAAAAGCTTCCAAAGTCGATAGCTACTTAAATATAAGTACCAAAAGAGATCCAATCCCGAGTTCTTTTATGTCCGTTATCCATCGCCATAGAACAGACATGGTAATAAAAATCAAGAACTTCTAAGTGAGAAAATAACTGTCACCGGCAAAAAAAAAACAAAACAAAAAACAAAAAAAGTCAGCTCGGGTGCTGCTAGGCGGCTAAGCCGAACTCGGGTGCCGAGCTCCCGTGTCACTCGAGCGATGACCTTCCCGCCCCGCACTTCCCGGGTCCGCAGAGCTTCTCGCCGAACTGCGCGAGCGCCAGCCGTCCGACTACGGGCTGCGTCGAAGCGCGAGCGCCGATGCTCCACGAGCCTCCTTCGCCTGCGGCATCGGTCCGCGTGAAGCACCTCGTAGGCATCCGGTTGCTGAAACGCCCCACAGCAAGTCCAGCCCCCGCGGTTCCTCTTTAAAGCAGAGCGAAAGGTAGGAAGTCCTCCAGAGGTCCCATAATTCCACCAACTGCTGTCGGCGTGGAGCGAGACCGGATCAGCTGCGGTCTATAATGTCCTATGTCTATATCGGACGCCTGTTGCACCGCGTTTCTCGTTTATGGACAGCAAACGTGAGGGTTTTGTTTTTGTACCCGCTCGCTCGGTTTATTATATTAATTATTATTGTCGTATTGAATAATTAATACTCCTAGTAGCATGACAGTTCGACTCCTCTTCTGGCCTTTCATATATGGTTGGGAATATTTTAGGCTAACTACACTATCGATTACGTTTCATGTATTAAGTATCTAAGCAGCCAAAGAACTGAAGCTATAGATTATGACTTTATAGGTTATGATTCGGTTGTTAACATATTTTTCTGGGCGCTTTATAATTCAGCTATAGCTTTTTCACTTTGCGACCAATGTGCCTTACTCGATGCAACGTTTGTAAATGGAGAATAATCCCTTATATCAGGTAAAGTGGAAAAGTAAACGAATATAAGGGAAAGTTAAACTTTGTATTCCAGAGGCCGGCAAAGGTTTCAGCTGCTACAACTAAGTGGGAGGGAAGTAGTGCAAGCTGCTTGATGAGCGCCACCTAGTGTTTTACTACCGCAACGATCCTCCAGGTTCACTCTAGGTGTCTTGTGCAACAGGACAGTTTTTGGACATGTCACCGTCTGACCTTTTAAATACCGCGCTATATCTGGCTATTCCTCGAAAGTGGTTATGTAAAGGACAGGGAAAGTTAATTGGAAGACACACAGTATTCAGCTAACGGCTGAATCAATCTAGGAATCAATTACAGTCAACTCTGGAAATATTTGCAACCCTGATGAAATTAAACATTAATATATAAAATTAATAAGAAATGCAGCCAGTGATATTTTGGCATTGTGCAAGCCATATGTTTTAACATTTTAATTTTTTGAATTACCATTTTTAATCGAAAAAGTATGTTTCACAAATATTGGCAATGCCGTGATTAATATTTAATAAAGCCTCCTCTGGCAAGGACAACAGCACTGAGCCACTTTCTGTAACTTTTAATTAGGCCTGAGATCACTTGCAGGGGGCTCTTGAGCCACTCCCCCATACAGTATAAGTCCAGTTCTTTAATATTTTTTAGATGTATGCTGGACAGCCCTCTTCAACGCACAGCACAGGTTCTCAATAGCGTTCACATCTAGAGACTTTTAGCCATTGCAAAACCTTGACTTCCTGTTCTTATAACCTTTTCTGTGTTGATTTAGATGGCCGCTTGAGCTCATCACAGGCAAGATTCAACCTTCTGATAGAGACAGCAGCTTGGTTTTTGGCTAAAATGTCCTATTTTGTGCAATTCATGGTACCGTTGATATTTATAAGGGCCCCTGCACCATCTGCAGCAAAACAGCCCCAAAGCATCAATGATCCCCCAGCACATCAGACAGCCGGTACCAGGTGCTTTTCTTTGTAGGGAGTTGCCATTATTCAACAAATTTGTCGGTGGTGTGTGTGACCAAATAGTGCAATCATGGTCTCATCTGAGCATAACATAGTTCCAGTTGTAAACTTGGCAAACTTCAGGTGCTGCATTATGTAGCACTGTCTCAGGAATGGTGGCTTCCTTCGAGAAAGCCTTCCAAAAAGCTTCAGGTGATGCAGGTGGTCTCTGACAGTCAATTTTGAAATATTAAAGCACCAAGATTTATGCAAACCATGCCGTTCAGAAAGTAGTTTTTGAGTTCTTCTTTACCTCTTTCGTAATAAGTAGGGGCAAAATGCTGATGCGTCTTCCTGGCATGTTTTCAACTATTGTCCTGATTGCGCTCAATAGTATTTTTTTTTTAATTTCTCAGTCTTTCCTTAGCTGTTACCTAATTTGTAAAGGTTCATCTCATATGAGGTGAAGTCTCTTTTTGAGTTTACCCATATTGATGAATGACAAAGGTACTTTGCACTTGTGTAACATCATATATGTACCCCAGAGAAACAGGAAATAGTGGCAGACAGCACAAGACTATAGTTCATAACAGGAGAAATATAAAGACATATTTTCTTTCACCAAGGATGCAGATTTCATTAGTGTTAAGATATTCTTCAATGATGCCAATAATTTTACCCAACGTTCCTGAAAAGTTTCTCTCATGAATATGTTCTCGAAGGAATTTTTTAAATGGTAATCAATTTTTCTACACATTTCGAAGGAAATTGTGATATATGCGTGGTTTATTTTATTTTTGTTTTTTTCCCTTCCTTTCTTAGGGGTTGCCAATAATTCTGTAAAGCTTTTTGTTCGATTTCACTTATGAGACACAACAGGGAAGATCATTAACTTTCCAAAAAAGCATTTGCCACACTGCAACTACAGATCATAACAGGAAATGACTATTTCCACTGTTCAAGGTGAACATCTACAAAACACAACTTCCTGGACATAGAACTGCGTGAGTCATGTAGTATATTCATCATAAATTGTAAAAAAAAATAATACATTTTTGTATAATTTATTTCAGCTTTCGACTGAAATAGTGTTTTTTTTGCTGTGGGTGTGGTTTACCTGTTGTAAACTTTGAATCTGTAATTCACATCTTCTTTAGGTAAATAGAAATGGCTTATTTTACGGTGACACAATTCAAAGGTGAATTAAAATAATCATATTCTTGTATGTCATATGCTATTATCCTGACCTCTGAGGTTGAAATGGACAGACAAAAGCCTTAACTTCAAAACAGTTCATTTTTACTGAACTTATTAAAATTGTGTGGTATTCTGGTAGGCAGAACTGTTGTTTATAGGTTATTACAATGAACCTAGAGCTCCAGTGTACTGACAAAAGCTTCCAGGTTTTCCACACATCTGTTTTTTTATTATATTCATCCTCCAACCACAGATCCTGGCTAGGCTCGCTAGGGGCATCCAGAATTTTCTAACATAATTCACATACATTTTATGTGTTAGTATACAATTCTGTTTGTTCATCGTAAAATTTGCATTGTTTGATGTGATGGGAAATTAGTTCCATGCACTGGCAGGCATATTACATTGGCAGGTAGTGATATGCGAATTTTGTCCGTGCTCCAGATGGAAGTCTTATACTGCTGCTCTCATTCTTTTAATGGCAGGTTCGTACTTGTCCCACTGAACACACTTGCACCTGTGTATGCCGCCCCCCAAATGTTAGACTGAATGTAATGAAAATGCCAGTCACTGATATTATAAAGAGCCCCTCCCTGTTGTTTCTGAGGATGGCAGGATGTGCTGCTATCCAACACGTGCAAATTTAATTGAGCCCTATATATGTCACTTAAAAGAACAATGTCAAAAAAGTACCAAACAATTCGGTTTTGAATGTCAAAACCATAAAAGACTCTGACCCTCACCAGAAGGTTTGGCTCAAAGACGACGGTAATGAAAATATACAAAAGCATGTTCACAGGTGGTATCCCTACTCAGTATTATACGGTGGCTTCAAAAAAGCTATACATATATATATGTTGTATGTTCACTATGAAACACAGTTAAGTCTCCAAACAGTTTCAAACTTAATGAACTGAAACACTGCTCAAACGCAACCCTACAAACGTCATTTAAAGGGTAAAAGAACTTTAGGTTAATAATTATGCCAGAAAACTCTGAATGTGGAAAATTCCGTTTTGTATCATACGATCATTTTGTTCAATTGGACAAGAAAAAGGTTTCTGTTGGTGACCATATAACCACTCTATGTTAAAACATTATAAACAGAATGAGTTAAATATATTACATTTCTCTTGTCATATTTGACTGCGTAAAACTTTGCTCAGCAAGATTATTAAAATTAACCCCGAGTCATTACTTATTTGTAATGTTAACCTATGAAGCTTCATCTGTGCATCACAGAAACAGGATATATTAATTTTTTTGACTTGACTACCAGCAAACGGTGTAAACAACATTCACCAGGTATACTAACCACATACAAAACACGCAGGCACATACACCTTGGGGGTATTCCACGAAGCAAGATTTATCTGGGTTAACTTAAGCTAAAAGTCATGATACTCCAGTAAAGGTTTAGGTAAGGAGCATTCCTACTGGACAATCATGTATTCTATCTTAAATTAACCCAGCTAGCTGAGATGACACACCCTTAGCTGTAGAACTACACAACGCCCCAGTGCCCAGGTCACATGATCAGTTCCAGGAGAATGCTTTCTGCTATGCAGTGGAAAGAAGTCTACTTGCTGCTTAGAACTGCATGGGTCCAGTAAGGATTAACGCCGTCATTCAGGCCAGAGAATAGCCTTTACTTTTGCTTTAATTTCTTAAATATGTTACTTTCCAGCGAGGCTCCATTTTGCTACCTATGAATGGCAGTAACTCATTAAAAACTGTGCTATAACCTGTTTACCATTGACTATTGATTTGCAAAGCATTACAGCCATTAATAACCTGGTAATAAATCATAAGTCTGTTATAAGGGAAGTCTTATTGTAAAGTGGTACCCATTTCTACATAAAATGACCTGCAGCAGAGAATGTCTATATATGGGGGATCACCAAAAGTATAAAAAGGACACTGATCAATATGTACAGAATGAACAACTTTCATTAGGTCTTACATATTACAGGTATCGCTGTCGTCAATCCAGGGTAACAACTGGTAAACACGTATTTCTCTTCTATTCCAAGTCTTGTTAAATTCCACATAATTCCAGTATCTTCTATCGTAACCTTTAAATCGGCAGGTTTTCCGCATCTTCTTCTTCATTTAGTAACGCCGTGTCCCAAGATTCTGACGTTCAGTGATCGTCGTGAAGCGGGTCGCTGTCTCCCTCTAGTGGCTAATATGATTAAGCACTTACTATGTAGCCCAACGAACATCCAGTGACCAGTTAATTAGTACACGTAACTTATGCCTCCAGAACCACTTCAAGGGTGGACAGATTGTTCTGAGAAGCCTTTGTACCCACCATTGTTACACTATGTCTGACCTTGTAGCCTTAATGAATCTGGCCATTCTCCTCCGTTCTCTATCATTAAAAATGCATCTTCACTGCACTGAGTGAATGGTTCTGGTTTACTATACTGGTTTACTGTGTGTAAAGAATGCCAAGAAGGTAGCCGTTTTTGAAATGGTGGAGCCACCATGTCCACCAACAATCACACCACATTTAAATTGCTTAGGTCATGCATTCTAATGCTTATTATACAGTAAGTGAACCTCTCGACCCTGTCTGCATGCTGATATGAAAAGCAAGCTGTCTGTGTTAATGAGTAGTTACCCAATAAACCGACTACAGAGTACAAAATTACCCACAAATATAATTCTGGGTTAAAGACATGGCAAAGATTTAAAGTTTCTAATACTTCATATGAGCATTTTTCATAATGGATCAGCTAAACGGATAAATATTGATATTTCACTCTATCTACTGTAAATCCATTGCAAACCAACCAGATTAAACCAAGCAAAGCTCTTATGAGTGAGGGTGTCCAACACATTTAAACCTGAAAAAAAAATTACTTTGAACAGAATTCTATTTAAAAAGTCTATCATCTTACACCAGGCGCCATAGAGGCCCGTTTCATTTCACAGTCACTTAACCTGATCATTGATTATTTCCAAACGATGACCTGTGAAGCACAGCAAAGGGGGGCAGCTGAGTGTAGAAACAAGCCAGGCGCTACAGGCAGCTCAGATACAACGAAGCACCGAAAACTTCCATGGATACTTCAGAATGGCACGGCTGGTGGTCAGTGGTTCGCAAATACCAGTGTGATGCCGTTTTACTTTGACTGAAGCCCTTTGCACAACAAGGGAGTCAAATGGGCAAGGATGAAACAAAAGAAAGAAAACAGGGCGGTCGTTTTGAGGGCCAGTGAAACGATAGAACATGGACGATAAACAGGTTCCCTCTTTATTGGTTTAGTTATCACTGCCATAAGACCTGCTTATGACACGACACAGACTCTTCCAGTTTCCATCTGCCAAAGAACTACCCGTTACCTAACCAAGACTGCCCCCCCCCCCCCAACTTCATGCCCCAAATAATTCACCAGTTAACATGTAAATCGCTCTCCAAATAAAAACAGGACTGAGCAGTCATAAAAAACAGCATGATCCCCACACAGTTTTCATTACACTATTTTCACATTGATCTGTTAAAAAACATCTGCTCAGAAATGAACTGTCAACTCTTAAGAAAAAAAAGCAGTAAAAGATTCAGAAAGTTTCATAATATTTGCCATGGGATTGAGTAGCAGTATACAAATATTTACAATGAACTAGAACATGAACCTTATTTGGATTCCTGTTAAAATACTATTTGTTTCTCGCAGTGGCCTAATTATAAGTAAATCAATGGCAATGATAATTCTCCATTTCCAACAGAGAACCACGCAAACGGCTTCAGAAAACTGAAACCAGTAGCAATATAACAAAAATATATATATATATATATATATATATTTCACTGACGAAGCATCCATTCAAGAAAACGCTGGTAATGCTTTACTTAAGCAAAGTTTATCAATTATGATGCTCATGATCCATGTGATGCAAGATTGTACTTATCAGTATTGCTTTTGTAAGAAGTTAGTGTCCACCCACCAGGGGGCAGAGTTGATCTTATCATCCCTTTCCTAAGCATTCATGATTAATTGCGGTTTTTCCATCAACAAACTTGCTGATGCATTTGGACTGGAGTTTCAATTCTATGCGATTTTTCAACTTCCACCTCCTGGAGATGTGGAAAAATTACGAATATAGTCCCAGATTCTGACTTTTCTTTTGCATAATTTCCTTAACATTGTAAACGTTTACAAACAGTACATCTTTATAAAATAAATATCTGGTCCTCACTTAGTAAATCACAACTCAGTGCTTTTTAGTCCTGATCCTGCGAAGCCCAGTGTGTATGCTGGTGTGTGTGGAAGCAGAGCCACGATCGAGACGCCCATTTAAATAACGTTAAAACTGAAGTGTACCCCAAGGACCTGCTACGATTTAATATGCCCAACTGGCATTAACCCCTGAACAGCTTTTGGGTCTTTACACCATTGCAGCAAGTCCTCAAATAGTGCATCAGCTTTAGCATGACGTGGCTCACATGATTAATTATATTAAAAGCTCAATCAACCCCAGGATGTGCCAAACAAGAGGCTGAAAACACGTTGGGTCACCAAGAGCAGGGCTGAAAACATTGGGCTAAGAAAATCGATAATCTGGACCAAGCACCTCTGAGACTATAAAATACTGGTGGATTGGTGACCTCCAAGATTTCATTTGGAAATGCTGGTGAATTGAAGCCAGCAAAGAGCATGTGGCTTCCCCATGCTGTGGTAGATTCCATGTCATGCATGTCCGTGGTCACGCTTCCAAAATGACGAATGCTTTAAGACCAATTCCTAGGTGACAAAAAGCAGGGGTCTGCTGACCACAGCCCTCCCAGATGGGGTTGTATGCTAAGCATCCTCAATGTGTTAATCCCTCCCAAAGTGTCCCATAAAGCCTGATTAAACCCCTATGCATTTTAAGGGACCGCCACACACAGAGGAACTCCATGAGTACATTTGCGATCCTGAATAGGACTTAATAAATACATGTATAGTTTGAGTACTTCAATGATTATGCAAGATGCGAGTAAGAATTTCATTGTAAGTCTCTTGTCAAATATATTAACTGCAGTTCATGAACTAGTGGAAATTTCCAAGACAGCCAGGTGTGTCTTATAAAAAAAGGTGAAAACAGACAATAAATAACAACTGATAGGAGCTCAAGTTTTCCCGGAACCCTGGAATCAGATAGAGGTGGGAAGACTCCACAGTCCAAAAACTGAGCAACAGCATGGGTATCTACTGGTAATTCATCTAATTTTTAAACGGTTCCAGTTCAGCCCACATGAACTGGACCAACAGACTGCACAGACCTCTGTTAGGCTCTTCTTTCCAGGACAGAAACGGGGAAAAAAAAATTCTGGAACTGTCTGTGCATTCGAGTTATTTTTCTTTCTAGGCCTTAAGCATAACTGCTTATGTGTGCGTCAGACCAGGGTGCCTGGAGCAGGTGAGTCAGTGCCGGGTTCGTTCAGTGTCAAGTCCTGCATCTGAGAGGAGTAGGGCTCCTGGTACAGGGACAGATCCAAGGACCTGCCAAAGAAAGAAAGCACCAGTTCAGAAAAAGACTAACGCTAGAGACCCAGCAGGGACTTGTCCTGTAATTAGATGTATACACGACTCAAGGTGCAAATTCACAGCTCTTCATGTAGCACTTAGGAAGACGTACAGCTTTCACCTTTATCCCAAATACTGTGCAGCTGTCATTCAGGTACATGCTGATGTACATGTACAAAGTCCTGCCATTTGCTACTCAAGCCAGTCACTTATTGCTTCAGCAATGATCCCCCCCCCCCCACTCCCGACTGCACTCAGACGCTAAAACACTTCCTGGAAGTTTTACAAAGCAAGACACTGAAAGCCAGCGGTGGTCATGCACAGGAATGCTTCTGCAGCCGGGTCTCCCACAGATGTTGGCTTTTCTGTCATTGGGGATTCTTCACAGGAGTTGGCCATCTACAGCTCCTAGACCCAAAGCTTACTAAGCATTCTGTAAGGATGGGTTAGGGTTACTAACTGTACTGTGAGACTGCCCCCCCCCCTCCATCCCCAGCACAACAACAAGAACAAACACACAAACTACGTATCTATATCTTTGTGGGGACCATCAATTTGTTTCTATGAGAAAAACCTTAATCCCACAATGATGACCGTAACTCCTACCCAGCCCTAACCTTAACCCTAAGTAACCAAAGAAGAGTTGTGGCATTTTTAGTTTTCTGATTGCATTCACAAACTTATAAAAACTGGAATACTCTCTAGTGGGAATGAGAAAAATGTCCTCACAAAGTAAAAGGAATCAGGATATTATTAAATTGTGGGGACACTGGGTCCCCACAATGTAATAAACACAAAACCGGATGGACGGACAGACAGACCTGCCATGCAGCGGGTGCCCATGGAAGGACGCGGACTGGGGCAGCTGGGTGCCGGGGCCGTGGCTGTAGAGGTGCTCCGTCTGGAAGGGGGGTGCCTGCTGTGTGAGGGGGTGAGGGTGTGGGGGATGGGTGGTGCGACGGCGGGGCAGCACGGCGTCCTGTCCCTTGAGCCCGGCAGCAGCGGCGTGCCCCAGTGTGTTCCTCAGGTACCAGTCCCTCAGGCCCTCCAGGGCTAGCGCCTTGTGCAGGCTGCGAGTGGACTCCTCCGGCGGGCCGCCGGGGAATGGCAGCGGCCGGCGGGCTGGGAGGGCAACAGCCTGTTCGGTCGGGTAGGGGTATGGGGCCACGGAGCCAGGAGCGGCGTGGGGGGGGTCCGAATAGGCGGAGAACAGCAGGGCCTCCTGGTGCTGTGGTTGCAGTGGCACGAAGGGACCACATGACTTGGTGCGCGTGACTTTGACCCGGCGTGGATCGCCCGGCTTCCCTCGCAGCAGCAAGGGGCTGTAGGGCGGCGGGCCAGCCGCAAATGGAGGGGCCTGAGGCGCAGGGAAGCCGTTCAGCTGGGGGGCCACAGCAGCTGGGAATGAGGTAGAAGGAGCCTCTGTCCAAGGCCTGGCCCCGCCAGCCGGCTGCTGTCTCTGTTGCATGTTCTGCTGCTTGCCCCAGATGTAGTCCATGAGGATCTCGTTGTAGCCGCCGCCCCCTCGGCCGCCCATCGAGGAGCGCAGCCTGCCCTGTTCGCCATGGCCATTGAGGTGCCCCTCCGGGCAGCCTCGCTGGACCTGCCGCAGCCTGCCGTCCATCAGAGCCTCCGAACTCTTGTAAGGCCCGCCCCTGCAAGGCATCCCAGGTCTCTGCGCCACTTCATCTGGGAAGGCAGTCCGGTCCAGCAGGGCGTCGGAGCTGTTGCTACGCCGTGTACGGGCGCTGTACTGGCAGCCCGACCGCTCTGAGGACCCAGTCAACAGCCCTTCCTGAGGGTGTAGCTGCATGACTTGAGGGGCTTCGGGGCTGTCTGACCACTGCTGGCTGCCAGATCCGCTCGATACCTCTGGCCTGTGGGGGGAGTTTGAAAAAACAACATCAAACTGAAAGTCTCAGGTCATCAGGTATGTCCGGCCTGCTGCTGCTCTTCCAAGCACCTCACTACAGAGGAATCGTTTTATTTTATAGAGCAGGATGCACTGACGGGAGTGGCACGGCAGCACACGGGCTGGGCCTGCAGGGGGCGTACATACCTGGAAGAGCTGGCAGCTGAGTTGCGGCGCGTCCTCATCTCGTAGTAGATCTCTACGGGTGACAGCTTCCTGCAGAGCTGACCATCGGGGCTCCCTGGGGCCAGGCGCTCTGGGCCGACACTGGGGGACGAGTCGTCTATGAAAGAAAAGCACAGGCGGGCCCTTTAGGCAGCTCTGCGGTGGGCCCTGGCCCCCCTGAAGAGACACAGTGGGTGCCAGCGCTTACCATTTTCCTGGCCGGTGGAGTCTGACATGGAGCTGCTTTCTGACTTCACTGCTTCATCTGCAGAGACAGGGGGCGTGCACGCACGCACACACACACACACACACACACACACACACACACACACACACACACACACACACACACACAAACACACAC
>JAODJX010000109.1:11147431-11166075 GCA_026776945.1 Isichthys henryi
CCCCCCCCCCCCCCCCCCCGCGGGCCCCCGCCCCCCCCCCCGCGGCGGCGCCCCCCGCGGCGGCCTCCTTCAGCAGACTTCCTCCCCAGCCTGTTCTGAACATCCTGTTTCTAGAAGGTGCCGTGTTTTGTCATGTACATGGGTTTTTCCTAATGAACTTCAATCCACACCCATGTGTGCATGCACACACACACACGTAATCATGTCTTTGTGGGGACAGTCCATTCATTTCTATGGGCAAAACCCTAATCCCAACAATGATTGCAGTCACAGATTTTTACTGAGCTTTCCCATAATGTAAAAAAATGAGTATTCATCACATTGTGGGGACATTTAGTCCCCACAAGGTAAGGTATGCCTGGACCACACACGCGCACACAGACCAATGACCCGGCACGCTGTGTAACGTTCAGCTTCTCCTGTCACTCCACACTCAGCGGGCTGCTCTGACTCAGCCCAGGTCCGTCTGCTTGGCCCAGACTCCGGGGCAGACGAGGCAGCGTGGCAGAACGCATGCCTGGCATTATAAGCGGTGCTGCGGGCAGAGCGCAATGACCCAGTGCTGGGGGGGGGGGGGGTTAGCATCACCTGTGTGACAGCCGCGGTGCACCGTCTTCTTGCCGTGCAGGGGCTGCTCGGAGTCGGCCTGCCTGCGGAGTGCCCCACGGAACCGCGCCGTCCTCTGCTTCCACTGACACGCCTCCTCTTCCTGCACAGAGAGTGTTGGGCGGCGACATCGGTTACCACCCCCCAAGAGAAAAGCAAAGAGCGCACACCCCCCCTCGGCAGTACAACGCCCCTGATGAGCAGCACGCTTACCTCCCCCTTAAGGGAATGTTTATGTCCGCGGGGGGCGATACCAGGTCTGCGATGCACCTGAGGGGGCTTTTCCCCAACCTCCAATGGAAACTCGCTGGGAAGTTGACCGGTCAGCTCCTGCATGTGTAAATGGACCCGCTGCTTCAGAACCGCGAAACGGCAAACACACACCGCACTGCCACCATTCACCAGCCAAGGACTTGCTCTTCCATCTCTAGATGTTTATTTTCACTGCAGCTATGGTGGGGGGGGGGGGGCAGCGACCAGTGACCGTAATGGTGTGGAAGTCACTATTTTAAGCTCAGGCTCCTATGTAACATGAGGAGAAGGAGAAAGAGGAGGAGAAGCAGGCTGCCATACTGGGGGCGATGAGAGTGAGGCACGTATGCCGGGAAAAGGCCGCCCATCACGGGGTGACAGATGTGAACATCTGTCCCTGACTTGGGAAAACAGGGCGACCATGTTTTCAACCCCATCACCAAGACAGTCCACGCTTTTGCTCCCTCCAAAAAAATGTGAACTGTCTGGCAGGGAGCTGGGAGGGAACAAAAACATGGACCGACTGTGGGTCCCCGAGGACTGGAGCGGGAAACACTGCTCTAGCCTTCATGCCTGTGCGGTGTATGTTGGGGACGCTGTGGAGGAGCTGTCCCCGATGCCGGGGCTTTAAGGACGGAGATACTGACCGCTTCCAGCAGACAGACGTGCCTGAGCTCCCCCAACCGAGTGTTCAACAGCGTCTGGAGGTTCCTCCTGCGCTCCTGTAGCTCAGAAACACGCTCAGCATGCTGCTTACTGTCCCCGCAACCCTGAGGATCTGAGCACGTGCGCACATACACACACACACACACACACACACAGAACAGGGACATTTTGTTTAACGCCACCCATGAAATCTATAGAATAAACATTGTGAAGGGCAAAAGAAATAAAATGTGCCCAAATAAAGAGAATCCCTCTGGTTTCAGGCCACCTTCCCTCCCAGTGCTGATGAATGAGGACGCTGTCCAATGGACGGAGAGATAAATCGAGCTCGCTCCGGCCACAAAAACACACCCCCCACGTCGCTCTGCTGCGCATTTCCAAAAAGGCAGATGGAGCAGCTCGGAGAAGGCACCGCGGCTCCCCGTCACCCGAAGGCCGAGGAACACCACACACGGTGCTCTTCCTTAGCAGCCCACCGCTGGCATCTCACCTGGAGCTCCGAGGCCCGCGGCTGTGATCAGGTGCCCTTTGACCTCCATGTCATGTGACTCACGAGCAGCCCTGCCCCTCAGCCTGTCGACCAACTGAGTGCTCACCTACAGAGGAGGCAGAGAGTGGTGTTAAGGCAAAGGACAAAGGAGGAGCATTAGCCACCCGCCAGCTGCTCCTGCTCTCACCGTGCAGCTGTTCTCATGAGGGAAACACTGCTCTGGGCCTGTGGCCATCCAGTGCTGCACTTATCCCAGCACCCTGAAGGGGGAGCCACTGTGCTGCTGCGCAATGCTCGTCTAATGCAGATTCCTGTTAAAAACAAAAAAAATACACACACTGGTTTGTAATTATATCTTTGTGGGGACTCTCCATTCATTTATATGAGGAAAACTCTTAATCACAGCACTTAATCCCCTTAGTCCCCTACCCAGCCTTAACCTTAACCATAAGTAACCAAACAAAAACCTAGACTTTTCGTATTTTTAGTTTTTTGGTTGCATTTACAGATCTTTGTGGGGACCTGAAAAACGGTTCCCACAACATCAACATACCAGTTTTTTATTAGTTTGGGGAGGGACATTTGGTCCCCACAATGTAATATAAACCTATTCCACACACACACACACACAGTCAAGGCATGGATTCTACCCTCACAAACGGTGTTCAGACCGCCAGGGTAACTGAACACGGTCCCCTTGCAATCAACTCATGAATATTCACTGTTGTGGGTGAAGTGCTCTGATTTAGCAAAAAAAAATTTTTTAACAATTTAATAATATGTCACCAACTGCAGTGTTCTGAATACAACAAAACACAAATTTACAGAGAGACAGACACCAAAACAAAGCTACCAGAACAATCTGGTCGATTACAACACTAAGTTACCCATAACAGTGCGACTTTTAAAAAAAAATGTCTTTTTTTGACCTCCTCAGCAGGGCCTTTAACAAAGAAAAGCTGAGTTTGGGAAGGTCAGAGACACCAGAGGAGAAACTCAAATGAGACAAAAAAAAAAAAGTGTCAGGTTCTTTGGAGTCCTCCTCAGTCCTTCATGGTCGTGGCCTGACTGAAGCTAAATAAAGTTCCCCTTGAAGCAGACTTCGCTCCCACACAGCAGCAGGGCGGATGGGAACAGGACGCACAGTCAGGGGCGGAAGGGGCTCACAGATAAGGAAAGAACAACAACAACAACAACCAGGACACAAATCAGAGCCCATTAGAAATTCTATGGACTTTCTTGCCGTCGTCTGACCGTAAACTTGGCCTCTGAGAAAGAAAGTAAACATCTTTGTCTGCCTAAACAAAAAAACAAAAAAACACATGACTGTCAGCAAGCTTTCGATAAACATGAATAAACATTGTCTCCGTAAGTGTGATGCTGGGTGCAACATTCCAGCAGCTAAAAGGAGCATCCACATGGGAGATAAATGTGATTCAAGCTGATCACAGGATGGTGCAGGTCACCTTAGAATGGTGCTAGGAGTTGTGTGTCTAAATGAACAGGGGGGGGTGCAGGTGGGTCCGGTCATTAATACCCATTACAAGATCACATGTGCAGCACAGCCCTGAATGTGAAGTTTCAGATTCTCTCTCTCTCTCTCTCACTCACACACACACACATACACATACATACACACACACACGACACGGAAGGTGAAAGAGCATGAAAAGAAGGACGTGGGAAAAACGACCCAGCCAGGAAGAAATAGAGAGATCAGCTGCGTGACAAAACATCCGACAGCGCTTATCAAACACGCATATTCAAATGAAGAGGACAGGATTAGCTAGCTGGCAGGAATGAACGGGCTTCAAACAGCGGCCCTTGCCTTGCATGTGCGTGCAGTGTGAGGGTTAATCGGCTGTGCCCAGGCAAACCACGGGCGCATGGCCACAGCCTGGCCGGTGCGTCACGCCAAGTGCCAAAAGGCAGAAGCGGGACAAATGGCTGAATCCCTCCACCCCCTGCATTTTCATCTCCCCCAATCCCGTCCGTGATCTGCCATTCTTCTGTCTGTGCAAATTCAGTGACTTTGTCACAGATCAGACCTGACCTCCCCAGGGATTGTGATTTACAAGCAACATCTCTGTTAATTAAGTCCTCGCTAACGAGGCTGGGTAAGGGGCAGCTGCACTCCTTTCAACCTGGAACAACTTCCATGCAGCAAGTGAGAAGGAAAAGGGAGGAAAAAAACAACAGTTAATAAAAACTATAAAGGCCAGTAACTCCCCTGGTGTCTGGCAGGGTGATCTGCAGGCAGACATGAGATCTCCGGTCACCGAGTGGCAGTTTGACAGCGAGCCCCACAGCACTGGATCGGAGCCACAACGCAACACTCTCCCGGCACGTGTCGGCAGCCGCCAAGTCCTCCCCCTGCCCCACCGCCAGGACCCCGCAGGCCCTGCTGGAAGCATCGCTTGCTCTGGTCTTCACAAGCATTCTCCATTCAAGTAAAGCCTGCAGATACACGTACACACCTAACCCCTGCCAGACACTCGCAAAGTGAAGACTGTCTGTCAATCACCAGGGACAGCATGTCTTCATTTAATCACAAATGTCCACAATAAACAGTTCACACACAAGGTGGTCCAACGCAGGTCAGCAAAGTTTGCATATAGAAATGAGCTTTTGAGGGCTCTTTGCATAATGTTAATTATTAATTTTCAGGCTTTGTAACTCTGATAGCCAGCAGAGTCAACAGTTTCTCCAACCCCAGATTCATTGCTCACGTTTCTCTCTGGAACATTGTTTCATGTCCTATCTGCTCCATCCATGTTTGTAAATTTCCACCACGTGCCTTGATATTCTGTATTAAGTTTCCCAGTACTTCACAGAAACCCTGAAACGCAACTCCATTAAGATAGGGAGGGGTCCATCCTGGACATTAACATAAGCATTAACATTAACATAAATTGTGCATTCCAGAGTCTGTTGGGGGGAGGAGGGGGGACTTCTGCTTGAATCTGAAAAGACAGCCACATGCCAGGTGAGAACTGCCGGCTAGCAGTCTGAATGCCGAAAGCTGATTAGCGACCCACAGGCCATTGGCAGGCTTTGTGTGGCTTATGCCGTCTTCAGGCACTCTGAGTCAAAAGATAAGTGACAATAGGAGGACTTTGCCTTGTGTGCTTTCAAGAATCCATTTCTATCACCTGTGAAGCAGAGAAACGGGAACAGAACCTGCATTTTCACATTGCGAAAACTCTAAGTGCTCTTGCAAGTAAATACGCAGCTATATGGCTTATAAATTATTTAAAATAGGATGTTTGCCTATATCAGGCCCTATTGAAGAGGACAGTGGAAGTTTGGTAGCTAACAGCTCTCCAGGGGAATCCTTTATGGGACCCCTTCCCCCACTCTTGCCTGCCCAAGGGGCCACTTTCGAAGGGGTAACACAAATTTAAGGGGCACTTCATTAAATGTTTACTACAAGGTCATACAAACATCACCAAGGACAAATAACGGCTTGACTACTTGATTTTTCCAAGCAGTCACAGGAGAACAGCGAAGTGAGAGTGAGAGTGAGCTTAGAGGGACTTATGTACAGACAAAGCTAAGCTTTTTGCCATGAAGCAGTAAGGCATCCATACTATGAGTAAAACACTACGCATGTCTGCTGGTGTTTTCCTATACAGTTATGCTTATTGACTCTACTATCTTCCATCAGAAGTTGCAAGTAGAGCAAATAAAATATTAAAAAGTGTAGAGTGTAACCTTGAGACCCAAAGACATCCAAAGCAATCATCTGTCTCGCCTTAATTCAGTTTTGCAGAGGTCAAGTCTGCACTTCCAATGTTCCACAAACAGTACTTTTATACAGGCTTGACCTACAACAGATTATCAAGATAACTGCGCCATGCACAATGACATTTGCCATAGGCAGGCATCAAAAATGATGAGTCAAAAGCTGAACAATGCACTAATGTTTTACGGCTTTTTAGTACAGCGCCCTTAAAGGCTCTCATGCACATACTTCCCGATTACGTAACAACCATGGGAAGATGAGCTTTAAAATAAATAGGCTGTTGGTATGGCCCCGTTTCTGCTCACCGGGACGTGAAGGGCAGGGTTCCAGCCGACAGGTGGAGGGACAGGTGGAGACAGATGGTGTCAAGCAAAATCGGAGAGAGTGACAATGCAGGAGCTTTTTCTTCCAGGCCGGACGGCTGAGAATGAACCCTCTGCCTTGACCCAGGACAATGTGGCTACAAACCAGAGAGCCCAGTCATACCAGAGGCTCTCAGTAACAGCATTGACAGTGACAGCGACTGACTAAAAGCTCCAGGTTACACTGGCAGAAAGTTCAGTCGTGACAGCAATGGCAAGAATAATGCACCTATAGTGTAAGGCTTCATCTGAGAACGTCACAGAAATAGTATGACATCCATCCATCTTCCAACCACTTACCCTGTATAGGGACACAAAGAGCCCAGAATCCATCCCAAGAGATACGAGGCAGCATGAAATGGCTTTGCAGTCTTTTAAAATGGATGCTCTAATGCAAATTAGATTAATGTTAGGTTTGTGGAGGTAATTTCAATCAGATGTTCACAGATGCCTTGATTAGACAACCAGTTCCTCGGCTTTGAAATGGGTTTTAGACCAACAAGGAGCATAAAGATGCCAACCACAGCTGGTCTGTAGCTGCAGGTCAGTCTATGTGCTGGTCTTAAGGCGAGGAACATCTGGTGCTCATATGTCTCCAGGGTTGCCACAAGCCTTCCCCCTCTGGAGAGACACAGAGGCATAGACAGCTACTGCTGCACACCGGCCCACCACGAGGAAAAAGGCATTCCAGGACAAAGGAGGCCGTCTACTTAGTCAACATGGACCCAAATCAGGGCTCCCTTCACCACTAAGGCGAGAAGCTGGAAATGGGTACATGCTACACTGTGCTTTCATGCCAAAGGGAGCTGATCGCTGAGGAGCAAGATTTGAAGTGGCGGCTAGAAGGCTGGCTGGGTTTATGGCCTTTGTGTTTCTCTCAGACTGACTGCAGCGTGTAGAAGACGAGCTGGACATGGTAATTTAAAACACACCCAGGTGACCAGATGAGCACCTCGAAAAAGTCCAGCTGAAACAAGGAAAAGGCAGAATGAAAATGAAGGATAAACAGATGGTATGAACACAAAAACAATAGAGATAGAAGTGGGGATCATTAAATATTAAATTCATTCAAAATACAACACGAATAATTCGTTTCTCTTTTAAAGGGGGGGAGGTGCGCAGAGAGAAAAATCAGCATGAAGTCATGGCAGCAGGGATGAAAAGATCGAAAGATTATGACTAAAAGAGCAAGACAAGCAGAGAGAGAGAGAGAGAGAGACGGGGTAACTGCAGAAAAACAGGAAAAACGTAACGACGGCAAGAAGTGCCATGAGGACGCGGGCAAGACAGAGAGACAGCAGCAGGGGAGACGGAGTCCGGTGGGCAGCAGCCAAACAGAGACATGCTCACTTAAACAGCAGCGCATGTGTATACACTGCAGTACAACAATTCCTGAAGGTTCGTGCTGATTTAACCAAATTCTCACTATATTTTCTATCCAAGTCACTCAGCTCCAGTTTTAGAATAACCAGATGGACAGTACAGCCAAGCTAATTAACCGAAATGGTGCAGTTGACACACTAACCCTCCCCTCCTGACAACTCTTGGAAGACACATCAATAATTATCATCTCTCAAAGTCAGGGAACATAAAAAGGTTGCTGGTGTATTCCAGCTTGCATGATAGGAGGATGGCCCCGATTCTGTCTGAGAACGACTCCATGCTTCCACTTTTGATGTAGACTCTGAAATTCCACCTAGAGCGCTCTTACTTTCAAAGCACTAAACCATGAGCAACAAGGACTGACAATTCTGCAGAATCCTTAAACACAGAGGCACACATCAAAGCGCAGAGTCTCTGCATCAGACGGGTGCTGCATAATGTACGTTTCCTGCTGCAGGAGCTGAGAATATTACCATGGAAATTCCACCCAGTGCAGAGCTTAGAGGTTTTTGGTAATAAGGTTTAATAATAGCATCGCAATATACCATTAGCATTGTGCCGCTATTGCATTGTTTTGTGACAACAGCGTGGCTCTATGCCCAGAATCCCTCTCGTCTCAGTCGTCAAAAGTTCCAGTGGGAAATGATAAACAATTCACAGTTTGTACACCAACATGATATATAGGGGCACTTGACATAGAAACTTCACATCCCCACTCTGACCGTAAAACTCTTGGCCAGCAGCGGCCTCCATTTGGTGCACGTGCTGCGGACAGCAAATGGAGACCAGCTGACTGAGGCAGCAACGGCTGTCTCAGAGTCCGGCAGCTGACCCTGTGACGGGCCGGGTGCGTCGCTTCGGGCTCCGCTGGCCACGCAGTTGCTCCTCCGTTCATATGCTTTCAAGAACTCCGAATGGTGAGGCCTGCTGTTTTCTCAGGGCGTCAGGAACATCCTCTCTGTGCATCCGCCACCACAAATCAAGCCAAGACATTTACCGTCAATTCAGGCCTCCGCTAGGCGCAATACAGCTAAAAAACATTTTAATGCATCCATATGTAAATGATAGGGATCCAATAAAAGAGGAGTGATTTGGAAGAGAATTATTTGAAACATAGAAAGCTGCTTTCAGAGTCAAAACACCACTCCCAACAGAACTGCATCTGTCTTGAGGCACGTCAGACCAAAAGCTACAAGCAATAGCACACAGAGAGCCCCATGGAATGTCACACGATGTTAGCGATTCTCTCTGCATTCAATGAGAATACACACTTGTTACGCCAGCCTTCTTGCAGGCCTTTCTCCTGTGGATTGACATTTCTAAAATACTTCACAAGGCAAGAAATTTGTTGAGTATTACAAAGTAGTTTGCATACGTGGTTGCTAGCACATACAGCTGAAAGGGTATACTCTAACTGGCTATTCCCAGCAAAAACACTTCCTAGTTTCCTGAAGCTCGCCCCGGCTGCCTTACTCTTTATATAAAAACCAAACAGGACCAGTTACACTAAAAGCACTTCCTTTAAACAGCATCTGTCATGGCAAATTGCGCAGGACTGACATAAAACTAACAACCAGCTAACGTGGCACAATTTCACGCAACAAGACAGTCCTAATGGGAGATTATGTAAAGATTACAGCAGTCTGGATAACAACCCAGGTCCAGACTACATAGAGCCACCGAAACAGTCAAGAGTAATATGTTCCTCAAGACCACCGTAGTACTGGCACCATACAGCAGCCTGCTCCACTGGATTTCCCAAAAACAGTAACAGTAGAACTGAATCACAACCTTTTACTGCTCCTAATCCCAAGAATGTTAAACCAGACACCCCTCTGCTGGACTTTACCACAGAAACACTACAGCTCAGAGGTGGATAGTTCAGGTCCAGAAGGTAAAATCCAGACCAAGATTTTGTTTCAACCAACCAGCTGCGTACTCTGTAACTACGGGTGCATTCGACTTCATGCAGCCGCTTACAGCACTGGCTTAAAACAATGCATTCTGGTCCTGACGCAATGCATCGTGGTTAGATTTATTTATTTGTTTATTTTTTAACAATATACAAACATAATGCAAGATGCACAACAGATACAAATTACACTTTAAATAATGAGGGGTACATATCCTCTCATTCACAAAAGATTCTTCAAGGCATTATATAAATTGTTAGTTTTTACAGCTTTTCGTTTTTTTTTGTAGTACATACAAAGTGTTAAAATAAAATTTCAATTACAATTTAAACTACCACATACTAGGCTTCTTTGAGGTCCATTTGCATTTGTGAACATAAAATTTACCATATAAAATAAACAGATTTAAAATAAAGATATAATTACTATTTAAGTTGTTTTCCCCATAATAGAATAGAATATCTTTCCTATCTAAAAAAATCTTACAACCAGACAGCATTTCAAAGTGGTTAGATCTTTTTGTCCGACTTCAGCCGGCGCTACGAAACGTCACCACGCGCCACCATGTCACATGGTACAAAAACCTCACGAGAGCAAGACGACTTAAGACAGATCGTGCAGCGCCTCTCAGCCGGCTGCACAAACTGGAACCGCCTCCATGATGACACAACTTTGCCCTTATTGGCTGACTGGCTATGGTTCCCATGCGTTACGTGCTATTTCTCCCAAAAAGCACGTAAAGCAGTGAGAACTGGTTTTCAGTTAATTTACCTGGTAAAATAAAGTTTAAATAAATGAAATAAACGCTCTAATAGTACACATAAGTCAGTTGTTTATTTATTATTAGTTAGTGTAATGTTGCGCTGCTTTATTTGTTTAATGGTCTAGTCAGTGAAGAAGGTGTTAAAGTAAGAATTGCATTGTACTCTGTACATGACAATAAAAACTTTGAATCCTTGAAGTAAATGTATTTGATCTTTTTCATAATAGCTTTTTTTTTTTTTTTTTTTTTACACAGGGTCACTATACTGAATGGTTTATTTGTTTCCACTGCTAACAGTTTGTATCAGGAGTCGGTTATTGTAAAAGAAGTAATGTGCATGCAGGTGATATTTATGTAGATTTATCTACACCTTTCTGGCAGTGCGGCCATTGCAGTCAGGTCTCACACACTACGAGGAGTAGAGGTTGTGTGACTTGGCTGCAGTCAGTTTATACTCCACCCCTGCGGCCGCCGGCAGATCTCGCTCCACGTCACGTCAGCTGCAGACAGACCTAAGCCCAAGTCGAACGCACACCTATAACTCTTTATACTCAACTGGCTGGTTGAAACAAAATCTTGGTCTGGATTTTACTTCCTGGACCTGAACTATCCACCTCTGCTACAGCTTTACTTTTTACCTTTCTGGCCACTTCTGATTGACAGGGAAACTTATTAAATTAATGCAATCAAAAGGCATATTTAACCAAAGGTAAAGATGAATCCTGAAACTAATAGGTACCTTTTCCCCAGTCTGGAGACAGACAAACTTTTTACACATCGCAACGTGTGGGAGGCACCCAAACTTTGGGAAATACACCGACTTTGCTCACAGACGACACGTTAAACTTGCTCCCATCCATTTATGGAGATAACAGAACCATTTGGTACATTTTATGGAAGTACAACAAAACACTATAAGGACACACCAATCTCTCCATGATCATTTATCCCAGCAAAAAACAGCTGAGTCAGTACAAGACAACAGGTGATTTCTGAGTATACTGAACCTGACGATAGGCCTCCACACAGACCTCTGACTGCGTCTGAAACAATACGCCTCACTTACACATTACCCAGCTTTACATGCGCACAGACCTGACAAACAGCATGATGTCATCTCTGTTGACCACTGATATAGTGTCTGTTTGCCCTGCAATGCCTTCAAGACAAAGCCTTCTGTGGAACAGTCAATATTAAACATCAGAGTAGCATAAAATTGATAAGTCCATTTTTAAAAAGGGGAAAATTGAGGTCACTGTAGATGCCTTGATAAGCAATAACAAAAAAATACAAATTCTGTCAAGATTAAATTGGAATCAAGATACCGCATTTTGGGCAATTTCTGGAAAGGACTTCTTTAGGAAGGTCTGGGCACAGATGCATCCGGTCTGTTCACAGCGCAGGGCGGCACTGTCATCGAGTTTTTAAGCCCCCTCTCCACGCACCCCAACCCCGCAGAACAGCACTCAGGTGTGACCGGCTGCCAGGGAAAGCGGCGGCTCAACGTTGTTTAATCGTTCCCATAAACAAAGACAAACCCCCAAGCACAACCAAAGGATCCCACGTTTGCATCAACATTTTACTTTAGCGATACAATGGTGAATAGTGAGAGTCAGACAAACAACACTACGATAATATACAGTTTCAACAAATTACAGAGCACGGTAAATTACAAGGAAACTTCTAACTAAAGATCTGCTTTTAGCCCTGCTTTGAATAGAGGGACACTGCGCTTGGAAGTTTTTTTTTTGTTGTTGGGGGGGTGAATATTTGATTAGCTGGATCTGTGCATCGCTTGGCAACATTTCCTGTAACTTTAAACGTAAATTGAGCATCATCTCATCTAATTAAGGGACAGTGCAAATACATTAAGAACTACGGTATTCTCACGTGCACGTCTGCAAGACCTATTAAACATAATTACGGATGATAGTTATATACACTTATTACCTTTATATCGTACCATCAACATAAAAAAAGTTTCCTGGCTACTCGTTTCTGTGAAGTTAGGGGTGGGCACCCTAAATGACCTAGTCATGGACATTATCACACACGTAGCAAACAGTGATTTGCAGTGGGGGGGGGTTTACTGTACCCCAGCTTATCCGGTAAGAACACCACAGTGGCTCTTAGATTGCTTACTTAGGTTAAAAGTTATCTGTCAACCAAATCCTTTAAAAGTTACCCGACTCTCAAGATTTTTTTTTTTGACAAATTAATAACATGTAGACGTACCAGCAGTAGATAAAATGATATACAAGAAGAGCAGAAGCTTACTTTGATATCACACGTTTACTTCGGCGTTTCGTGTTCGTCATTACTTGTTTGGAGGGGCTCCAATCCTGTACCGCACAGCTAACTTATGTTTCCAGTAATCGTATGCATCACTTCTTCTGAGACGCTGACAACTCACAACAACACACAAGTTTCGGAGAGTATTTAAAGATACGCTCAAAGGCTATAAGAATATAAAGTATTTTCAACTGAACATGCAAAACATACTCGGATTAATCCTAGAAAAAACATACAAGCCAGCCCCCGACAGCACACAGCTGGGTCCCCGCTGACTCCACTCCTCCAGGTTGGACTAGTTGGCTTTAAACAGATGAAACCAACTGACGACATACAGGGGGGACCACGAACAGATAAATTTATACATTTCATACATGCACGTAGCATTGGCATTGCAAATAACTCAACTACTAAAATGTCTGTAACACAAGGCAGCGCGCCTTCTTTTCGCTATTTTTAAGAAGTGGCGCAAATGTTTTTTGTCGCTATTTCCAGTCCCCATTTCGTGCCGTTGGTTTTTTCCTAAATAGGTGCACTGAGATCTGATAAGATTCCAGCGTTTTCCTCTTCGAAGTCACTTTCGGAGTATTAGTCGTTTATATGACGAGGGAATAATTAGTATATGTCCAGCACTACCACCAAATAGATTTCAAATATCATTTTATGTAATTTCGAAGAACTTATGGTCGTTGATATTACAGGAAAACAGGTTAATATTAGAACTGTCTAAACGTAAACCGTTTTGGTTAAATAACGATGTTAGTATTACTTTCCCTTTAAAATTGTGTGATTTGACTCTAAAGTGCATACTGTATATTAATTATTTCAACAAACATCTTCATTAGTTTTTTTTATAACAACCAAAAAGGGATCAAAATCAATATGTTATCTTACAGTACGGAAAATGTTGCACAGAACCTTCATGATCTGTGTATACTTGAAAGCACTTACGACTTTGGCGTCCAGTACTCAAACTGCTTCTACACACAGTCAGGCGCCGCATAACTACGTTGCGGCGATCTACTGACCGCATATACTATGGTGGTCCCATAAGATTATACCGGAGCTGAAAAAAATCCTATCGCCTAGCGCAATGCATTAGTCACGTGCTTGTGGTGATGCTGATGTAATCAAACCTACTGCGCTGTTAGTCGTATAGAAGTATGGCGCGTACAATGATGAAGAGTACTTGATCATTATAATAAACCGGTTTATGTATTTCGGATCGTTATTTTAGAGTGTACTCTCTACTTACAAAAATGGTCACTGTAGCCTAGGTGTGCAGTAGGCTATACGATCTAGGTTTGTGTAATTACACTCTGATATTTGCACAAGAACGAAATTGGCTAACGACCTATTTCTCAAAATGTATCCCCATTGTTAAGCATGACATGACAGTGTGTGTAATTATAATTCATTGCATCCATTTTTCTTGCACATTGCGGAGCTCTGGGCTTCCTCCTGTCCCTCTGTTTACCAGCAACCTGAAATCTCCCTTTGGTAACAGGTCATTCACATGAATGAAAAGCTCCTAATGGTTCTTTCATATTCCGCATCTTAATGTGGCACTTTACCCCTCTGATGGGTGAATCTTTATAAAAATTGCTCTGCAGTAATACAGTTTGCGCTCTATCTTCATCGCCGTTGGTTTAATGCTCTACAGTTCAGGGTAGAGCAGTGCAACGTGCCGTGTAGTCTTAAAAGATGCAGGGGCCTAGTAAAATAGGTGGTGGTGGCTGTGTTTGTGTGTGCCTGGCGGGGGGTATGACGATTCCAAGGGTCCCTATATTACAGGGGCCCTAAACTGTGTTGGGGGCCAAATATGATATGTTTTCTTGGGTCCCAAAATCTCTAGCCGCACCCCTGCCTAGATGCACCATGTATTCATTAAGAACCACAGCAAGGCCAGCTACACTGACAAGGATGGAAAAGGCTCTGGCAACGGAATCCTCAGTGACATCCAGCCTGCTCCTATGAGCATCTGTTGGGGGAAGGGGCTTGAGAGATGGTGCGACAGTCTGTCCCTGCCGTTGGCAGTGCTCCTCAGGGTGTCTGCGTGTGAACATGTGACCTGAGAGGATGTTGATGCGCCTCCAGTGGGTGGGATGGGGGGGGGGAGTGGGGCAGGATTAACTAAGGAAGAAATTATATTGAATTTTCATCCTATGTCATAAACACTGTCTATTAACCTTCAAAAAAGGGGTTATAGAAATGGTAAATAAAGGGGATATAACGTACAACTTATTAGGAATAATAGTCACTATCATGTATATGAAAGCAAAGGGTGTGTTTGAGTGTGTATATATATATATATATATTTTTTTTTTTTTCAAACCATTAATCCTGGTCAGGGTTATGAGAGAGGGGGCCTGGATCCTATCCCAGGCAGCATAAGGTGGGGGTGCACCCTGGGTGGGATGCCATTCTACCATAGGGCACATACATGACCATACACTATGAGCACCACAGAGACACCAATTAGCCTATCTGTGAGTCTTTGGATTGTGGGAGGAGCCTGGAGGAAATCCAAGTGAAATGGGGAGGAGCATCTGCACCAGCATTAAAGAGGTGGGATTCAAACTCCTCACAGAGGAAATGTAAGGCAACACTACTACCCACTGAGCCACCATACTGGCCAGTGGGTATATAAGTATTGATAAATTTGTTCTGACATTACTTTGGAAAATTTTGGACTAGGGAGTTTACAGAGTGTGTGCTTGTGGTTTCAGCGTGTGGGCGTGTGCTTGTGTGAACAGTGTCTGCTTAGGCTCTGATTTCCTCTTGTAATCCTCTGTTCAGTCTTTGTTTTCTGTTGTTTCTATTGGATGTGATCCAGCCATTTGAAAGTTAAAACTTGTTCATTAACGTTAAACCAAAAATAGAATATATGTCTCTCAAATATTGACTGTAAAAAAAAAAAAAAGTTTTGGTCACCAAGTGATTCCAAGAGCTCTAAATGTCAGACAGCCCATGTTTCTATGAGAGCGGGGCGCCCTTTGGAAATCTGGGCATGTGGATTTGAAAGGAGGGAAGTCCAGAACATCACTGGCTCTTTCCTGGAATTCTCCCTGAGACCAGCAGCCATTCTCACCAGGAAGGCAGGCCGGGTATGTGCTGCCATGCGGATGTGTGTAAGCAGGTCATCAGTCATGTGACAAGACTGGAAGTCTGCAGTACACAATGCTGTTGCATCACTAATAAGGAGTGACCTTCATAGGGATCTACTGCTGCCATGTAAATCAAATAGCGATTAGCTTAAAATACACCTAAAACTACCAGAGTATAGTCTGAGCACAGCCAAGAAGAAACTCTATGACCTTTTTCATCAAAGAATTAAAACCAGATTGTTCTCGCAGTGCTTCAGATCAGGTAATAAAATAAAATCAAAGGAAACCTTCCCCAGTTACAGGCTGTTGCTTATAAAAGAGGGGGAGGGTTGTGACATACCAGAGAAAGGGCCATTTTGCTGGATCCTGGCTGAGGAACACAGCCAGGAACACAGGGGCTCATCTAAAGACCAGAAAAAGCTCCACACCCTCACACCCTTAGCAGACCTCCTTATCTAGCTCGCTTGTCTTTGCCTTGCGGTTTTGTTCATTCATTTCTTCATGCATTTGTCCTGTATTTGCTATGCATTTGTAAAACGAAAAAAACCTCCTTCACATGTTTGTGGTATTTTTTTCTTTTAAAGCACCGTAAGCAAATAATGAGTCATTGGTGCATCAGTGTAACAGCGATGAAAAAAGACAGCAGGAGAATGGAGGAGACACAGAGAGAACATGGGAGACAAAGAAATATGTGTCAATGTGATTAAGGACCAAATGGAGATAATTGGGAAATAGCCATCTGTTTAACAAATCACAACATAACATTTTCACCCCCTCCTATTTTCACAGGTGTTTACGATTTGCCAGGCCTCCTTCCCCAGCCTGATGTCACCCTCCCCCCACTGCTAGTCCCGGCTCCAAAAAAGACAATCAAAATCCCGGAACGCAGGTCATCAAACTGGTCATCCAAATTAGGTGCATATGGAAGACTAAAGTCGCTGTATTCTCACAGCTCCCAGAATGACTGCCAGTCGAAACTGAAATCTATAGAGAAATACTCCCAGTATGCAGCATCAGACTTCATAAAAATACAATCTGACATGCGTCATGTTTCATTCACATGAAACAATAACGGAAGTTAGAGGAAATGATCACTTCACTAATGAAGAATCGAAGTTATTGCTGACTCTATGCTACTACAGTTAACAAATGATGCAGTGGAATCCAAAGAACACACGTCTGTGGAATATAGCATCATGTGAGTCTTGAAAAGGAGAATTTAAAGACAAAAATTCAAACACGTGTTCTGCCAAGCCACTGACAGCCGCTTTTTCAGTGCAAACATGTAAGGGCTGAAAACCGAAGCTAATCCTGTGCTCTGGCCAATGACCCTGTCTGTGAATTTATAAAATAGTGAATTTGTCTAGAAATAAGGAAAAAAGGTAATAAATATTGTTGTCAGCTAATTTAGCAAATTCTGTGTTTTTATTTATAGACTTGACATCCAAGTTTGTGTTCAGCATGAAACACAACTGAGTCCAGAATTGTAAGATATATAGTGAGTCAGAACTGAAGCGCGGAGAATCGTGCCAGCTGTCAGTGCTCAGTCGTGGAGATTAGCGTATTCTCAGGGGGATAAGTGACATGTTTGAATATAATGATTAGACATATATGCCACCCTACAGTATCATATTTGTGGAAGGATTTCAAGCAATGGTTTAGGGAGAAGAATTCAAGAGAAACAGGACTCACTTATAAATGTGCGCGCAACATATTTCTCAAATTGAACACACAGTCAAATAATACTGCTATATTACAATGCAATACCACTTTGTTTAAATCTCTTAAATCAAAAGGTTTTAGAGGCATTTAGTTGCACTGTCTATGCCATGTAATATGTGTGTATTGAGTGGTGCCTGTATGGAACGTGCCTGATGCTGGGCTTCCTGAAGAGCTGGCAGGGTATCTGCCCAAGACGCAGGCAGAGCACATGGATGGAACAACGGGCCTGTGATATTTCAATGGCATCATCTTCCATAACAGCAATGGAGATTTGCATGGCAGAACAGCAGCCAACACCAAAAAAGTGTCCTTAATGAAATGTACTGAAAACATGATAAAAGCCCCCTTTTGCTAACACTTATCCCACCATAATACCGTAAAAATCCTCTGTGCATCACCCCCCTCCCCTCCGCAGTTACGCTCTGCGGCTTGTTGGAACTCACTCTGTGGAAATGTTGAACCTCAGTCTGTAACCAAGTGAACCTTCTCATCCAGCGTCGAGAGCTCTACTCACGCTCCATAAAATGCATGGGCTCACGTGTAAATATAAACATTTCCATATTCCGGGGTTATACACTTTCCATAAGGTTCAGAAGCACAACACACACGTTAAATACTGCAAATGTTTATCAGCTGCTGTATGAAAGCCGTGGCGTTTCCAGGAAAGTGAAATAAAACGATTAGAAAAGACATACAGAGGAACGGATGTGAAGACACACGGCAGGCTGCTGTGAGCCAGATGCACCGTCATAACTTGTGACCTTGGCCAGGCGAGGCTGGGCACCGGTAAGGTCCAGCATAATGATCTCAGTGCAAGTTGCCAGATTTGCTGGAAGGGCAGTACAGGCAGCAGGCGAATCCCCTCCTGCTGACAGAACCGCCCTTCCACCCTGGCAGGCCGACCTCTCAGGGGACGCTGGCCGGGACATCCGTGACCTTGCTTTCCTGCCCTTCCCCGAGAATAATCACCCATCACCTTCATTTCACTGCCACAGTCATGAGCTTTATTATAATATAATAATGTAATTCTGCAAAAAAGAAACTCGACCTACGTGTGTGTGGGTATGCATGCACTTGTGCTTTTCTTGTATAGATTCAGCTCTGTGTCAAAAATTATCATATTGCAGGTATTATGTTTTTATTAATGCCGATTACCTTCTGGCTATGTGAATATTTATATTACCTACTGTGACAGCACTCCAGCTGTTGGGATGACTGATGTGAGCTGATGCTTTTCTCAACCACAGCTCAGCACATGAGGCTTGGCCATAACCCCCACCCTGCCCTAACCATAACTATAAGTAACCAAGCAAAATACAAGAGTTTTTGCATTTTTAGTTTTT
>JAODJX010000109.1:11171590-11183902 GCA_026776945.1 Isichthys henryi
GGAAACCCCACGACGACATGGGGAGAACATGCAAACTCCACACACATGTGACCCAGGCGGAGATTCGAACCCAGGTCCCAGAGCTGTGAGGCAACAGTGCAACCATGCCGCCCCCACCCATCAATCCAACGCAACAATATAAAAAACACCTGATACAGAGCACAGAGGGAAATATGCTGTGACGATATATTATTATTAATTCTTTACACAACCAACACCTATATCCAAGGCAGCATTTATTTAATTCATAAAACTGGATTTTGTAATACAGCAATTTACACAGGCGCAGGTTCCCTTCATTAAGATTTTAGGTTTGGTGCGTAATCACACACTCCCTGCCGCAATTTATTACTAAAAGAAATTTTGGGAAAAGAAAACAACACATTTCTTTTCAGGTAGTTTGATCTTCATTACCACATATAATTTAAATCCAGAATGTTTCATTTTCATTAACTGACTGCTTTTCCTTTATTTTATCTTCCACTTTTTTCTTTGCATTCCCTTGTTACTCCAGTTAGCCCGACATATCACTGCACCACTGGTATCATTTCTTCCATTTCCGCTTTCATTCCACCACCATCTCCCTGCACCCTTGCATTTTGGTGCAATGCTGCACCAAGGAAGAAAAGAAAAACATTAACAAGCATCCTACAAGCAAACGCATCTAATCTTTTTTTTTTTATGGCCAGTCAAACAGACACAAGCTGGAATGTTCTGAAGTCAATGTCTATCTCCCTGTGCGTCTCTCTCTCTCTCTCGCTCACGCGCTCCCTGATGCTAGCTAGGCGTTTGATTCAAAACATGACCTAAATTTTTATGCCTGAGTGAAGCAATGAGATCTGTCACGGTTCGAGTTCTCCCCAGCACCACGGGGCTCAATAAGCTCAGTCGCACAATGAGGAAAAGCTACACAGCAAAGGAGACGGTCAATGGCAAAAGCAACCACTGCATGGCAACAAAGTAGAAAATCCCATTCTATAAATAACGGCATATCACAGGCAGGCAGCTCCCATAATGTAGCCAATAACCTTTCACCCCAGAGCGCTGTCAGAGGGACGGGGGATATGGGGTGCGAATGGGCGACAATGAGGGCAAGAGTGGTCCGATGGTGCACATTACGATCAGTGACTCAAATCCAGATGTGTTCGCTGAGCTAGAGGGGTCATTCTTGTGTGAACAGTCTGGTTCAAGAATTGGTGACAGGTGCATGCAAATATTTGAAACGGAAAAGCATCCATTATAGAGTGGACCACTGCGTTGCCCACTGCACCATGTGGACAGAAACATAGCCTAGTTCCTCCAGGCCCCCTCTGTAATAACACACCTCTACCAGTAGTTACATACCAGGACCAGTTGTTTTCTCACCGGTCCAATTCATTTGTCTCGCTTCATCGATCCCTTTGAAAAATTTCAGTCTCGTCTCTTCAGTTCTTTTTGCTCTCCAGAAATATTTTAATAAATCTGTCAGTGCAAACCAGACCTCACGGTCCAGGAATTCTTTTGGCACACTTTTTCATAAGTGCATTGAACAAGTCAACAAATCCACCAAAAACAGTGACAAAGCCATTATCTGAATCCATACAGACGGATTTTTCAAATGAGAAACATTCATTCTCAACATTCAACAAACACAAGCATTCTACATTTAAAGCTTGACTGGAAATTAAGACATTTTCCCATTTGTGTTTAAGTGTCATAGTTAAATTGTTAAATTGCAGAGGTAAGGATATAAATGGTAATAAAAGGAGTTAAAGCAGAATTGGGGTCATCGGATTTCATTGTCAGTCAGTGCACGTAATCGCAGCTGTTACTGGGTGTAGCTGCAGAATTTCGCAGTGAAATACAAAATTATGCATAAACACAATTCCGATTACCTCTTTGTCATTAGACCTCGGTAGCATCCTTTTGCGTTCAGTAGATCGTATATGAACACCACGATATTTACTGCCCTTGGTTAAATAAAATTTAAATCAAAAGGAAAAGATTATATGCAACCACAATCTATTAAAAATTACTCTTATGATGGCTAATAATGTATATAAGCTCCTCAACGTTAATATGCATCCAGAAAACAACCTCCAGTAATTGTACAATGACAGGAAATATATTATCAATAAAGAAGGGAAAGTTCTTGTAACCGTTAACAACATGTTAAAAGTGATTTTCCAGACTAAATCCCACAATTGGGTTGGTAATCTGAAATTAAGTTCTGACCTTTGAATGAGTTCTGGTGAGTCACTGAAAACTGTCCAAAGTAAGTGACTCAGTGAGGCAAACGTAGGCTGCTATTGATTCGACCAAACCAAAAAAGACCATGTTTGTACTCTGCACTTTTTCAGTATAGATCCATCCTATTTCAATGAAGAGCAATTCATATCATCACATGCCTTCGTGTGGTAACTGGAAACCAGAGCAGCAGAAGGAAACACAGATAGCGTGCAGACCCAGGTCTTCCCACAGTACCACCATGCCACTTGCTTCAGAAGATTCTCAAACTGACAGCATCTTTTCGTAATTATTCATATGGAATGGCACTCAGCACACCTCTTCATTGGTGCCTTTTTCCTGATTAAATAATGGATTGATTTACAGTAGTTTGAGGAGAAACCCCATGTAATGTATGTAAATGGTAATGGTGCTTGTTTAATGAGCGAAGGTAGACTTCACTGTGTCATTTAAGTAATAAAAAGAATTCCGGCTGTTAGACACGACAATGAATTTATGGTAATAAAAAGTCGACACTCTGCATGAACGTGGCCCGAGCCTAAATTATTGTTGAAAAGTTGTGTTATGTGAAACAACACAACGAATAGGCAACGAGGATAGACGGCGGAGAAGCGCACAAGTGATAGAAAGACAGAGCAGAATGGTTGCCGTGTGAGCCTGTATAGTGCAGGCTACAGTGGTGCAGGGTAAAATGTCTACTATTGGAACCATTACTGCTTTTGACAGTAGCACGGAGGACTGGAACTGTACTGCCAGGCAACTGACATGGCAAAGGATAAAAAGGTGACCGCATTGCTGAGTGTGATGGGGGCGAAACCCTACGGTTTACTCTATAGTTTGATGGCTCCTGAAAGACTAGCAGACAAAACATTCAACGATATTGCCGACACCTTGCAAGAACATTTAAGCCCGTGACCGCTGGTAATAGCCGAAAGGTTCAGACTTCACAATCAGAATAAATTACAAGGTCAAAGTATTGCTGAATATGTAACAAAACTGCATAGACTTCCCGAACGCTCAATTCTGCGCGGATTGTCAGACACGATGCAAGATTGACTTGTCTGTGGAATTCTTAGCGAAAGCACGAGAAGGAGACTTTTGTCTGAAAAGAACGTACATTAAACATTGAAATCTGTAGGGAGACAGTAGCAGAGGGTGCACGTGAATTACAGCAGAAGGGTGCGGAACAAATGAAATGTCAGGAGTAAATGATTGCTGGTTTAAGGACAAGGAGTGCAGGAGATGCCGTAAAAGGGAACATTTTCAGAGAGTATGTAAGACTGCGAAAAAAAATCTCACGTAAGACGACCAATGTATACAAGGTGACTGAATCAGATGACAGTGAAAGCAAATCACATTCAGTGATGACCGGTTGTGTCTTGCATTGCACAGTATTACAGAGCCTAAGTGCAGAGTGATATGGATCACTGTGGATGCATCTGGACACTGGTTCCACCTTGTCAGTCATTTCTGCGACTGGGTACAGTATAAGCGGTTGTTCTCCAAAACCCCATTGCAAAAGTCCCCACAGGTGTTGAAGACCTACACAGGAGAAATAGTGATTGCTAAGGGTAAAATTACAGTAACTGTGAAGTACAAGGACAAGGAAGGACTCTTAGATTTGTATGTACTGATAAATGGGGGTCCACCATTGCTTGGGCATGAGTGGCTCTGGGAGATACATCTGGACTGGCATGAAATAAAGGTACTGATGTTTAGCCACAGCCCAGCTAAGAGGCTGTCACAGATACGAGTAGAGGCAGAGATGGAGAATCTGGAGAAGTTTGGAAATACTGGAGCGAGTGGACCACGCCTATAGTCCTGATGATTAAGAAAGGAAAAGAAAGGAACGGTTGCATTTGTGGGGACTTTAAGGTGACTGTGAATCCAGCCCTTCTTAGAGTGCAATACCACATATAGAAGACATTTTTGCTTCCTTGGCAGGTGGTGAAAGCTTCACTAACATTGAGTTGGTACAAGCATATCTCCAGATGGAAGTGGAGACGTTTTCAAGGAAATACCTAATGATTAATACTCATAAGGGACTATACCTGTACAGCCAACTTGTCTTTGGGTTGACTTCTGTTCCTGCTCTTTGGCAGAGAAAAATGGACCTAGTGCTGCAAAGCATCCCAGGTACGCAATGTTACCTAGATGATAATATTGTGACTGGTAAGGAAGACAAAGACCATTTAGATATTCTGCAGCAGGTGCTCACCAGACTTCGTGAGCTCGGACTGAGAGCTCCTTCACAAGTCACAGAACAAAACTGAAGCAGTGCTCAAGGCCCCACTGCCCAAAAAGGTATCTCAGCTGCGATCATACATAGGACTAAATTACTATCACAAATCTCTACCAAAGTTGTCCATTGTATTGCACCTCCTGGTACTGTTACAGGCAGGGACCAAGTGGACTTGGACGAAGAACTGTGAACAAGCCTTCCAAGAGTCAAAAAGACTTATAACCTCAGAAGAGGTGCTCATCCATTTTAATCTTTCCTTGCCAATCAGGCTAGAATGTGACGCATTTCCATATTGAATTGTGGCAGTACCGTCCCCCAAACCCCCTGGGTGGCTCAGAAAGGCTGATATCCTATGATTCTAGATATCTGACAGCAGCTGAGTGCAGTTATGTGCAAACTGATCAGGAGGCTTGTATTGGGTGAGAAGAAATCACATTCATATCTGTATGGACGAAGGTTCACTCTGAGAACGGACCACCAACCCTTAGATTCAACATTCAACATTCAACCCCTGACAGCTGCATGTCTCCAGCTATGGTTGATCTTTTTGGGAGCTCATCAATATGACATTGAGTATAAAATGACAAAGTAGCATGCTAATGCTGATGGCTAATGCTGATGGCTTATCAAGGTTGCCGCTGACGTCCGTGGAAGGTTCTAACACCGTTGACCCTGCTGAGGTGTTTCACACAATGATTGTCAGCTACATACCTGTCACAACTGCCTTAATCCAGAAGGAAACACACAGTGGTCCAACACTGTCAAGAGTGTTTGACATCACAGTGAGGGGCTGGCCTACTCATGGTGACCCAATGTATCCAGAATTCTCCTCAAGGAGGGAACAATTGACTGTTTGTCATTGTGTGGGTCCAGAGTGATTGTTCCTTCCAAGTTGCATGCTAGAATGCTAGATGCAATGCATGAACATGGACATTTCTTCATTTCATCAATGTGGCCTGAGTCTAAATTATTGTTGTAAAGTTGTGTTATGTGAAGAACAAAACACTCCAGAAGAGCAACATGATCTGCAAATTCTGGTAAAAGCAAACAGGGGTTCTTGGAGTATATAATATTATGAAGTATAAAATAAAACAAATTGTGACTAAAACCTATGCAAACATGGTGGACTGGAGCTTCCCATCTATGTGCTAATGCTGACAAGGATGTTGGGAAAAGGAAATCCTAATCTGCTTATCAGCAAATTGCAGCTTAATAAAGAAATGGTACAGTAGCAGCATTATTGAAATGTTCAAACACGAGGATTTGCCGTATCTTGAGGAACATTCATTGTGAGATTAAAAGACAGGCATATCAGCTCTAAGCATCTCCACACAAAATGTGAAGCACTGTCTATCAACGCTCACTGCTAAAACCATCATTACAAAACCCCACTAACTTCCAAAACTAAAAGGAGATATGCATACACGTTACTAGCACACAAAACCATTTAATGAACAATCATCAGTCTGTGTAACAGTCAACACATATACATTCTCATTTAAATGTCTTTCTAGGTAGGTACGTTTAGGTATCGTACGTATGATCCGTGAAACTTATTTACGTTAGTTAGTTTTCATCACATAAAAATATTTCACAGGGCAGGATGCCAATATCATTGGAACCAAGCCATTGATGACTTAGTAAATTGATTGAGGGATGCATGTAAGTCTTTTGCCTGAATTAGAAGTATTAAAGCTGCACAATTTTTTTCTACTTCAAGTTCAAGCATTGAAGTCGTATGTCTATGTCGTAGGTTTATTTTCATTAGACGGTCCCTGATTTAATAGAAAAAGGCTGCAAATGCCTGATATATAATATCTGGTCCATTTGGCCACTGAAGGGACACCAAGAGCTGTATAGGGAGACATTAAATCCATAGCCATTGTCAGGACAAACCAAGAATTACTTCTGCTAATTCAGGTACTTCACACAAGACACGTTTGCTGCATGGTATTACAGGGACTGCTGCCTCTGTAAGTAACACTGGCTTATTAATCAATGTGTGGAGCCAAGAGCCCAGGTTAATGCATCACTCCTCACAACCAGAAAGAAGAGAGTGCACTCTCACTGATTTAAGCAATAAAATGCTGCATAAAAAATAGACATTTCATTTTCAACTGAGCCTTTAAGACAAAATTAGTATGGAGGTCTAGTTGCAAGTTAGGCACTGCATGGTCCTGAATTATCTCAGTATAATGATACTAGTTGACAGTCTCGTAATCCAGGCAGTCCAGTTCCAGTCACTTTTGCAAAGAAGGGAGGACTAAATATGGGGTCTCCCCTGTGGAGCACTGGTAAATGTGAGGTAAACCTGCAGGGTTTAGGGTTAGGGTTACGGTTAGGCTCAGGGAAGCCTAACTCCTGGTTATATTTAAAGCATGAGTACAGAAAGCTCCGTATCATGTATTGTTGCACTGTATGGTGTTGATTTCGTCCTTGTGCACATTGTACTGTACCTTTTATATGCTGTTGTGTGTCTTGGAGAAACATTGTCCAATGTTATCCATTGTCTCATCTCACTATGTATGTATGATGACAATAAAGTACCTTGAACCTTGAGCTCTTTTCCAACCTTTTTCAGGCTTGGTTCTTCCCAGTCGAATGATGCCTACCGTCAGTTAGGTATGTGCACAGCTACGGCTGCTCGCAGGGAAACAGTAACTTCTTCCAAGAGTGCTATGCTGCTCGATGCAGCTTGCGAAGAGACAAGAGTTGGTGTCTGTGTCTGGTAGCTTTGGAAGGCATGTGTGCTAGTGACCCCCTCTGAGTTGGCATGGACATTGTGCATTGGCATGGGAGCCTCGTGATTGGCTTAATTAGTCATTTCAGAAAACACCAGTGAAAACACTGTCTATTGCATACTCTCTACCACTTTCATTGTCTACATTTGCTATCTGCATTATAAGTGATATGAATACAGTGCAAGGTGACTACCAAGACTGAATGCACCTGTGAAATTTCCTGTAAATTTTAAGACAATTGAAACAAAAACTGTGAACAAAGACTTAGCTATTTCCTCAAGCATGTCTAAGCGTGCCATTTACCTCGGAGGTCGGAAGTTGGAGCTGGGAATGATGTCACATGAGAGTTAAATGCTTTCCAGAACAGCAAGTCGGGAAGCCATTTAGCAATACCAGGGACCTGTTTAAAAAAGCAAGTTGTCTTGCTTAGCTTGATAATGATGGATTTAATTTACCCCAGTTTACATGGCCTGAATCTTTGTTCACTTACATTTAGCCCAGACTACCTTAAATCTGACAAGTTACCTGGCTAAGCAAGAAATCCTGCTTTCTGAAACAGGCCCCAGTTCAAGTCCAGTTAATTGTTAGCGACAATTAGCAATATCTGTTGATAACAACAGATTATGTGTTGTATTGCCCATAAAAACACCTTAGCGACACGCCCTCTGATAGAGGTTGGATGGTACTGTGCGTACGACCAATTTTATAAACCACAAATAAGGCGTAAGTGCTAATAAACTGTATAAAACTACAACTTTAACTTCTGTTGATAAAGGGTGCAGCCATCTTGAATTCTGAGGTCAGAGTTGTGTAAATTCCAAGTAGGAATTCCAACTTCAGGGGGCGTTCCAGTTGAAATGTGACTGGGAACTTGAAATTTCTGAGTTATGAGTTGAAATGGAATTCAGCATAAGATCAGTTCCACTGACCATCACTCTCTATGATGCTGGACCAGTGCTGGGTTGAATGTGCTTAATGGGCCACATTCTTGCCTCCCGGGAGAAACTCTCTGAAGCAATATTTTACAGGATGAGCAACTAAGGACGCATAGCCTTCTTTCCTAATTACTGAGAACAGCGAAACTATGATATATTCTTCATAAAGACAGCAGCAAGTTTAACTACTTGTGTTTCTTTGCTAGAATAATATTCACTCGGATGATTTCCTTGATAAATCTCATTAACATTATTTAATAAAAACAATCAAGTAAATTTACTGCTTATATCAAGTGCTCTGTATAAAAGGTCTGTTCAACTCTTCAGGTTCTTATCAACTTCCCTTGGTTCCACGCGACGATCTGAAATGTATTTTTAGGTCTTGAAAGTACAAGAAATACCGCTTCCTCTTTACCATGTCCCACGGCTCTTTTTTCTGATCACGCGCACAGGTGTTTCAGGGAAGGATTTTTTGTATAATTTTATAGTTTTTTTGTAATTATTTATAATAAAAATCTTTTTCTTTACGTCATTAATTTCAACTCATTTGCATGGATGTATCTGAGTGTACCTGAGATCTGCTGCAGGAGAAGTTTGTTTCTAAAGGCTCTCTTGGTCTGTATATCAAATTCACCTAATATTATTTGGGTCGTTTCACTGAAGTGTCATCACCCCTTTTGTGAACAAATGCTAATCGGCTCACGGGTTTATCTGAAGCTCCAGGGCTGCGGTTCAGCTCATTTCCCTTTACGACGAGGCAACACTCAGTCTTTCATTTTTGTTTCGTGAGTGAGTAAACACTGGTACTGGATATTTCCTTTTAGCTTTATCGTATTTAGCTTCAGTGACGTTTACTTAGCGATCACTACAGAGCTGTAGCCTGTCCAAATACACATGGGTTCTGGCATCCGCTCCGGCACCAAATGAATGCTGTGCAATGCATAAGGTGGTGAACGCCTCCTGGGTCTGTGGTCTCAGCTGTCCAGCCGACTGTCCCCTGTTTTGATTAGGGTCGCCACTCTGCTAGAGCAACGCTGGGAATTAGCTATTGACCCCAGGGTCACCGGAATTCACGTGCTCAGGGAGGGAAATCCCAGACCCAGCAGCACACAGCCATCCATAACTTCACAGCCTCATGCCTTAAGGAGAAACATAGAAGCCAGAGACTGGGCTGTGCTGCTGCACTGATGCCCCCCCAGCCCCAGATCCTGTACACCCTCTGGCATTGCTGCTCAATATCACTTCCTTTTCACTCTAGTAGGGACCGGGGCCGGTGTTCCTGATTCCTGCACCCAGGACAAAATTATTTCCACGGGGCCCCTGGCATAAGGATCACTGTCTCTCCTGCCCCCCATCCTGCCTCGGATACCTTCCCCGCTTGTCCCCTTCAGACACCTGGCCTGGTAGGGACCAAAATTTTGCTCAGCCCACTGATTCAAAGGTTTAGCACATCTGTATCAGCATAAACTCCTGTCAGAGCACATGAGAGACTGCATGCATCACAGCTACTCTCTCTGCGATTTGTCACTGTGCCTTATTAAACCTGTCCCAATTCAAAACAAAAACTAACAGAGGAAATCTGTGCACGGTAGTGCAGTCACCGCTCCATATATAGTCATGAGATAGACAGCGAATACGGCCGATAGCACCGCTCAGCTTAAAAATACAAAAGAAGATTTTTACAGATCTCCAGTTAAAAATAACATATCCAGTTCAATTTAATATTGTAACTGAATAGCCTTCCTTATAGGATGAACACTAAAACCTGATAAAACATCTGAATGTTATCAAACTGAGACTTTATGTCCCTAAACGCACAGATGAGACACATAGACAGACTTGCAGAAAAAGTGGGAAAGAGGCAGAAGGGTGCCTCGCAAAAGACAACAGAATACATGCAGCAAAGTGAGTAAGTAAACTGTATGTAAGCAAGAGCCGGACTGTGTACTCTTAGAAGTCATGATCGGATCTGATTCTTTAACAGCAGAAGCTATGATCCCAGCAAGATCGCACAATTCCAGCTGTGTGATGTCACACAGGTGCAGTGACCCCTGGGAGAAGCATGTGGTGGGAGGGGGGTGGCTGGGTGCGGCCTTCTGCTTACAGCCGATCCCCAGCCTGGCAGAGCACCTGACACTCTCTGCCCGACGCCTTCACAGGCTGCATGAAAAAAATCAGCAGAGAGAACGATCTGCTCGCAGTGACCCTCATTTCCTCCAGCGCACATCCTGTCCCACATGCAGCAGAAGGAGAAGAGAGCGGTAGAGGGATGGAAAAAAAGACTTTGATTTAGGCTCTGATTAAAATATTCAGTAAGCCTCCAGTGGCAGGGTGTGCACTGCCCTGAATGTCTAATTAGAAACTGGAAGCAGAGACTGCCCTAATTATACTCATCGCTGCACACTTCTTCATTCCTCCTCACCCTTTTTCGTTCTCTCCATCTTTCCCTTCATCTTTCTCTACCTACCATTAAAAATGTTCTTTTTCTTTCCTCATCTGTGTTTTTGCAGCCCCGCCTTCTCTCCATCACCCTGCTCTCCTGCCTGTGGGTCTCTCCTCGTCTCTAATTTGAGTCAAACAGCTTTAATCCAAATGGACACCCAGCAATCCCACCCACCTCAACACCACTTGAGTTAAAAACAGGGGAAAATGCATGAAAGGGGACATGAGGACTTCCGAGAAAAAGCTGTGGGTTTGCCGTTTTCACTCAGCGTGCAGAATTCAGCTGACAGACTCTGCCTCGGTGCACATTCCTGTGCATATCTATCGGTGGATCCGCCGCACGTATTCCGTGTCACATGCTCATACTTGCCATTGCCGGCACCTTGCCCACGCCCCGCCGATGCTCCCCCAGCCCAGTCCTAACTGACGGCTTCCTCAAACGCCCAGGGAGCACAGACACCGAGAAGCCGGCAAATACAGAAGGAACACAAAGAAAACCCGAAGTCCCCAGAGGACAGGAGGTAGGGGAGAAAAACAGTCTGGCCGGTTATTTATGGATTATTTCATTATTAATTTTCCCCAGCACATAAAATGCATGAATGTTTCCATATGGGTAATGAGTAGGGAGGCTGGAGGAGCAGGGTGGTTTGGGCAAGTGGTGAGCTCTCATCTTTGATATCACTCTGCGATTGGCTGCTCACATGTGAAGAGGCTAAAAAAAATTATTTCAAAGGCAGGACTCTGTGATCTGTGCAGGGTGAGGATTTAACGTGCCGCACTGAAAAAAACCTCACAGCATGGCACTGCATTAAATCAAGTGGATGTTTAACATGTAGCCAATATGATATCAATCATAAGAGTAGAGAATGGGAAATGCGGCGGCAACGGGACAGAAATTCGTTTAAACCAAACCACAGCCATTAAATCATTAGGAAATTAGAATGTGCCTTCAGTGACGTGTAATACATGTGACAAATTACACTTTGAGAAGATTAAGATATAAAAGGTGGGGGCGGGGGGCACGAATATATGGAGCAACAAGATTTTGCGGCTATTATACCCATAACTGTGAGGTGACAAAAACGAGCATGCTGGGAAACTGCGGACGGGAACGGCTGAGTTGCAGAAATAGGTGATACTTTGAAAGAAGTTTTACTTGGAAATAATGGGATAGCAAAAATGCACTTGAGTTCTAGTAAAGTCACAGAACAGATAAAAGGGGAGCCGGAGGGGTCTAGGCGCATTGTTGGATGATCTAGACAGGGGTGGCCAATGTTATCCACAAAGGGCCGGTGTGTATGCAGGTTTTTGGGGTAACTTTTAGGTCAGCTGTTCACACCCAGGTGTGAGGACTCTTCAGCCAATCAGTAAGCGAATTAGGGTGCTGCAGCAAAAACCCGCATACGCAATGGCCCTATCAGGATAAGACTGGCCAGCCCTGATCTAGACGCTGACTAACGACAAGGCAACCAGATGTGTCACTCCATCAGTTGTGAGTTATTATAGCACGAATGAAAGATAACACATAAATAAGCTTATTACAGGAAGCAAGGAAACACCTTGGCAATCTGTCACTGGCAGGGATGCGGCTAGAAATTTCGGGCCCCAAGAAGACACATTACATTGGGGCCCCAACCCAGACCAATCTAACTATGTTCCAAATTTTTGAGGGCTGAGGGGGGGGGGGGGGGGGGGGGGGGGGGGGGGGGGGGGGGGGGGGGGGGGG
>JAODJX010000109.1:11183963-11201626 GCA_026776945.1 Isichthys henryi
CCCCCCCAATTTTGGAAAATGTCAATATTATTAATTCCGAATAACTATTAATTCCGAGTAATCAATTCTGTAATATAGAAACTAGACTAAAAGTGAGGGAAGCCTTGAATAACAGCTGTATTTTTGTACACAATCCATTTGTTTACTTATTTTTTATCCTTTTTGTATTTCTGTTTCTACCGGACTATTTTCCATCACAGGCCTCGGACATGAATCCTCTCATCTAAATTTGCAAGTGGATGACTGTGTTTAAACTTTTTTTATAGATCACTATATATAATATAATGGCCTAATAATGGTAGGGAGTCTATTATTTACCTTGAAATTTATGGAATACATATGATATAAGTGTTATGATTATTCTGAGTACAGATCTTGACATGAGTTAGGCACTTAATTTTTAAATTGAATGCTCATTGAATAATAACGTAGATACATATGTATGTTAGTATTACCCACTGCTACAGATTACAAGTAGGTTACAAGCACAGATAAACAGAGATTAACCGTTCATCCTAAAATACTTGGGCAAAAAACATACAGACTAACGGAGTAACCGACAACCATGGGTCGATTCAGGCATTAACTCACACTGCAGTCTTACACACCCAGCCAAGGAAAAAAAATGTGAAATCCTAGTCAAAAAATGACACAAACAAACCAGCCAAACACGCGGTCAAATCTTTCACCATCCCCTCCCCTCTCTGCTGGCGCGGACTGGAAACTAGGATACGAACGATTACCACATGGAGGGTAGGGATTTAATGTATGCCATATTTGAACTGTACCTGTATCGATTCTGTATGCAGCCGCAGCCTTTACTCGGAAAGGACAAGGAAATCTTCGTTAGTGACCCAACGACCCTCCATCCCAAGGCTCAATCTCCTTATTTAGAACCCGATCGTTGCTGCCTTCTTGCACTTGACCATAAAAATCAAATTCCTTCGGGATGCCGTCTCCAAGTTCAGATGTCTATTCGCACAGATTTCAATATTAAAGAAACCAGCAGAAAAATACCACAGTGCGTCAGAGTCAAATTGGCAAAAAACATAAGCAGTTCTTTTCTTTTTCGTAATTATAAACTCTGATTCCCTATATCTCGATCTTGCCGTTTCAAACATGAATGATATATTCATAACAAAAATAACTCGGATGTCGATCAAAACACGCGGATGCTGCACGAGCGATCAGTGGTATATTCCCATTCATGCAAATCCAGCCAAATTTAGGGTATTCCGTGTAACTGATAATTACATAGTAGGAGAACCTTCACCGCAGTAAGTGTGCATTCTTAGAAAAAAAAACACTAAAAGAAGTACATCTCGCCGCTCTCAAACTGGCCAAAAATCAAGGATAGAGGATCTTTTGCAAAAATCGTTCACACCTCTGAAAAGCAAGGTGAAAATGTTTGTTTTTTTTATCCGGCTTTATCCGTTCGTTCCATACCTGCGATATCAAACATTTCAGTCGTTTTAAAATGAAATGTAATAGGAGCAGCACGCGCTTTGCCCTTGTAGTACAGCAATATTTAGGTACTTCTTACAGCATGGCTAGAATTTTGTCGCTCACGTTTGTCCCGAAGCCGTCGGCATCCTTAGAGCATATGGCACTAGCGCGTCTTTAACGGTAACGTATGATGTCGTTAACCCAGGGAGTGTGGTACAGCGTCACAACCCACAAACGCACACAAATAATATAAAAACATCCGCAGAACGGCACGTTTTCAATCACACCCTCATTCATGACACATATATACAATCTAGAGATTGAGATGCGCCTGTGTGCACCCTCCAAGGCTAAAGCCAATCCTGCCCCCTCGCCACTGCTCTGTATTCCACAGCCATGCCCTCTGCGGTTAACTCTTTAACAGCGGACCACCTTTTCCTGCATTTTACATTTGAACGCGGTGCGTTTCCGATGAAAACATTTACATCGCAATTAATAGCTCCAGCATAATTAACGATCGGACACGTTTCCAAATTTAGCTCTGCTCGTCTGGGCTTGTACTTAATTCTATATTTATACATGAATCAGGAAAGTCCAATTTAGGTCTGAAGGAGAGTCATCTTACTAAAGAAGGTGAGAAACAGATGTGTTGTTTTAGATCTAAATTTGTTATTATTAATTTATTTCTAAGGATTCTGGCTTGCCTGTGTATTGCGTTTTGGCTGTTTTGTTTCATGTGTAGATAATACTGGTTATTTAGAAAATATGTATTTTCCATTAAAAGGATCAGCTTATTCCATTTAAAAAATTAAATTAAAACGGAAAAAATATCCATAGATCATAGATAATTCCAGTGTAAATATATGGATAAACATTGTGCAATTTTACATTATTAATTTGCGGTTGAAACTACAGGAAAGTTTTTTTAAGTGGAAGCATTTTTGCTGTAATATCTTCGGAAATTGTCGGGACCAGTGACCGTCTTCCCCATCCCGTTTTGTCTTCTCATTCTCTGATTGGTTAAGTGCCGTGTCGTCAGAGAGTTCATAATATTATAGTGAAAGGTTTTGCATCCTGCTATTTCTAAATGTTGTTGTTTTTTTATAAGCATTAAAAGTAAATACTTCACACACACATGTCCAGGATACAAGGCCAATGTTTCTTTGCCCAGTTGGACCTGGAGTTGTGGTTGTGAAGGGTACAAATTGCAATATAACATGCAATATAAAATACATTATTTGGCAATTGAATTAAAACTAGGAAATGGTCTGCTTTTAACATAGTACTATCTAGACAGCATTTGTACATTTGCTTGCTTATAGCTGCTGTTCTTTGAGGGTAATTTCATGAGATTCGCTACAGTGGCGTATTTATTTTTATGATGCAACCTTGTCACTCGGTGTGATTACCGGCTTGCTGAGTGCATACACTGAGAACAGTATCATACAATGAAATGTATAGTTACATTTATAGTATATCTCATTTGTTTTTGGACCGTGGGAGGAAAGACCACGATGGTGCAGGAAGAACACATGGTCTCCAGAGGTATGAAGTGACCACACTTACCATGGTGTCACCACGTTGCCTTCCCTGTCCGAAACAGTCCATTTCAAAGTGTTGTCGTTCAACTGTGTATCACCCCTGTTCCTCACTGGTAACGAGGTAATTGCGTCTGGCTTGTGATCTTGCTCTGAGACAGTGGTAATTAACTCTTAATCTCATTTAAACAGAGCAGTGAGCATTGCTCAGTGCTCAGTAATCATAGTGTCTCTTACAGCATAGGCTCAGAGCTGAATTCGCAGCAGAGTCTAGTTAGTGGTGCTTGGTTTAGTTGGTCGATGTTCCTCCTGGGTTTTTGTCAGTGTTGCCAGCATGATCACTGGCTTAGTGGCTTTGGATTTAAGGTCCATGGTTAGCTGCTGTCTTGTTCCCAAGTTCATGGTCCTGTATTAGAGTTCTACAGCTGGTGTCCTGGGCTGCTGCTGTCCTGTTCTTAGGTTTTTGGTGAGTTTTCTGAGTTTGTTCTGGTTTCCCTTTGGTCAAACCCAGATCGGATTGGCCTGAGGGACGATGGGAGGGATGGTCCAAACTCTCTTCTGCTGTAATTGGGGTTTTCCTGAGGCTCAACAGAGAGAATCACACCACACTTTAATGTTATTCTCATGTTGATCCGCTGAGAGAATGTTTAGTGGAGTTTAGTGCCCTCTGTCCTACCTGATGTAGCACCTACCTTCCTGCTTCTCCATCCTCTGCGCCTGAGTGCCTTTTGTGTGCCTCATCTGGAAACCGCCCATCCAGTCAGCAGCCCCAAGCCCCACAGGTTATCCGCTGCCTACAGTCAGCTGTCATAAGGCCTCAGAGGCCAGTGGGCAGATGACCTGGGATTGTGTCACTTTTCCATCTTTATCTATTACCTACTTTGTAAAGGTTAACAACCTTTAATCTACTTTGAGGTAAATGGTCTTTGAAAGACAAAGGGATTTTGCATTTGCATGACATCATATATAAACCCTAGAAAAACAGGAAATGGTCATAGATCACATGATGCACTGTGCAACAGGAACAATATAAAGACATATTTTCTTTCACCAAGCATGCAGGTTCCTTAATATATTGATATTCTTCAATGGCGCCAAAAAGTTGTTTTTGAAAGATTTCAAAAATGAAAAGGAAACATGGAATTAAGCTGGTAAACCCAACATGAACTGGGCAGTAATCAGCAAGTGACAAACCATCTGATCCCAAATCAGAACGATGGATTTATTAAAAGTAAACTGTTTAGGGTCACACTGCCGAAACCTCAGTTTTCCAGCAATCAACCTCTTTGGTTCGCCTTAGCTGTAATAAGTGACAAAAAATTAGGTCTTAGATTCAGTGGATTTCTGGGAACATATAGATTGTAAATGTAATACTGCAAGCAAATAACAAATGTTATTATTCTGGAAACATGGGATGGGGCAGACAGCTGGCTGTTTGATAGATGCTTCAAGAGGCCCCTTGGTGAACCTTTTAACAATGCGAGCCGTATCTATGCACCACGCTCTCTACACACGCTTCATACCTCTCTCAGAACACATCCCCTGATATCTACAGAAAAGCTTTTCATTTACAATGGCTTTAGTAGTTTGTCATTTGATCCATACTGCTTCCACCAGCATCAGTAAGGGACTGTGCTGCTTATTGGCCTTTCAGGACACACATGAGGGCGGACTGCCATCAATATAAATGAATCTATGCCAGTATGAGCCTAAGCTTCACTTTACGACTATAATGGCAATAACTTCTTAACATGTTTTTGAAGTTTGAAGCAGCTGGAATCCATCACCAGAAAAGGGGAGAGTGATGCTAAAGGTCACATTCAAAGTAATTCCTGACCCTTAGCTGGTCTCTGCCGGCTAATTATGGGGCCCTTCTGCCAGTTCAATATGCTTGCATGTCAGATAATGGCTTAAAATCGATACTGTTTTACAGGTCAGGTATTTTTTTGTTGTTATATTTCATACGTTCTTCAAAAACATCAGTGTGACATGGATCCTCTCTGAAGACCTTTCAACACTTGAAAGCAATCCAAAATCAGTATAGAAGACACAAAATATAAATAAATAAAAACAATTTGAAAATAAGTGCGGCTATTTTCTAATTTTAAAAAAATCAGGAAAACACAAAAGAATGAATAGAATAACGGAAGAAAGCAGTCAAATTTCTACCAAACTAAATAAGGTAACTGGAAAGATAAATAACTGGAAAAGCTATTATTGCATGAAACTTAGGGCTGTGTGACAAACTGAGAAAATTCAGCTTCTAATTATAGATAGCGTCTTAACAAGTAAGGTGAAGGTACATCATTTAGCTAGATATCTAGCCAGATGACGTGTGGATTTGCCGAAGGAGTAGGAATAACACAGGAGGATGCTTAGAAAACAGTAAACCGCTCTATTTCTACGCTCTATGAAATAATCCAGTGCTAAGTGGAGATATTGGCTCTAAAATTCCTTGGCTAGTTCACTAAATGCTAATGGGGTGGGACTGGACAGAAAGCAATAGCCCCTCTGCAGCTCCTGCAGTTATGATGATGCAGTGGAAAGAGGACGCTGGGATATATTCCCCAATTCAGCACTATGGCCATTTATGACTAAGTAGTGCAAAGTCAGCTGTTGTACATATTACCCATTAGGGGAAAATTTAAATCTGGAATGACACTGCTTTATGATAATATTGAATTATTATTGAAATATGTCTTGGCAATTTTTGGGCGGAGCCTATGGAATCATTACCTGGTTACTTGACTATACACACATTTCAGGTTGCTTTAGCTCACCCAATACCGATTATAACAAATTAGCACCGAAGAGTGGATGTTTGAGTAGATAGGGGCCGCTGGTAAGGCACATACCAAGACATACAGCCAGATGTAAAGAGAGCTCTCCACCTGCTAGGCCTGGGTGACCCGTAACACTTGTTCTGTAATGAGGAGCCTGAGTGATGGTGAATGAAAGGCCTCCTTTAGACAAGATCCTCTTCTCATTGAGAGGGACAAAGGGGCTCTTTCACTTCAGGCCACATTGGCTGCGCTGAATGACCCCTCTCTCAGCTTTCATTAGGGGAGCCTCCACAGGCTGCAGGTGTCTCTTAAGAAAACATGCCCGGTGTCTTACGCCTCCACCACAAACGGAAATTGCACTAGAATTGACTTAACACCCACAGGCACAACTCAAGGACCACGAGAAAACAGAGATTCTTTCAACCACCTCAGGTGTGGCGGCAGGAAGGCGGAGGAGGCCAAGATACTTAACGAAACGACACCGATGATGTCACTTCCGGCAGGCCTCCCCTCCAGGCCCCTCCCATCTGCATCCACGCCCTTGTGCAGTACCCTCCAGAGGCGGAGAGTTCAGGTCCAGAAAGTAAAAATCAAGACCAAGACTTTGTTTCACCGAACTAGTTGAGTGCAAAGAGTCACAGTCACAGAGTACTCAACTGGCTGGCTGAAACAAAATCTTGGTCTGGATTTTTACTTTCTGGACCCGGATTATCGACCTCTGGCACCCTGATGAGGCTGATTTACTCTGCTCGACTAACAAAAGCACCCAGAGTACATCCTGCCAGCCCTGTACTTACTGCTGACAAGGAGAATAATGGCGTGTTCCACTACAACTACGATTGATCTTCAAAAGCTGGGGGGGGGGGTGACCTTTGTTACAATTTCAGCATATATCACCACACCACAGCATGTGAGGCTAACTAACATATTATGTAACTTTTGTAATAATACAAAAAAAATTCAAGAACAGCAATATGATAAAACAGAAATGCACTTTGTTTTTTTTTACAGATAAATTAAATTCTTTTTAATATGTTCGCAGTTTAACTAAAGGTCTTACTGGTTACCGCAATACTGTATTTAATACTTAAACATACATTACTGGAGAAATAGTGTGCGTATAATTCATTATTACCAGTATTAAGAAAAATTTCTGCTGGGAATAAAAGTCTAATTTTGGGGTTTATACCTACACTAAATCTGAAGCAAACATTTGCAGCACTTATTGAAACCTGACGTTCTCACCAGAGGAGTGAGGCCACCTTGTGGGGAAACAAGTGTAATTACAAGCACAGTTGTCATAAATCAGAACCCAGAAGGCATTCATTCATTCACCAAGTGCACAAAGCACATGGATTTTTTTTTTTGGTACAGGTGGTGGTAATCAATAACACAATCAAGACACAACCACAAAATAACAAAGACTAAAATAAAAGTAAAAAAATAGAAAATATAAATAAGGTGAGACAACTAGATGTAGGTACAAGCAGCTTTGGGGTTTTGCGGAAATAAGCTAATAAGTTATACGTTCCAGTAGGTTCTCGTGGGTCTTTATTTAGGAGGACAGAGATCTGACGAGTGCAGCTGTCCAGATGGCAAATAACCCATGTACTCAGGGTCCTGACTCTCAGCTTTTGCTAAAAGAGAGACACTGGCAAGTACAGCAATGACATCACAGCACCGTCTCACCGAAAATGTCTCACCTAAATGTTGACGATGCTGATCAGAATAGATGAGACATAACCAAACTGCATCAGGAAAATCCTCCTATGGGGCGGCACAGGGGTGCACTGCTTAGCTCTGGTTAGATCTGGTTAGCTCTGTTGCCTGGGGTTAAGTCTCCACCAGCGTTCCATGTGTGTGGAGTTTGCATATTCTCCCCGTATTGTGGGGACCCCTCCACGACCCTGAATAGGATAGGCAGCTACAGAATATGGATGGATAGACACCTAGGATCAACCTACTTCAAGTGCAGACTGATTAACATAGTCTAACATGGGTTTTTGGACAGAGCTACCCACCAATCATTACTTGATGGTATGGTTATCACCTAATCCAGGTCAGGGAAGACGCCAGGGTTAGGGTTAGATTTATAAACTGCCATTTCAATCAAAACCTGGATTTCACTTAAGCATCAAGTAATTGCTGTCTTTCAATCAAAGAAACAAATCAGTCAAAACACAAGAAGAGCTGAACTATTTAGCCACACATAGGAGCCTTTCAGTTCTGAATTAGTTTGTAAAACCTGAAGTAGCTCAAAGAGTCCTCTGGACAGGGGTTAGGTGGTAGCCAGATGGACTCGGACAACCCAGACGATCAATCAGGGTTTACCGCAAAAGTCTGTCGAAAACTTCTGTGAAGAGATAATTTCAACTGACACCTGAGTGATGAGTGAGGTCTGGGACATGTTCATGGCAATTGTTGCAGCAGCTGCAAAGAGCTGTGGGTAGAAGGCAGTAAGTGCATTTCACAGCAGTAACCTTAGGAGGGCATGTGGTGGCTGGCTGTGGTGACGGAAGGTGTAAGGCAGAAGAAGGAGGTAGTGCTTCCACAGGGACAGCGGAAGAGCACTAATAGACCGGAATGGCTGTACAGTCATGGACGCAAAAGCTTGTTCATGGCATGAATTTGGAGAGGCTCCCGTGATGTTTCGGCAAAACTGTTTGATGCTACATGAGGTGGAGGCGGGACCTTGTGCAGGCTGTGTTCAGCCAGGGTGGGGAACTGCTGACCAGCTCTGGAGATATTATCAAATGGTGAAAGAATGCTTTGAGGAATTCCTTAGCCCAGCAAATATGCCCTCTGCACAGGAGGCAGTGTTGGAAACCTCTGGTGTATCAGAGTCATTGCTTGCAGCTGTTGCTACAGTGACCAGGGGTCTCCATAGCGGAAAGGCTGCAGGAATAGATGAGATCCATCTAGAGGTGTTGAAAGCACAGGGTGTTGTTGGGTAGACATGCTTCACGTACCTCTTCAATGTTGCATAGCAGGTAGACAAAATACCTTTGAAGATGCCTATTTTTAAGAAGTGGGACCAAAGGTATATTTCAACTATAGGGGCAGAACACTTTCCAGCCTCCAGAGTACTGGAGAAGAGAGTTCACCCAGCAGTCGAACCTCGGTCTCAAGAGGAGCGATGCTGTGGAACTGTGAACTAACTCTCTCACAGCTATTTGAGGGCCTGCAGGAATATGGCTCTTCAGTCTAGGCATGTTTCATGGAGCTGGAGTAAGCATATAAGCGCAGGCCCAGCCACATACTGTGGGAAGTGGTACAGGAATACAGGCTACCAAGCCCAATACTGTAAGACATCTGGACCCTGTACAAATGCAGCAATGACCAAGTCCACATCCTTGGCACAAAATCAAAGCCATTTAGAGTGGGCATGGGCATCTGCCAAGGGCACATCTTGTCTCCACTATCATGGAGAGAATATCAAGGTGCTGCTGTGGCATGAAGGCCATCCGGTGTGGGGGACTGTAAGAGAGCATGCCAACTATTTGCAAATGTCATGCTTTTGGCATCGTCCAAACAGGACCTTGCAAGGCACCTAGATGTTGAACACGGGCAGGTAGTCACATTGCTGTTCAGCCCTCGAGCAAAGCTCTTAACCCCCGAAAAATTAACTAGAGGCGCCAGAGAAATGCCTGACTCCGTGCTCTGCCCTCTCATGTGTGTATACCTTAAAGGAGAGTGAGATTGGTGGCCTGTACTACAAAGTGGGGTTACTGGCTTATCGGGGAAACTTTTTGGATTTAAGGTGGTCTAGGAAAAATGTAAGTGAACGAATATGAAGTCCATTTAAACTGTGGTACCTTAAATCCAACAAGTTACCCCGATAAGCCAGTAACCCCGGGTATGTGAAAGCTAATATTCTAATGGGCGTATGGCAAACAAAGGCCGTCCCCAGGTTACAAACAAGATCCATTCCTTCAGTGTCTTTATGTCGAGTTCGTAGGCGTCAGAAAAATACAGCACATAAATCACACAGTAATAATGAAAGAGTACTGTTACCCTGAGCTGACAAACTGCTGAAGCTGCGTAACGATTTCACTAGTTTACAAAGTAACGCGTGCGTTCGTTATGAACCCTTGTACTTAAACCAAATTTTTTATATGATAGGTTTTATGTCTGTTCGTAAATATGAGTTGTCTGTAAGTCAGACATTTTAAACTCAGGCACTGCCTGCAAAGCATTGTTATAAAGTGGCAGGTACAAGTGTCAGCGCCTCTAAATCGGAGGCCATAGTACTCAAAAACAGGGCAGCGCCTTTCAGATGTGGTTTTACGTGTCCTGAGGACGTCGCTGATGGATAAGCTGGAGTAATGTTATATTACGAGACTCACAGTTCTACTGTCAAGTATACTGGAAGTATACCAAGCATACCAGTTTCTTGTTACATCGATTAGTGACTTACATAACAGAATGTTCATGTAAATATCTGCAACAGCACCCATGTGATACCAAACAATCTAGTCACAAAATGCATGTAAAAGGATTATTCTGCAGAATTTGATAAGTCTTACATAAGTTAGCAGAACAGTGCAACTAAAGTCAATTTTAATTAAAACAAACCCACTCAAAACCAAAGTAATATTTAATGCAAAAGGTGTAATCTGGTAACAAATGACAAAGGCAGAAAGAGTGACATTTGGTGCTTTCCGATGTGATGGCATCTTCGCAAGAGAACACCAGAAACAATTATCCAGTGTATCAATTTAACTTATTTAAACATTTTAAATAGAATCATGTTTATTGGTATTTACAAGAAAGTTACTATGCACAGTATTTTAAAAAATTCTATTTGCTTTGAGGTAAAAAATAATAAATCACCTCTGGAAGTGTAAGGTACCGTATAGAAACTCACAAGTCTCACACAAAAAGTGTTGAACATATTGGATTCAATTAATTAATTTCTGAAAATTTAGGATATTTTACTATTTGTGTTGTAGAGCCATTCAGGCAAGAGTTTCGGCACAAAACAGCAGTTATCCATACGATCTACGATTTCCCCCCCAACGTAAACTCTTTAGAATAAGCAAAATTCTTATTTGTTCCCATAAAACTTGATTCTGCAGAGAATGAACTGGACGCCTGCTTTTTAATTTTTTTTTTAGCTTTGACAGGTCTAAGAAGAGGAGTACAACAACCCCTGTGGTTCACTGTAAAATCCTGGAGCAGATTAGCTGCTTGGAATACTCACTGCTCAGCTGGATGCTTTAAAATGTTAAGGATAGTTCTTTAAGGACCCAAAAGTCAGTGCTGGTCCAGCATTCCTAGAGCTAATCTCTGTGCTGTGAAACTTCCAACCCAAGAAACTGAAAGATTTGGAAGCTCAGAATCAACAGGCAGCATGTAAGGGGGAAGGAAAGTAACAGACAAACAGACTGTCCACCTAATTTTATGTTTGAAAAATGATGTAAAAAAAAACAAGGAATGTATTTTAATACTTCTCAGTTACTGCTGCTATCAATGCTACACAACAGAGAAGGATCTCCAACCCTAATACTGAATATAAGGTACAGCTTGTTACATACTTAAATTGGAAACCAAGCAAGCCTGCATCCAAATTTGCATATAGTTTTTTTGTGGCATTTTAAAACAATTTTCTCTTTAAAATAAGACCTTCACTGCTCCGAAGAACTAAAAAGATGCACAAAATTCAATAAATTAGGTGGAGATAAAAGGAAGGAGGAGCACACTGTATGTATTGTGGTATCATAGTAAGATAGAAAATGAACGCAGGAGACTACAGAGAGGTAGTTGGCTTAATCTTGACAAGGCCCCCAAGCCCACCCCACACGACATTAATGTGCAGTAAGAATTATGACAGAGCAAGCAGCCCAACATCAAGCAGCATTTCCATCTGGTTTAAAGATCACCTCTCCATTCACGGCCCCAGACGATGTCCCGTTTATATACAGCACCACAGAAACACAACTGTAGTAACAGTAGGTGACGCGGAAACTTCCAGAAATCTCCTGCAGGGTTACCATGTGGAAAAGAATAAAAAAATTAAAATGAACACTGGCTCATTGGGACATGGAGGTAACCCTACTCTCTTTAGGACCTGAGAGCGGCTAAGGGAGGTACATCCCCGATGACCCTGCCCACCCACCCCCATCCCTCACAGAACCAGCGAGGTGACGTCACACTTGTCGCAACGCTCCTCTGACTGTAGCACCAGCAGCTCGCAGGCGGCCGCCCGCATGTGCAGGACCGGCTCCCGGTGGGGCAGCTCAAAGGCGGGGTATCCCTGACACACTGAGTAGTTCTCCAGGTCCAGGAGCAGCGAGGTCACCTCCGTCGTGGAGGCCAGCCGGGGAGGGTGGGCCTCATACAGTCGGTGCGTGAGGAGCAGTGGCAGCTCCTGCACACTGATGTGGTAGGAGAAGTCAGGCTCGATGTGCAGTACGGTGTCGGCCATGGTGGACAGCTTGGAGCACTGCAGCAGCTGCAGTCGCGGGCCTGTCACCATGACGCCAACCCAGTGGGCCGGCAGCACTGCACGCCGCAGCGCCTCCAGCAGCCTCAGCAGCTCCTGGTCCACGCCGACATCCAGCGCGCTGCTCTCAGCCAGGCTGAAAATCTCGGTAATCTGGAGAGCACCAGAGAAGGCAAGGTCTTCGAGCGCCAAGCTCACGTAACACAAGGCCAGTGGAGGCGGTGAAGGAAGAGCCATGAGCTCACCACAGGCGTGACCTCCGCCTCCCCGGTGTCCACCTCCACGATCCTCACATCGTCACCCACCGCAAGTCCCAGAGCTCCAGTCGCTGCATCCGGCATGAGCTCGGCCGGGTTAAAGACCGCCTCTGACCCCTGGGGACACAGGAGGTGCCAGCTGTGACAGCACATCTGCTTTTTAGCAGAACAAGACTGACCATGCAGCAGTGATGGATTTGGGAAGTTCCCTATACTCACTGGAGGAGGAAGGGGTTGCTCAGCATCCAGTGTCCTGGCAACAATGTCACTCATCTTCATCACTTCCAGCATTCCACTGTTACCCTGGTAACAAGCCTGGCGAGGGAGTACCAGCGGGTCGGGCACCTGGGGGACCCACAACAAACATCAGCCAACACCGTGCGAGCATTGCGATAATCTTCAGGCGCCGATATGAAGGTTGACCCCCCGCTCTCACGCCCAACAGCATGCAGCCCTGGGAAAGGCCTGATGGGAGACGGAGGCCCTGCCTGGACGGGGAGAGGGTAGCTGCTGATGTAGAGTGCCTCCGGGTCGAGTCGGCTGAAGCCGGGAATGAAGCTCGGCGCAAACATCGCCTGCGTGGAAAAAGCTGCGTGACAAAGCTGGCAACCAGCACTTTCTTTGGTCAAGGTGGGAAGCAGCGACATGCACACAGTGAAAAGGGACTGCAGCCAATAAATGGACAGCTTACCCCGGCCATCTGGGAAGCATAGCTGCCAAAAGAGTCCACTCCATTGTCATTTATGTGCTTGTCTTCCATGCTGGGTGCCAGGCCTCCCAGGGAGTCCTCATCACTGTCGTCGTCAGTCATCCCAAAATCCTCCCAGGTTTTTCTGAGTTTGCTGCTGGAGTGTCCTGCCCTCTTCCTGCGGCGGCCCATCCAGCCCCTGCGTTTAGACTGGACAAGCTGGAGGGGTAGCAGGTGTCTCTGTCACACACACAGACAGACGCACATGCACACAGAGGGGAAAAAGCATATCGACTTCAAGATCTCACAGATATAATCTACATCTTTGAAGAAGTGCATATATACAAATGTCATGAAATGATCTGATAGAAGATCGGAAATTCTCAGTTTGAATGAATCCAAATATGAGAAAAATGACAGCATTACTGTAGAAACATACACCTAACCCTCCAGACATTAAAGGGATAATTAGCCAATATGTTTACATGCTAATTAACACACTCCCCCATTACTTATTGAGTTTTATTTCCAAGATGTGCTTTGAGGTTCAGATTCTGAAAAACAATCCCGCCTTTAAACACTTGGATATTTTCACAGACGACCTCAAACAGGACCTTCACTTCACATTGACTGGCCCCAATTCTGCAGTCGTATCGCTCTTCAGTGTCTCCAGACCGACTTGCAGCGTCCGCTCACCATGGCTTGGCTCTGGCACTGGCGCAGGCGGCATTTCTGCCTCTTCTTATTGCTGCCTCCGAACTTGGGCTTGTCCATGCAGAAGTCGCATTTGCCGCAGTCCGTCGTGCGCAGACAGGCGTCACACTTCCAGCAGGCGCGCCGACTGCGCCTCTTACTCCGTCCCTGAGGGGAGTCTGGGGGAGACTGACGCAGGGCGAGTAAAGGATCGAGCCACGAGGGGGAAAGAGGAAAAGCAACAAGACAGGGAAAAGATTTGAAGGAAGACTGTAGAACAAGCTTGATTTTACCGTGAATCGTTAACATGTCACCTTTGCTCCTCTAACTGCTTAACCAAAATTTCCACTTTGTACTGGAAAAGTGGTTCTCAGGTAGCATGACCCATTCATACCGCTTCACATCACTGTGTTTGATCAGAGTGGAGAAGCTGGGGAAAAACAGAAAGCAAGAAGCCACCCCAATCCTCACCTCAGCATTGTCTGAGTCCAACAGGAAACCTTCAGGTTCACTGTGGTGGGAAATGGTGTATTGCTGCAAAACAAAACAGACATTTTTTTCCCCACCGAGTCTTATGCTGTTCACAATCATCCACTGAACTTTCTCTCTCAAATCTTCTGCATTCAAGTCTTTCACTAACAGGAGAACACTGATCTTAAGAGAGTGAGAAAACAGGAGCAGCAAAAAGACTGACTGTCGGTTGACTGTATGATGTTCCCTCACCTTTTTGAGTCTCTTAGCTTCTGAGTATGCCAGGCAGCGAGCATTTGTTCTCTGAGGGAACACACACATGGAACAGACAAAACGAACATCGGTCATCCACCAAATACTCTACGAGTCCAGTTTAAGCAGACATCAGACACTAAGACAGCACTAAGGACCAACATTATGAGACATCTGCCAACGGTAGAATGGTACTTATTTGAAAGTTGCCTTTTGTTTTTGCAGGTAAGTTTGGTCATCAATACATTTTATGTATTGCCCTCAATGCCATGTTCATTGAATCAGTGCATGTAATCTTCCCCTATGTCATTACACCGCAAAGACCAATTTTTACTTCACTTTCCCGCGTGCGCTTTCAGTTGCGGACAAGGGGACTTGACGTAAACAACGTACTCAGGGCTGAGGCCGGTGCGCGTGTACCTCAGATTTTTATGTCTAGCGTAAACCTTGTTTTTTTGGATAGAAATCAATAATAAACACAAAACTATTTCAAAAAATATTTTCCCACCCTGACCTCTTAGGGGCTCTGTATATCCCACCCATGTCTTAATAATTATTGATTTCTGTCCAAAAATCATATTTTAAATCACACGAATTGAATAGTGTTGTCAGTGAGAAACATGACCAGGCAGAGGTAAATAGTAAATATTAAGCATATTTCCTGTCCAAATTGTTTGCGAGACAAAGCCAACATTAGTTAAGTAGTTTTACAAAAGAAAGTTATGTTTTTATTGTTGTAAAAACCAGAGAAGACTTGAAACTTGTGGTTATAAACCTTACGTCATCCTACTTTTGCGTAAGCTTCATTCACACCTAGGAGATCTGCCCTCTGCTGGTCTGGAGGAATATCATTGCAGTACGCCTGGGCTGACCACAACAATCCGTATCCACAGTATGAACACAAGCTACCGCGTGGGATGACCGTCCCCAGACCAAAAGTGCACATGGAAAGTGTAAAGTATGAACTAGGTTTAAAGTGGCCTTTCAAGTAAGGCAATTGATATGGGAATTCTGAATTTTCCAACTTACCAATACTTTCTGCTTTTTTAGAAGCATTGGTGTTCTCCTTGTTTTCTTCTAAAAGGAAAAAACATTAAAAATAATGAAATTAAATGTACTTTTAGCCAATAAGACGCTCATTATTTCTGGACATCTTGGGAATTACACTACTGAGCTGAGACTTAAGTGGGGGAAATAATGGCCCAACTGGAAAATTTAGGAGGCCTATGTCACGTAAAACGCGGGACGAGGAGGCCTGACCACACTGAGGCAGCTAAAGGCAGGACGAGGAGGCCTGACCGCACCGAGGCAGCTATGCGCTAAGCAGGAGCTAGAGGAGGCGGGCACATCCAGACATGCCAGCACATGAATGCTGCCTTAATCAGAGGCGGCTGGACCCCGTCACTTCTGCAAACTCTGCGGGGGCTCGCAGATGAGCAGAAAGAGCGGAACACCCTCAGAATGGCAAAAGAGAAATCCTGATTCATTTAAAAACTGAAAACTTAATTTGCCTCTAGCTGTGTAATTGTGACTTCAGGCTCATATGATGGAAATATGCAGCCCTGACACACAATCCCAAATGCTAGAACTATTCACAAAAATAATCACAGTACAAGCTTCTCATCACTGTTTTTCTCCAGAACATCCAACAGGCATAAACAGACACAGACGTGCTCTACGACAGTCAATATGCGAGGAGACTTCAAATACAGTCAGACCTCGGACATTCGCGAGGTTACGGTCCAGAACCCGTCACGAATGAGGAGGATTCGCGGATGTTTGGTAGAGTCATTAAAAATGGTAATATGTGCTTATTTCTATAGTTTAAACCCTAAATATGACCCCAGTCATGCTCCCAAAACACTTTAATTTAAAAGTTAGCTTAATACATTACCTTAAAGAAATGTTTCATGTAAAAATAGAGTACAGTATCGCCTAATGGATATCTGTCACACTAGCACATTTACAGTACAGTACAGTATACTAATGTTACCCCTATTAATTCATAGAATAGGGCATTGGCTGCCGTTTTCTTTTGCATTCACAGTAAAATGAGTAAAGGAACCCTTTCAGTCCTTATAGCAAATGCATCTCAAGAGGGAAACCAGGGACGCATTTGCTATGTTCTTAAACATTAGCACCTTTGAAGAAATGTATAATTTTTGTGTGTTGAATTTACGTTAATGTGTACTTACTATTACAAAATAGTAAATTAACTATTTTCTAATATTTATGTAACCATTGGTGTTCCTGTCCCATATTGCCGGGGCACAGACTGTGGAAACAGGGACGGGACGCAAGGAATTGGGGAACATGGGGTTTAATCAAAAGGTAAAGACAAACAGGACAACGGAACAGGCAGCAAATGCAAAATGACGTTAACGACCGGACGCGGGAAACATACTTAAACGCCGACTTAAATACAGAAAACTAAAGACAGCGACTCGAAACAGCTGATCACACAGATTCCACACGAGGTAGATGAGGGGGCGTGGCACATGGGAGGATCAGACAGGCAGGTCATGACAGTTCCAAAGGCAAACTTTGCGAATGGGATTCACATAAAAGTATCAAGTAAAACATAAATAAAAACTAAATTTAGCCTCATCCATCCATTTTCTGAAACCACTTGTCCTTTTCAGGATGGCAGGGCGTCTGGAGCCTAACCCTATCCCAGTCACTCACACATGCACACCAATGGTCAATTTGGCTACTCTAATTAGATTCAGCATGTTTTTGTACCAGGAGGAAACCCTACAATGACACAGGGAGAACATGCAAACTCCACATACATGGAACCCTGGCGGAGACTCGAACCCAGGGCTCAGAGGTGTGAGATGACAGTGCTAACCAGTGCAGCACTGTGCCGCCCCTAGTCTCATACAAAAGATGTATATGATAATATACGTTCATATTAAAAGAAAACACCAGCACTCAGATCCTGAATAAGGGAAAGTGTAAAGTATCTATAAACATCTACACCTAGTTCAGGCCATGGCAGTAAGCTTCTGAAATAGCCTATGTTCGGGATGCTGAATCGGTCTCAGTCTTTAAATCTCGACTGAAGACCTATTATTTCAGTTTAGCTTA
>JAODJX010000109.1:11215384-11233451 GCA_026776945.1 Isichthys henryi
CCCCTCCCCCACCCCACACAACCCGCCTCACCCTACCCCCACCCCTCCCCCCCCCCCCCCCCGCCCCCCGCGGGGCCCGGGCGCGCCGCCCCCCCCCCCCAGCCTATCCTAGGAACAATGGGCGCAGACGGGAAATAATTCTGGGCAGTCGCCAACACACCACAGGGTGCAGACACTCACACAACTATAGGGCCAACTCACCAATCAACCTGTCCTACATGTTTTTGGACCATGGGAGGAAACCAGAGCCCCTGGCGAAAACCCACGCGAACACGGGGAGAGCTTGCGAACTCCACAAAGGAAGGAGCTGGGACCGAACCCAAACCCAAACCCTATTTGCTGTGACGCAGCAGCGCTAACCATCGTAATACTATCGTACTAGCAACCCTTGTGACCTTACAGTTATGGGTGGATGCATGTGTCCCTTGTGTGCGTATGTCTGTACCTTTTGTAATATGTGTCTGTCTTGCCTACACTGAAACCTGATCGTCGGAAGACTTCTTTGCGTTTCCAACCTTCTCCCAGCACTGGCCAGTCCAACCAGTCGCCGTCTACATCAGTAGCCCGCCGCCTGCGTCGGAACCTGTCACGCAAGGACAGATATGGCCATTTCATTTGATACGCTCAGTGCTTCGTTAAGCCCATAATACATACAAATTACTACAAATGTCATGCATATTAATTCTGAATTCTTTAAGGTGTTTTCCTTCAAGATCAACGTTGTTTTTATCTTCAATAAAAAAATTTTTTTTAAAAAAGTAAGCTTCTGTCGCTGATTTTTCTTCATTTACAATTCCTAACTCCCCACCTAAATTGAATTGACAACATCAGGGTCAAATCAAATATTCTGCCCAATTATAGGATTGTAATCCGACCTGACAGATGATTTTAGAAAACTTAAGATTTGTAAGATTTTTCAAATCGGTCTAAGTAAAAAAAAAAAAAAAAAACCCTGCTATTCTTAGATTTTCCCCTTGTAAAGGCAATGAAATGCTCACGGAATACAATAGTCTAACAGCATGCAATGGCAATGAAGAACAGACAAAATAAATTAACTGCTGGAGGGAATGTAGAAAGCACACCACCAATACTCCAACAGCGACATGCCGGCACAAAGACGCAAAAATCAGGGACCCTTGCAACACACATCATATGATAAATGAAGCTGAAGACAGCATCTCAGATCTCGCCCATTTCCATTGATTGGTATTTTGTGACTTTCTGCATGGTCATTACCTATGTAAATGTCACAGAATGGCTGCTATCATACTACCTTACGGCAGCCGAGATCACAGACAGGTCAAGTTGTTTACTGCCACAATCAGTTATCATCAGATATTGTTAATCTTGCATTATACCATAATCACATTCTCATAAGCACCATTAATGGTTTTAATTATAAGCCTATTTGAAGGACACCACTGATAATTTGGGAAATTCACGTTTCATAAGGAATGACACTGCTCAATATCTACTCATACATCCAACTATTTATCCAATATATGTTCACAGTAATTAACTAAACATATGTACTATGTTTGTGTGTGAAATGTTATTTAGCAGGATAAATCTGTTGCTACTCATTATGATAGTATTACATTAAAATGGCTGACATTTACAGCTACCACTGAAGCTCAACATTGATTATTATTCTTCTCAATCACATTGATACACCTAAAAAAAATGTAGCTGTCTGATAAATAGGATTATGTAGGACAAATCTAAAATAATTAGAAAGCAAATAAGCCATTCAAACTAAAAACAGAAAAATAAATCTTTCGCCAGACAGGCATCAAATCAGCACTTAAGGGCGTCTACTTACCGGCTATTGTTGTTCATTTTCAGGGCATTCTTTTTCTCCTTGATCACAGTCTGCCTTTTTCCATTTACCTGCTTCCCTCGTCTAAGTGGGTTCACCTTCCACATTTGGTTGTCAAGCTCTTCAGCGTCGTCGTCCTCCTCCAGGGGCTCCAGCCAGTCTGTGGGAGGTTGATGCAGGACGTTCGATTCACTGCCCGTGGGATCTTCTGCTTCGGCTCCTACATTCTCCTTGTGGTCCAGGGGCCCGATCTCCATGACCTCTGCACCTATGAAAGGCAGCTGGCTCCCAAGCCGGACAGGTTCCTCCAGGGTCCTCTCCATGCCATTACATGCCACCTGCCCTCCCTGATCTTGCGCTACTGCTGCTACATTGCACACCAGCCCAAGGGCTGTTGAATCTTCTCCCCCCATAGTTTCTTCTCCAAGGCCATTCTCCTTCATAGATTGCAGCGATAATGCCTCATTCATTTCCAGTTCCCTGTTTCTGCCGTGATGGCCTTCAAGGTCTTGGATAGATTCATAAATCCTCAGGACGCTATCTTCTCTGATGCCTCCCCAGCGATTCACAAGACCCCTAAGCCCTTCATCTATACTAAAGATGGTGCTTTTGGCATTCAGTTTACATTTAGAGTACGTAACAAAGTCTTGAGTTGTTCGGTTATATGTGCTCTTAAGGATTTTCTTTCCATAACGCCGGCAAAATCCTTAAGTAAGGAATATACCAAGCCTGAAAGGGAAAGAAGCGATTAATAAAAGTACACGTAATGCAGTAAGACTACACATATCCACAGTTCAATATTCCATATATTCAATATACCAGTCTGATACATGGACACACCTGATTATACGGCTGTTTTTATTAACAGTAATTACATTTTAAGCTAAAAGCTTGTTCGGTGTTACGGTGGAAATAGTAACACTGATGCCCACTACAGAAGGATACTGCAATGGTACATCATCATAATGTAGATGATTTTAGATTTCCTGTGTGAATACACACAAAAAACACACATATAAGAGTGTAAAGGTCTATATTGCTGAATCGATTTTTAAGACTGCCAATTTATTTTTGGGGCCAAAATCCTCCTTAAAAAGGTTCTACTTTTTTGTCATTAATATTCGTAAAGCAAGTGCTATGTGATAATCTTTGTGCTATTTTGGTCCTATTCACACCTGGTATTAACATGAATCCTAGGTGATCCAATCACAAGTGGACAGCGCTAAATACGTCACTACCAAAGTATTTAAGGAACAAGTGACAAGAGCCGCAAGGAAAACCCAAATCTAAGCTTCCTCCCCATACCTTTGGTTTGTGAAAATCAAGGCAAAGAAAACGGAGAATTACTGGAAAGGCGACGGAAAGCTTGGCTAATAGTCATCAGTCGAAAGAAATGAAGGACGGTTCTGTCAAGAAGTGGCACATTGTGTTCTGAGCAGTTTTTTACGGGCAGAGATTGGCAGTATTTCAATTAAATGTATCTGTATTTCATATTTATTTAATTTTGAGCATTTTATAACTTGAATTTTACTGGTTGGAAAAAAAACTGATATAATTTGTAACAAAACAGATAAAATACAAATCTCTCAAAGTATTTAAAATACTTAAAATGCCATTTTGGCAATATTCCCGGGAAAGAAGCTGCTGTGGAGATTAGTGCAAATTTCCTTAACGTAAAGTACGCAGTAAAATAGGCATATATTGCTGACTGAATGAACAGAAAAATCCAGAGATTAGCAAACAGTGGTGTTGTGCTCTAGAACTTGTGAATTAATTTGCTAGCCTGCTAGGGGAATTCTAGTTCATTTCAACAGGCATGCTCAGGCAGTGGCATCTTGTGGTCCGTCATGTGGAAGCCTTCACGGGCGATAAAGCTATGATTAGCTACTTAGTTCCTGAGGACAAATTTAATTTGTATCAGCTAAACGTAGGAGTTGTTTTAGCCACTAAGCCTGGGTAAAAGGAGAACTGATTGGTGAACTTGATGTTGCATATTACTGTATATTATCACATCTGGTGGTTCCATTTTTATTATTTGAATATATCTGAAAAACAGTCTCTGTCTTAAAGTAGGGTGCCAAACAGAAACTCAAAGGTGGGAAATTCACACATTATGATAATTTAAGAAAGTGTTTTTTTGGTAGATTACTTCAAATGTTATGAGGAAATCGCTCGGCGAGCATCACATAAGAGGGTGACGATCTGGAAATATTTTACGCTTGAAAACAAAGATTAGTAGTACAGCAATTTGCAATCTTCGTAAAAACAAAGATTTGACAAGTGGCCAATATTTAAACAGCATCGATAATCAAAACTGATAGCAGCAGAGCTAAACACACAGCTGTCGGGAAAAAAGAAAACAGATGATTGCCTTAGATAATCAGTCGTTTTCTGTAGCGAAGGACGAGGGGCATATTTTTCAGCAAAGTTAAACGTTAGAATTAAGGTTATGAAATTAGTTTGATAATCAATTAATGAAATCAAATCACTCCCTATGGAACAGTTCCTGAAGCATCGCCTTGGGACCAACGATTTACACACACACACACACACACACACACACACACACACACACACACAATACTAGGGCTGGGTGATATGACCTAAAATCAAGATCATAGTATTTTTACTTTTTTACTTTAATAACAATAAAAATGACTTTTTTTTAACCCTGTGACATTTAGAATATAATCACAGATCCCTGGAAATGAATCGTCAGTATAACAATACACATAAAATTGTTCTATTAAAACAGGGACCTGCCCAATCCTCCTCATATCTCTCTGTAGGGCGTTTAGGCTCCATGAATTAATGTAAAACTAATACAAACATTACTGAACAATTTAAGAAAACTATAACTAAAATATGTGTTTTGCTTAAACAAATGGAAATTGCAATAGTAACAGAAATTTCACGCCATATAGCATCTGGCTAATTGCATTCGGCTGTTCTATAGTAATAGGATAGTACTTTAAGTAGGTGGTGGGAGATTTTCAAGTTCTGAGTTATCGGAAATGCATCAATACATTGCAATGGACGATCCTACTAATAATCAATAATATACAGAATCTGCCCTTTTTTCCTTCAGATAATCCATATATATCAACACAGAAAAGGTGCATCTTCTTGCATTTCGACCAACTGAATGGTGGAGATGCAACCAGTTGAGTTCTCGGCCCTGATAATTGGCAACACAAGTATGGTTCAGGTATGGCTTGGTTCTTGGTGCCAGTGGAAGACGTACCAATAGTGTCTGTCAGTCACGTGTCCAGCACACTGCTTTGACTTTGAGAGTGACAAGTGACATCTGAACAATGCAGAAGCACGTGGTTGAATATAGCGCATGGATATTGTAGTATTAAAGGGGACAGCTTCATTACAGTACAAGGGAGTTGTTTTTAAAATACTGAATAGTAAGGGAATTAATTACTGTGCAGACCAACAAGCAAAATTAGGTAAGTGCTATTTAACCTCAATATTAATAAATTCTTGGTATACCACCCAGCCCTACCATATACACAGACGTTTTTTTTTCCCCAGAATTTCCAAATTGTACGTTACTCTTTCCCTGTAATAGTGCTCGTCCAATTAAATCAAACTTTCTGGTTTCCGAAAGTTTGGACACAGTTTGTAAATTTTGCATTCTATTTTTTTTTTCCCGCTAAACCTGCATTCCAAATTTTTCCCAGCCATTTGTGAAAAATAGCTGGAAAAAAATTAAATAGTAAAATCGTTACAAAATTAGGAATCTGCCCCAAATGTGCAGCATTTGGATGTCAAGTCTCATTAAATGTTCATAAAATTCATTCTTACGGTAAAGACCCCGGCAATAATAACTGCAGAAAATCCTTAAGCTAGCACTTCTAGAAATGAACACATCTGGCAAACACATCTGGACCCTTCCCAAACTGTGGCTCTTATAAAAACACTAAAATATGAGTCAAAATCAACTCAAAGTAACAGTAATAATGGTAGGGAAATAATAGACACTTAACCTTTTCCTAAGGGTCTTTCTTCTCTCCTGGAACAGTGGAATCAGTTTGTGTAGAACGTCATTCTGGAGGGCAAGAAAAAGATCTAAATTTCCTTCCAATAAATACAAAATGGAAAAAAAAAAAAAAACATTGCTATTGATTATTCATAATTCTATGCACCTAACACTGACAAACCTGTTTAAAACTACAATAACAAATCAACCAAAATTATGGCAATGAGAATTTCTCTACTAAGCAAGCGTAAAATATTTTTTGTATAGTAACCTGAAATAACATGATTAATCAGCAAGGCCAAAATTGACGTACATTATTTTAATATTAGGTGATATTTAAGTTTGTAATATTGTCATGTTTACACGAAGGTTTAATACTCATCTCTTCCAATTCCAAGCGTTTCAGAGTGAGGCTAAAAACCAGAGTGGGTCAAGATGGAACTTATATTTAGCGGAGGGAGTTTGGCGAGGGAAACCAGGTTGCCACAGTGACAATATTGCAGCACGCAGTACAAGCCGAGGGGCAGAGGGAGACCAAAAAAAATGAAGCGGAATTCAAGAACTGCAATGCAGCGATTTGATTGCAACAGTCCAGAGCCATTTTGAGAGCTTAAGCTGAAATACGTTTAAGTTAAATAAAAGAATTTAGCGTTCACAAATTGAGAACATAAAATGTAATGAAAATGTGGACATTACATTTATTGACCGTATACTCACTAGCTAGAATTTATACTTGTTTGGCACATCCGGTATACAATAAATTTCTTATTCCATTACATTATCTATCTTAAATACACAAGAGCCAGTTTAGTAGTAGTTCTTTATTCCTTCAAGTGTGACACACTTGGATGGCTTTACGGTGAAATATCAAGCGACAGGGGTGCTATCGCTACCAGACAGATGTACCACCAACTGATCTGTATTTGCTGTGTTTTCGAATTAGCTATCATGCATTACACATTATTACATATTATATAATGTTATTAATATCGCTGCAAACAACTTATATTCCAATACATCCATTAAAGTACGGTATATTATATATGATTACCTATAAGAATTTTACCTATAATCATAAAACGTAAGGGGTATGGTTTGTTTTTCTTCTCATCTGACAGAACACATTCAATAAAATTACACTGAACAGGCAATTTAACAGAACAAGACTACGAAATAATTCCCCTTGCTACATTTAACATGCTAATTAAGCAGCTCCCTGTAACGGAACGGAAGATCCAAATCACCTCCATCTGTACAAAGGATGCTCAACATGAGCCAAACCATGTGAACTCAATAATTCTATAGCGCTACCGAATTCTTGCAAATCTAGTTACTAGTTACTAATTACTTGCAAGGCAACTACAGAATGTAACTTTGTATAATTTGAATATATTTAAAACACCAATACACACTATTACTTCATGTATTTAATAATGCCCCAGTAGTAATCATCCAGAGATCAAAGTTGCATGGCTTATTTAAGTTGGCTAATGACTGCTAGGAAATAAATGGCATTTGTTATATATTTTTCTAGTTTATGTCAGTTTAAAATTATGAATAGTAAGAAAGGAAGAGTTGCTGACAGCACCATTACATAGCTTTAGAAGCTTGAAGAACAATAATGAGAGTGTTTTGCATGCAACCAAATACACTAGAGATCCTCAACTGCTTCAACCTTTCAAACCTTCCAGGTACATTATCAAATTTGAAATTCTTGTCTTGTACCTCTACACTGCAAACCTCGTTCTCTACCTTTACTATGAACGGTATGGTTGTATACAAATTGCACCCCACAACTACATCAAAAAAACACCTCCACAGTTCAACCAGTCATCCATGTCAATTTATAAAAATGGCTATTCCTGTTTATAAATGTTATGAAGTGAATTGGTGACAAAGGGCAGCCCCGGCAGAGTACAACACCCACTGGGAATGAGTAATTTACGACTGGTAATGCAAACCAAACTCTCGCTCCATTTATACACCTGATGGCCCGCAAAAGAGAACCCAATAGCCCTTACTCCTGAAGCATCCACCAGCGGGCCCCCCGAGGGACATTATCGGATGCCTTTTCCAAATCCACAAAACACAGGTTGGAACAAACTCCCACAAACCCTCCAGTATCCTTGTGAGGGTGAAGAGAGGGCTCAGCGTTCTGCAACCATGATGAAATCCGCATTGTTCCTCCTGTATCCCGAGGTTTAACCAAAGGCTCCTCTCCAGTACTCCGGCATAAACCTTCCCAGGGAGGTTCAGGAGTGTGATCCCCTGAAGTTGGAGTACATCTTTCGGTCCCCTTGCTTAAAGATTGGTACCACCCCCATAGTCTGCCAATCCAAAGGTACTGTCCCCAACCTCAATGCAATATTGAAGAGGTGTGTCAGCCAAAACACCCTAACATCATCAAAAGCTTTCAAGAATTCAGGGCGAATCTCATCCACCCACGGAGCTTTACCACCAATGAGTTTTTTTACTACTTCATTGACCTAAGCCTCCTTGATGGGTAAGTCCTCCTCCGAGTCTTCCAGCTCTACTGCCTCCAAGGAAGGCATATCAGTGGGATTCGGGAGGTCCTTGAAATAGTCCTTCCCCCTCCTGACCAAATCCCCATTTGAGGTCAACAGTTCTCCATCCTTGCTGTACACAGCATGGGTGAATCCTTGCTTCCCCCTCCTGAGTTGCTTGACGGTTTGCCAGAATCTATTGAGGGTCAACAAAAAGTCATTCTCCATGGTCTCACCAAACTCTTCCCACAACAAAGTTTTTGCTTCAGTAACTGCCAAAGCCAAATTCCACTTAGCCTGCCAGTACCAGTCAGCTGCTTCAGGAGTCCCAAAAGCCAACTGAGCTCAGATGACCTCTTTCTTCAGCCTGACGGATCCTTCTACCACTGGTGTTTACCAGCGGGTTTGGCTACTGCCACCAAGACAGACAATAACCTTACAGCCACAGCTACGCACAGCCGCTTCTGCAATGGAGACCTGGACAGGGACCTCCACCAGATGCTCCCAGCACACCATCACTATACATTTGGGTCTACTAGGTCTATCCAGCATCTTCCCCCACCATCAGATCCAACTAACCATCAGGTGGTGATCAGCTGACAGCACAGCTCCTCTTCACTCATTTGTCCAAAACATGCGGACACAGATCCAATGATATGATTATAAAACTAATCACCAAACTATAGCCAAGGGTGCTCTGGGGTTAGACGCCCTTATGAAAATCCTTATGCTCAAACATGATGGACAAACCATGGTTAGCACAGAAATCCAATAACAGAGCACCGCTCAGTTTCACATGAAGCAGGCCGTTCCTTCCAATCACACCCTCCCAGGTTTCACTGCCCGTACCCATGAGCGTTAAGGTCCCACAGCAGGATTATGGAGTCCCCAGAAGGGGCACCTTCCAGCACTCCATCAAAAGGCCAGATACTCTGAACTGGTGCATATGCACAGGCAACACTCAGAGCCCATCCCGCAACATAGAGACGAAGGAAGGCAATCCTCACGTTCTCTGTAAATGTAGACCCACACCTACCTGACGCCTCTTACCACGGGCAACTCCAGAGAGGAATAGAGTCCAGCGCATCCAAGAGTTTGGTTCCAGAGTGTGAACTGTGCGTTGACGCGAGGTTGATTATATCCAGTTGGTATCTCTCTACCACCCACACCAGCTCAGGCTCCTTATACACACATTCTATGTACCTATAGCCAGATGGGGTTACTGATGATCGGTACGTCATGGGGATTTTAACAAAACTTGGCGTGCTGATTTGATCACGTGTGATGATTTGACATGGAATGACCCCAAAGCCCCTGCCTTTATCGTCCTGTTTACGCTGGGAAAAGTAATCAGAACAGCTTTCATTTATATTACTTATTATGTCAAAGTTTGTATTCTTTTTTGCATTATAACCATAACAGCAAGACCTGCAACAGATACACTAAGGGTATATAGAGACCTGGAGGGGTCAGTCAGTTTTTTTTTTCATGGGCACGCTGGGTTTGAGTCTCCGCCTGGGTTTCATGTGTGTGGAGTTTGCATGTTCTCCCTGTGTCATCGTGGGGTTTCCTCTAGGTACTCCATAGTCCCCCCATAGTCCAAAAACATGCTGAGGTTTATTAGAGTTGCCAAATTACCCGTGTGTGAGTGACTGGTGTGTAAGTGTGCCCTGCGATGGGTTGGGGCCTCATCCTGGGCTGTTCCCTGCCTTATGCCCATAGGCTCCGGACCCCCCCAGGACCCTGAATAGTTTCAGAAAAAGGATGGATGGATGTCTCCCATTCTACATTTATTCTCCTGTACTGTCCATGGGCCGTTTCACAAGGCCCTCAACCACAAACTCCAGGGACACTCCAGGTTGGCTAATCCTGCACCGACACCCAAGCTTGGTCTCCCCTGCACGTGTCTGTGTTTCTCATGCAGAACAAGGCGGGGTAGATGAGACCGTCATATCCCCATTGGCATTAATGAAGTACCACTATTCTTTCAAATTTATGCATCAGGTACTTTTTATGAATTTGCATTTTATTTTACTATATTGTATTTTAATGAACAGGCTACATAGCTTTATATTACCGTTTTGCTCTATATTACACTGCAATGCAAACACACCAATAAAACCCAGAACATCACGGCAGCAAGAAAGCACTTTTAAAGTTCACTCTCATTGTGTCCCTTAAATGCTAACTTCAGTCAACCAAAGAATTAAATTATATCAATCAGCCTTTTCAGAATGTCACGGTTTTTCCTCACTGTGTCGTTGTGTTTGGTTAACTGAAGACACAATCATTCATCAATCAAACTATCAATCCTAAGGTTGCCAGCTCCCCAACAATAAAATTAGTTTTTTTTAAAAAAAACAGTGAAAATGCAAGCAAGTTCTCAAAATTAGAGCCAGCCCACTGCACAACTGGGGTGTGGAGTTCGGTAGAGGAAAACAGCTCCTACATTAAACTGCTCCACTGCAAAGTCTGTAGATTACCTTGGCATTGCCGTTGAATTATTCAAATATATTTTTGTGCTTTAAATACCACAGGAAAAATGCCATTCGGTTACATTATTTGAGAGAAGACCAACATTTCTAAGGCCGACATCTCCAAAACTAGGCAACTCCCAACAGAGATGTTGTTTCATCACATTATGTTAGGTAAAAGCTGAGAAGTCAAGCATGTTACAAATGTCCCCTTGTTACAATTGTAGGTGTCCCCTACTTTGTAAATACAAGATTTGCAACTAAGCTGAGGAAAGGCTTCTGTCACCATCAATGGTCTCCACAACCCAATTGTCTCCCCATCACCAGGGCCAGGGACACCCACACTAATGTGTTTGGCAGGGAATCACACAAGCTGTCAAACACGATACATCCCTCTGCTTTCAAGTGTATTCCATACGTCACCAGATGCTTGATTAAATTTCACATGTTCCCTGCTTTACATTTAATTGTTTTTAAACATTTGTTGAATCCTTTCGAGTGAAATACAGCCACGCATCAGACCTTTTTCCTTTAGGCATTTCAACTGGATTTAAGGTAGCTACTAGCCAACGGTAGGCATCTGCGGATGTCAGAAGACAGTTAGACCTGATACAAAAGATCAGTCTAAACTGGCCTTAATGCTCAGCTGAACAGTAAGTGAATCTCTTCATTCATTTGTAGATGCATGATTCGTTTGGAAGAGCAGGTCACCCAATCAAGTGGTCACTGAGTATTTTCAATGTAATAACATATATTTAACTTGCAGATGTTGCATTGATTATCCATTTAAAACACAAATGACATGGTGCCCTTGAGAGGTAAATTGGGTTAATCCCACGTCAGTCAAAAATGGAGTTTAGTGTCCAACATTAATTATTGAGGGTCTGTCTGTTATTATCTAAGTCATACCTCTGTGCTACCTATGATATATATATATCAATTGTAGGGTATAGGCACACTGATTTTTTGAAAAAATTTCAACTTTGGAGCTCATTCTCTCAAAACTTTGTTTTTGTGGGATAGCCCACTTTACCTCTCAAGGGCACATATTTAAAACAAACATTGAAAGAAGAGAGAAAAGTTAAGCTAAGAAAATTAATTAAATGTGGTATAGTGCACTGTGCTGGATGTTTCTTATAAAAACTTAATTTATACAAGTAAAACTGGAAATTAAAAAAAACATTAAATTAGTTAATAAATTAAATACTCATCAATCCTAAACTCACCACTCTACTTCAATCTATATATACATTTCTCGAAAAACTATGCGAAATGTGGCTAACATAAAACCTGCGATTTTTGTCTGTGCCACGACTTTTGACATGGTCACAAAATTGCAAGCAACCGTCTCCAAAAATATAACTGTCAGATAAATTATTGGGGCTTTCATGTCAAATACTGTCAATTTTTTTATGCGAAACTCAACATTCGCAGTTGAACAGATTTACAAGTTCTAAGTACTTTCAATACTTATCGTAAATGTTATTGTTATTAAATACTAAAAATATCAGGAAAGTGTACAGGTCTTAGAATTCTGATAAGACTACGCGCAACAATTATATCTCAATGTTTCGCAGAAAATACGAAAAATTACGAAAAACAAACTTGGTTATTATCATTTTAATATAAATTTAGCACCACCGAAATTTTACATGTGTGATGCGATTCTTCATATGGTTATCCCCATACAGATTAGTTACGCTTCACATGTATAAGGTTAATAAAACAAAGACTAATAAATGTGTCAACTTCCACCGTCACCGTTAAATTCGGGACAATCTTCAGATCATACACAGTAATCTTGCGTTATTTAGGCTCATTACTTGCTTCGCATATGCATACTACAGTTATTACAGATCAATGACACAGTAAACAGTCCGCGACCACTAGAATAAAACTTAACCTAAAGCATCAAGTCACAAATAAAGGCAATATTCATCACCCAATACAACATAAAGTCGTCATCAACGATTTGGAAGCTAACTCTCGCGATAGTGATCAAGTCCAAATAAATAATATTAATTCGGGTTAACCCCTTGAAAAAAAAACGCACAGGACACGGTACGCAAAACTGAACGGCGTCTCAATAACGCGACAAAGCACAACATTCGTGACTATCCGCCGGAAACTAGGCAGAGCAGTGTAACTAAATGTCTGGCATGCATGTACCCTCCCCCATCGTTCCCCACTCTTTTAGACTGTTTCTGTCCTGCTCTTACGCTCGACGACAGGAAGAAGCGATACTGAAAACCGTCGGTAAAATGTTGCCCAGCTCCCAAAAAAATCGTGCAGCCATTTCTCTAGCTTTTCGCTCTCGCCGTCTGCTTTAAATCCACTTTGACGTCACTGATCGCGAAGTGCGGCGCGAGCTAGGTGTCCCCACCGAAATGTTTTGTTCCCCGGTGTAGCAACAGAAGACATATGTGCATGAAAAGCGATCAAGCCGTAGCTACTTACCGAAGACGTCTCCCTCCATCGGACTGTCCCTCCCTCAATCGCTCGTTCTCCTGCTGTCTCTCCACTGTTCGCCGACACGAAATGAAAAACTGAGCATGTGCGCTGCGCAGGGCTGCTGTGGGAGCCTGGGTTGCAATTAGCGCTAGCTAGAGTGCGCGGTCCTTCCAATGGCTTTGCTCTCTAGCTACCGCCTTTCCGCTCCAAAACACAATGTGCCTTCGACTTGGAACGAATCATTTTTATTGCAGGAGCGTTTTTGCTAGTCTATGTGATTAAACGTGGACGTTTGCTTGCTGGTGATCGACGACAAGCACGTTAAACGCAAAAACGCACTCTACCTAATTTACATTTTTTGTAATTTTCATCATCCACTCTTCTCATCTTATAAGCAAAGGACGGTTAATAAAAAACTTTGTTCGAGCTTTTGAAATAGTTTGTATTAAACAGTTAAAACTTGCCTTCAGTAAAAATGAATGTCTTCAGTGCCGTAAATATTTTCTTCAACGAATGTTTTATATATCAGTGGGTACAGCGACTGAAAAAAATACATGACTAATTGTTATAAGTATCACATGTAGTTACCATTGTTCAAGAACAAATTAAATAAATTGATTTTATTCTCGGTTAGCGTAGCGACGATAACTCCGTTTCGCAACTGGGAAAATTACTGCATGGGCTGTATAGATGGTACAACACACGTAGCTTTAATCGTTATTGGACTTACATCGCTGTATTTTAAATGGACTATCACCAGTCATTTTCTAAAGTTGACTGAATTATAAAAACCTTCTAATTGGTGTCCGATCGACGAGAGTTCAGAAACTTTGTGTTTCTTCTACACCCTTAAATGTAGAATTGCACTATTGTGTTTTATTTAATCAATGCTTCGGCCAGTTACGATGATACAATGAATGCTATGTTATTGAAGACGATAAGCTAGCATGTTTATTGAAATGCTAAACTACCCATTTGAATCCAATTGGTACAGCATATGGCAAATCGAACCCCGCGTACATTTTAATAATTGGTTTCTTTGAGAATTCTATGATGGTTTTGTTGCAACTCAAGCATTTCATGATCAACAAGCAGTACTTATAGATAATGCATTTCTTAATGTACAAGGTGAACACAATAAATAAAGAAACTTGGTGACACTTTACGTGTTCGTTAACTTAGGATCTAAGTTGAAGTCAAGAAACATCTTTTCAGATGTAGGTTATTATTAGTAATATGAAGTAATATAACTATGAACAGTCGCTTTAATACAAACGCGGATATAGTTTGGAGGCATCTACACAATGCATGTCATGCAGTTTCGCTGTGGTTTTCATCTGTCTCTGATAACCAATTAAGCAAGCGTAGAATGTTTAACATCTACAGGAACTCATCCCACAACTTCTTAAAAGTCTATTTCTTAACTATTTCTTAATGAGGAAAAATAACTTCCATATCGCTACTATCCAACTTCTACGTTAATTCTTCCCCTAATTATCTAGATCGTGGCTCAATAAAAATTAATACTGATTCACAGGGTATTTGCGCCAAATAAAACGCACAATAGTAAGAGAAAACGTCAAATGGCCCGTTTTACATCTGTTAAAAGTATTACTTCGAAAGAGCCATAAGCCCTAATGTCTTGGGTATGCGCTAACAGTCAAAATTGGCTTTTTCAGTTCATCAATATGGCTGCCCTCCTTTAGTATTGAAGTCAATGCCGCCCATGATATTTTTTAAATAAAATTTAGAGTTACTTTTACCAGCTGTACTGGTAAAATTAACTGTGCCAATTAAGGTACACTATTTAGTTAACAGCTGTTTTTATCGGTATCCTCTTCTTAAAGTTTATCACGATTGCCCCTTTTCTCAGTTGTCTTGTTTCTTTTGTAACAAAAAACGTAATACCTAGGGTTATCAAGTTACTTCTTACTTGACAAGGAAGGATTATAAGACCATTTCATACTCTGCTCAGAGATAGAAACTGTGACTGTGTGATTCAGTGCTTGGATTTTTTTGTGTTAAAAGACTTTTTTTTCCGTGAATACTTTTCGTTCCTGGGGCTGCTGGATATTTTCTCCAGGAGGGGCGGTCTCTTTATGGTACCGACAGGAATCGCATCTCTGCCTGGACGATATGATGTAATCTGCCCGAGAACGAACTAAACTCTCAGTCGCAAAGTTACCTTAACCAAATGAATAATCACTCAACTGACCGAATCTGTCCAGTAACCAAGATCGTTTCTTCAATTAAACTTAAAACATTTGGCTGAAAAAAACGAATCCGTCACAAGCTACACAACTCAAAGTAAGACGTAGCTGAGGATTCACTTGTATGACATCGTAACAGCTTTTTACGGCAGAACTTTGGGTTGGGCTTGGGGGGGTTCGAGAACTCGATGTATATTAAGGGCGTGCAGGGGGTTGTATTGGCGGGGTTTCATTATGGGGGGGGGGTGTACGACACATGGGACTGGTGCTGATCCTTAATACCACATTGCCATATTATATAAAAAAATGCAACTAGCTTTCACCTACCATTAGGATATTTCAATAAGGTACATTCTTAAATTGACAAAATGTATTTTCTGGAGGGTGGAGAATAGCACTCAGCAGAATGTCACGTAGGGCGTACAGGAACATCTGGGGCTGGCCATTACCAAATTGAAATGAATGAATTAGGTCTAAAAGGAAAATGAGATTAGTTATTAAACGGTGCAACAACACACAGCTACTTAGCACAATAACTGACTCAGGACAAAGGCAGGCACTTAAATACACTGAACACAATGACTAACAAGAGTCAGGTGTGGCTATACAGAACTAGGGGCAACAAGGAACAGGTAAGGATAATCCAATCAATTAAGGCACAAGACATTGTCTTCCACTGTATATATACATTTTTTATTCTAGGTTGTTCCACTGGGAGTAGTAGGCCCTTACAACCAACCACTGAAGTTTCCGGCCCCCTGCAGCCAGCCTGAAGGTCATGCTAGGTCTGGTTCCTCCACCTGCGTGTGCTTTAAGTCATGCTGGCTCAGGTCTGGAAGCTCAGTGGGTTGCTGGGGAGTACCAGTCCCAGGAGGAGAGATGCCTCTCGCCACCGCAGGGTTTGTCCTGGGTTTGTCAGGATGGGGACTCTGCAGTGGATCTGCAGTCACGGTAGGTGCTCCAGGCTAATACTGCTCAAGCCATTGACAGTGGCCACACTCGCCCCCACACAGATGTTGACGTAGTGCATCAATGTTGCCTTGGAGCCAGCCCTCCTGGTATTGGATGTTAGACCTGAAGGCTTGTATTTTCTACAGCCACCTTGCCGCCTGCCCCTTAGAATCCTGGTAATTCAGGAGCCAGGTTAACAAGGCGTGGTCAGTCCACAGGATGAACTGGCTCGCATAGAAGTAGAGATGCAAGAGAATCAGTGTAGCGACCACCACCGGCAGCTTTACTCTATTACTCTGTCATAGGCAGAAATGTTCGCGAGTCACAAAATTTCAGTTCAAGTCAAATCTCAAGTCTCCATTGTGAGACTTCAGATTACTATTTATCAAAAATTTAACCGCCTATGTTTTTTTTCCCAAATAGAAACTGATGCAACTAAATGGGAATCAAGCCTCATAGTTCCTTAGGGTACGTGGGGCACAATGTGAGGCTGGCACTTTTCAAGTTGTAAGAGAATACAGCTTGACTTGGAAGGGTATGTCAGAAACGAAAAGGTGTTCTGGAATACCTGATAAATGATCAGATTCATGGCAATCAATGCCAATCTGTGTCACCGTGTAACAACACAATATGTATATAAATAATTTACAAAACGGGTTAAGAAACAACTATTTTAGGCGGTGCCTTCTAACGTAAAATAAAACTCGGAATAACATTCCGAATATCCCACTTTGTCAGGTTGGGTCTTTGTGCTGGTAGCAAAACAGAATGACCGTGTTCTTGGTTCATATTGCCTGACATCACGCTTCTCCGGTTGCTGTACTTATGCTCTGTGCACAGCCACGTACACATCATGATGTTTCTAACACTTTTACAATTGGGTGAGAGTTATGATCTCAATGCTTCGCCTTGTAGAAATTTCAACGGAACCTTAAAGACGTTTATTCACAAGTCGCTATCAACTGGTCGGTGTTGAGTCCCAAGTAAAAATAATAATAATAACGAGTTGGAAGTCGAGTCAGAAGTCTATTTAAGAACGACTGCGGTACGACTCGAGTCCGAGTCACAAACTTGAGTCAACATTTCTGGTCATAAGAAAAAAAATCGTAGCAGGCTTTGCAATTGTAATAAAAATCAATTTAAAGTTTACTTCTGCTTTTGCATGAGCGCTGCATGCCTTCTCCGAGATCGTTACAATCATATTCATCCTTGCTGTTTGTCACTCATACACGGACCGACCAGGCGTGGATTTCCAGAAATTGATCGATCTTAGCGAACAACGAATAATGTAACGAATGGCGTAAGTAAAGAATGAGTGATGTCTACGTGCGGTTCCAGAAACCCTTCGTTATTCCTGAAGTAACGAATTAACATTAAGTAGTACTTTGTTGGCTTCTCCCCAGCCTCCGAATAAGAAAATAACCAGTCGATAACAGCAGCAACAGTTCCATGTATTTCAATCATAAAATGTTAAATGACTGTCACACCAGACATATGCAAATATAAATAAAAAATATAAACGAATTAGAAAATCAATAAAAACGCACCAAGCAACCAAGATTAAGACCAAAGAAATTAACATATTTGTTGAAAATATTCCCCTCCTGGAGCCGACACCTTATCGTGGTGGAGGGGTTTGCGTGTTACAGTGATCCCAGGAGCTATGTTGT
>JAODJX010000109.1:11258575-11269414 GCA_026776945.1 Isichthys henryi
TCAGCATGTTTTTGGACTGTGGGGGGAAACCAGAGTACCCAGAGGAAACCCCACGACGACATGGGGAGAACATGCAACACACATGTGACCCAGGTGGAGACTCGAACCCGGGTCCCAGAGGTGTGAGGCAACAGTGCTCAACAGTGCCCACTGCACCACCATGCCGCCCCTGCATTGTTAGTCATCTTACAGAATATTTGTATACTGCATGTATATTGTGTAGTAGTTTGTGTGTGAATGTGAAAATCTCTGCCCTGTGACTGACTGGCATCCTGTCCAAGGCATATCCCTGCCTTGTGCCCTGTGCTGCATGGAATTGGCTTCAGCTCTTCTTCAGCCCTAAGATGTTGGAAGATGGTTGGTTGAATACATATAGCATACATTTTTCTACCTTTTACAGTAATTCTAATCATTTCTGTTAGGGGGTGCGGTTTCGTATCTAGTGACATACACAGTATGCATATATTTTTAACATGCTTAATATGTTAATTTCACGAACTGCAACATTATCATATCACAAATTTTGTGACTTATTAGTTAGAAATGTACATATATTTTGTGATAATTTTTTTAATCAAAATTAAAGTAAAAACAAAAATTGTCTTTATGTGACAATCAAAAAACAGACGCATGCGGGGAGGGGGGGGGGGGGTTGCCTGTGAGCCTGCCCCCTTTGCCCGACGGATTTGGTTAAGTGCTCCCCGCCACAACCCTGTCCGCAAAATTTACCCACTGCCCCCTGGTTCGAGCACCAGGCCTTTGAAAATTCTCTGTACGGCACTGCTGACAAATACCTATAATTCACACGAAATGTTCTACTTCTACTTTGTTTTAAACTTCTGAAAACAATTTGCATACTGTAAACATGCCAACGACTATAATAATATAGGCCCTATTAACAATATATAGTAGTAATACAGTAATAACTAGATGCTGTTGGACCCTAAACGCCTCCGTCCATCTAATCTCTACACTCTTCTACCTCTTCCATTTCCTGTGTGAATTTTTTCAATATATTCAGACTCACCTGATCTGTGTTAGTGACTGTCCTTTCATGTGTAACCACTAAGTAACACTGCCATAGTTTTGGTGCAATGTGTCTCAAAATGAAATTGAACACAGATCATCATTTATACAAGTTTCAGAAAGGTCCACTGAATACTCTTTGAGTTATATCTGCAGCGGCAGCAATGGACCAGTCCCAAAACATATGTATTCCCCATTTGAAGAATACAATTAACATGAGATATCCTAATATTTATATTTAAACATTCCATCACAACAAAATAAATGCAGATTTAAATCCCGCGCCTGATATGTGTGTGAAGTTTCCATGTTCTTTTCTGTTGCTTGGGGTTTTTTGCGTGCGCTCCGGTTCTATCCCCATGATACTGTACCAAGGCGATTAAATTTAGGTGAAGCGGCGTTCCTAAATTGTCCTGTAGATGGAGCTAAACACTCGACATAAAACGTGCAATTTGATTAAATAAAGGTATTCTCGAACATTTTAGATGTAACTAAACATTATTTTTTTTATAGAGAACTACGAATTAGCCTACATGTAATGTGCAAGACATTTTACAAAGGTTTTTGCTTCTACGTGTCTGTAATTATTTTTCATTTTTATGTCAGTTGGGTGTGGGGTGCTACCCCTTTGATGAGCTAGATGGTTACAACGTAGAAGTTCATCCAAGCAATTACTGCTGGATCGCAGCTAGAAACTTTGTGCCTCTGACAGGAATTCGGCGCAGTTTATTCTATAACGCTTCCCCTTGAATTTCACATTTCCACGGTCTAAGACTGGCTTTAATTACGCTACGGTAAGAAATGTAGAGTTTTTTTTTTATCTGAGAAGTGAAGTGTTTTTAGTGTTGGATTTGTGTCTCTTCACAACTCTCTTCTGCTAATACTACTAACCCATGCGAATCGTTTTGTCTGCATGTGCCATGAATTTGTAATATTTGCATTTGCTTTGCGCTGTTTGCATGGTTTTAAAAATCAGGGCACATATTTTGGTGAATTTATCTATTGATAAACACATTGTCAATATAAAAGCACTTAATTCAATTTCGGACATTTACACGGAACATTATGTGAATACCCCATATATTCTTCCTACGAAATACGGAATTTTATGTTTAATTGTTTTGATGACCTTCTTAAAGTGTGTTGTTTATAATTTCCCTGAATAACATAAAATTATTTAGCTTTGAAATGCTGGGGAGAAAAAGGTCTGATGAGATTAGAGGAAGTTTTAGAGATACTTGGTGTATGCACCTTTTTCCAAATGCGTATTCTGGACGATGTCTCTTGATGTGAATTTCGATTAACTCCTAAATAGTCTGAGTCTTGAGAAAAACACCGCTTGTCTCTCGCGGATGGGCAAAAGTAATGAGTGCATTTATACAAATGATATAAAGGAAAGGTCCTATGTATTTTCTGAACCATTGACAGGTGCATCTAAGATGAATGCCATAATCTCTATTAACTTCAGTAAAATCTGTACCGAAAAAACTCATTCAACTGTGAAGGGGCTGCATTATGAAAAATGAGAAATGGACCTTTTTTGATGGGCACCGAAAACAGCAGTTTAGATGAAAAGTGAGAAATGGTATCATAGCTCATCGCTCATTCACACTTATTCACATTAAATTAGTCAGTGTCATGTTAACCAACAACAAACCCAATTAAGCGAAGGTAAAGGATAACCATGAGCGATTAAAGTTTTAATATAGCCAGTACCTCAGTAAAAACTTTATCAGCAGCCCCTGACTGAAATGCTTATTTATTAGGTGATATTTCATTGACTATTCATCTGTTTATATAGTAGGTGATATTTCATTGACTATTCATCTGTTTATATAGTAGGCGATATTTTATTGGCTGTGTTTCTGAGTGTAGTGAGGGGTGAGATCCTTCCTTTAGACATCCCAGGATCATATTACTGGACAAGCTAATGTTGGACAAATATCTAGCACAATATTATTCAAAGATGTTATTTTACTCTGTTTGATGAGAAAGTAATGTACCAAGAAAAGAATTCTGGGCTCTAGGCCTCCACATAACCTTGACTAGCATGAGTGGTTAGAGATGGATATATGGACAAAAGTACTGGTGCATACCTCCCAATTATTGAATTCAGGGGTTTCATTCTGACCTATTGCTACAGGTGTATAAAATCAAGTACTTAACCACACAATCTGGTTTACAAGCATTTGTGAAAAATTAGATTTTTCTGAAGAGTTCAGTGAATTCAAACATGGTACTGTCATAGGATGCCCCCTTTGCAATATTCAGTACATGAAATTTCTTCCCTGCTAGATATTCCAAAATGAACTATTAGTGGTATTATTACAAAGTGGAGGCGTTTACAAACAGCAGAAGCTCAGCCACGAAGTAGCCGATCATGTAAAGTAACACAGCGGGTTGTTGAGTGCTGAGGTGCATAGTGCATAAAAGTTATCAATGCTCTGTTGACTCAATAACTGTAGAGCTCCAAATTCCTCTGGCGTTAACCCCAGTACAGAAACTGTGTGCTGGGGCATCATAAACTGGGCTTCCATGGCGAGCAGCTGTATGCAAGCCTCACATCACCAAGTACGATGCCTAGCGTCAGATGGAGTGGTGTAAGCATGCTGCCATTGGACTCTGGAGCAGTGGAAACGTGTCCTTTGGATTGACAATCACGTTTCTCTGTCTGGCGGTCTGATGGATGAGTCTGTATTTCACAGATGCTACGAGAATGTTACCTGCCCGCTCGCATTGTGCCAAATGTAAAGTTTGGTGGAGGAGGGATAATGTTATGGGGTTGTTTTTCAGGGGCTGGGTTAGACCCTTTGGGTCCAGTGAATTAAAGTCTTAAAGCTTCAGCACAGCAAGACATTTTGGGCAATTCTATGTTTTCAACTTTGTGGGAACAACTTGGGGTAGGAAGGCCCTTTCCCATTCCAGCATGACTGTGCCCCAGTGTGCAAGGCAAGGTCCACAGAGACTTGGTTGGGTGACACTGCTGTGGAAGAACTTGACTGGCCAGCAAAGAGCACTGACCTCAACCCCATCAAAAACCTTTTAGGGATTAGCTAGGACAGAGACTGCAAGCCAGGCCCTTATGTCCAACATCAGTGCCTCACCTCACAAATGCTCTTCTGGAATGAGCAAGATCCAACAGACACACTACAAAATCCTGTGGAAAGCCTTCCCAGAAGAGTGGCAGCTGTTATAAATGTAAAGGGGGACCGACTCCACACTGACGCCTTTGGTTTTAGAATGGGATGCCATAAAGGTTCATGTGGGTGTAATGGCCAGGCCACCGAAAACGTTTGTCCATATACTGTAGTGTATATCAAAGTGCAGTCTGTGGTTTCTCCTCAGGTTGTAGCTACTTCAGGTTTCACAAACTACTTTAAAACTGAAAGGCCTCTTGTGTTTGGCTTTTCTTTTGGTTTGACTGATTTGTTTCCTTGATTGAAAGTCTTGTTCAGTTGTTTCACATTGTCAGTGGCACATGCATGATTATAAGTGACTAACCTATCGGCATATGGCAAGACCTCAATGTGTAAGTGAAATTCAGGACCTTTTAATTGAAATGTTAGTTTACAAATGTCGTTCTGTCCTCAATGACATGGATTATCTGGTCACTCTACAATGCTGTGCATGTTTCCCCTGGGTACTCCTCTCACTGTCCAGAACATGCAGTTATGCAAGTTTGTCTCTCTTCATTGCCATACTCTATAATATATTTGCGTCCCACACCCTGCTTTCCTGGGTAGGACTCAGGCTCACTGTAACCTACTGCCGGACAAGCAGCTATGCATGCTGGGTGGAAAGTGAGCATTTTATTTCATGAAGGGGTTATGCAGCCTTTCCCTTATCTCATTTCCCATCACAGTTCACTCATTCCCCATAGACATTAATTTCTCAAGGATTTGTGTGAAATGCATTCAGCCTCTTTAAATTTTTACATATTTATTTTGTTTCAAATTTCATACGTGATCTGATCAGTCACTTTCAGGACTGCAAACTGGCAGAATGGATGCAATTTTCTTCTTTTTTTTTCAGTGTGTCAGATAAGTGACCTCTTACCCGTAATTCAATATTACTCTCTTCTCTTCTGTGTACTGTACTCAGTATTTCAGGAAAGTTCATAGACTTGAAATGTATAATGCATCTGTTCTTTTTTGGTCAGAGTGCACAGCGGCTGTCTCAGCAGGAGACTGGAGTCATGGATGTGCAGCTGGAGGCAGATACTGGAGACATGGGCCTGGATGGGCTTAATGACCATGCAAGCGGAGAGGACCACAACACACAGCCAAACCACAGCAGCGCCACGGTGGACCATTCAGGTGAGTCTTTGCTGTTCTCTGCCTGTGTTCATGGTTACCAGGTACTTTTCTCTCAACTGAAACGGACAAATATGATGTATTTTTGTTTCATTTGGTTGAAACTTTGATATGTGTTTCATGCTATATCTGTTGCATTGTTGTAACTATTCAAATGAGCCGTCTGTTGTAAAAGGTCCATATCTTGTGTGAAATGTCTGTGTAACAGAGACGGCTTCTGAGGAGGCCTCAAGTTTGGATAGAACGAATCAAACGAGTTGTGATTCCTCTTTGACTGGTGAGGTCACCACCAATGAGGACGCCAGTCCCATCTCTCATGGTGTATCTGACCTCACACAAAGAACAGGTAACATGGTTGTATTAAATGTTTACACGTTTAGCTTCTACTGATTCCATGAGATCTTCATCTTTGTCAGAGTTTGGGGAGCAGCTTCCTGTGTATAATAGTTACACTCTTACTTAATGTATCAATTAACCAGAAAGTAAGTGTTAGTTACTTACATTAATCAGTCATATTGGTATGTGTATTTCATGCAGATACTATATTTGTTCATGATTCATACATGAGTAGTAACTGATTTACTAAGTTACTTATGTTCCTTTGATGGGGCACAAATAATGTAATATTATGTTATTACGTTTGTATTAATTACCCTCAAACTAAGTCTTAGTTACATTCTGATCTCATGTTTGTTCATCATTAATGATTGTAACGCATGTTTTTATCCCAAGCAGTTACTATATTTGTTATTATATCTGATCATTTTGGAAATCTTTGTGAACTACTGAAGGAACCAGAAATGAATAACACAAGTGAAACACTGATCTCATGTTTGTTCATCATTAATGAATTGTGACGCATCCTTTTTCTGAAGTAGCTAATATATGTATCATGATTTGTACTCCAGTATTTGATTTACTGCTACGATGCGGTGCTTATGTATTCATAAACATCTAAAGATGTTTCAGCTCAGGGTGTAGATGTCAAGTGAGATCTATACCTTCTCTGCATTTATGGTGCGAAATGTCCATCACAGGATGTTTTGTAGTTCAGTTGGTCGCAGGTCCTGTTTGCTGGAAATCACAGCATTATGGCCATTTATCTTTAGTGCCAATTCATACAGATTTTCGTATGCAGATTTATGATAATATGATCCAGCAGTAATGGTGTCCTGTCCGGCTTCTCTCACCCAGAATTTACCACCTGTGAGAAGCGCCTTAAGTACAGCAGCGTCCAGTCCGGGCAGGTAACCAATGGGGCCCCACCTATCTGCACCCCACCACCTCTGTCAACCGGCAGGCTGAGCTGGTCCCCACCACAGTCCACCAAAAACAACGGACAGGTCCATCTGGACAAGAAGCATTTGCCATCCACCTCCACAGCCAACAGCCAGCACAGCCTGAAGACCACCACATCCCAGATTCAGCAGGTGGCTGGAAATGGTAAGAAAAGGGCCCTTGACATATACATGAACTCACACTTGTGTCATTTCTACATGACAGCGTGCAGACTGCAGTAATTAAATACATGTGTCTATCCAGAGCACATTCCCACTAGCTGCAGTGAATTATAACCTTTGCCTTCATGCACTTGGATTGCATTCACTTCGTTTTGCAAGCTCAGAAGGCTGATTGGTGGTTAAAGCCACACATGGAAACTATTCATTCAAGGGAATTTGGCAACATGTTGCACTACTTCTCACTATTTATTAGCTAGAATAAATCTTCTTTAAATAAAAAAAAGAAGATTTATTTAAGGTTTCTATTTAAAGGGCTGAACTGTATATCCATGTAATTATTAGGATTGGGGATGACAGTCTAAATACTAATAAAGTGATAATAGACAGAATCTGCTTTTATAAGTCCATGCCTGTAGGCCACATCACTCCATACTGTGAGTTAATATAAAAAAAGAGAACAAGGCTATATAGTAATGGGGATGTGAGTGAATTCAGATGAATCACATCACCTAGACACATTATTTTCATTTTTAGTGCAAGAATGTATAACACAGAAGCACTCTTCCCCTCATGCGCTGATGTCTCTCAGGGTCATCGCTAAATGTTAATGCATTCTCATTTTCTTATTTTGCATGTTGTACAGTTTCTAACATTTTAATGGTATCAAGTGCTATTAAGATTTACATCATACCTCTAATGTTAAAATGTTTTACTTAATTATTTAAAAATTAAGTAGTAGCCATTTAATTGGTATTTATTTAAAAAATGTTTCCCCCACTATAGATCCTTTAGACCAGATCTGCAATCTACAAATAATTAATAATCAATTATAATCAGTTACAATCCACTAATATCACAGCCAATCTATGAATATGAAGAGAAGTGGATCTTTGTACATTTGGTGTTACTGGGGGGGATTGAAGCTTCTGCTAATTCAGGGGGGTTGTATTAGCCGGTGTTTGAGGGTTACGACCCGCCCACCCCCTCATAATTTACGCCCATGTGTTATAACACACACAGCCTGCATTTCTGCCACTTCTTCCTCTGCCGTTCATATTTTTTCCGTCTTGTTCACTTCCACCCTCCCCCCTCCCTGCAAAGTAAATATTCCTCCTCTATTCATTTGATTCTTCCTTCGTCCCGGCCTGATCCTCCCCACCTGCTCTGCGCTTCCCGTTTCCGTGGTTTTATCCTGATTCTACGTTTTGTTTTTCGTCCTCTGCTGATTTCTGATTCTCACATTGATAGTCTCTGCATCCCTTTTCTCACCCGGCCATCCAAATCTTTGTTACATTTTATGTTCGTTTGTACTTATCTGTCATATGTATTTACTTATTACTTTTACTTAAAGTCACTCCTCCTCCCCTTTTTACAGTGTTACACTGCTTCCTTCACCTGTTCCTTCCTTCGTCGTCATCTAATCATCACTTTTCTTACCGCCTTGCCCTGAACTTGGTTCCTCGTCGTCTTTTCCTCTTTCTCTCTCTGTCTCTCGCTCCCTCTTCCTCTCAGAGCCGTGTGCCTCTCTCGTGCTGAATTGCCTTTTCTGCCATCTGTCGGACTGCTTCCTAGCACTTGAGGAGTTCTGCCGTCGCTGTGTCCTCTCCTTCTGCTCCTGCGTGTGCTGCTGTGAGTCCTTGCCTCTGGACCCCCTCCTGGTGGAAGCCTTGCCCTGTGCGCCCTGCACCTTACAGCCCACCTGCCCAAGTTGGGATCCCTGTCTCTGCACCATAGAGTGCCTGGAGCTGGGAATGGAGATTTCACAGTTGCTTGTCCACTAGAGTGGAGGGTGTTTAAAAAGGAGGATTAAGGCTTAAAAAAAGGGCACCCATAAAATGTTGTTGAGCATGCATGCTACGGAAGCAGAGAGCGGTATAGCTATTGTGGTGATTATTATATTGCCATGTCAAGAGAACAACATAGTCAAATAATCACAGGCATGGCCGTTCTTGCCTTCCATCGGCGGTTGATCAGGGGTTGCAGAGAGTGCTGGTTGCTGATGGGGAGGCAGGTAGGAGGGAAGGAAGAAGGAGAACCAGGAGGCTAAAAGGAGGACACCAGCAGCAGTCCAGGCAGAGGGCTGGAAAACCGGACTGTGCGGACGGAATCCAGGCGATAGTCACCCTATTGTCCACTGACTCTCCAGATGCTTCGTCCTGCCCTTAACACACCTGTCTGTCTGTTTGTCGGTCTGTCTGCTCAAGCCAGAACATAGAGGTTTTTAAATAGATCAAATGTCATTCAGCTCATGCAGTCAAAATGGTTAGTATTAATTAACGCTTCACAAATTGCTGTGTGCGTCAACATAAAGCTAACACCTTCCATTTTACTTTGCAAGCCGCTTCCTTTGCTCTTCGTCCTGTTATTTCGATAATCTCATTCTACATTCTCACGGTAAATAAACAGAAGGCAGCCATTAAGCTCTGAGAGCACTTACAGGAGAGGCTTCCAGGAACAGCCATGGCTGTACAATCAGAAATAAACAGCAAAGCACGGAATTAGCCATTATAGTGGGTGGCAGATGGGTGAATGTGTCCCCCCAGAACTGAAATTTAGTCAGTTACTTTAACCAAGCATGTACAATATTGGCCAATATTACATTTATTTATATATACAGTATATGCAAAGTATATGATCATAATACTATAATACGCAGAATTATTATTATTGTTATCATTATTATCATTATTATTATAAAATTACAGTATTATGGCTTGGGAACCTACATGGTACGTTGACTGGGCCTTATGCTCTGCTATTGAACTTGAACACAGACACTGAATTTGTTTATCCTATTTAATTATATACAGTCTACTTAGGTCATTAATTAATGTTAAGATTCCAGTCTCAGTAAAGGGAATTAAGCTCAAAATATGTCAAAGCTAATAAACATTTCTAACAGATTTTTGTAACATTTTTGGAGTGAGGTCCTGAATGAGATAAGTGTGTGCCTGTGTGTGGGGTTCCCCGGAAGCTATGTCACGACGGTGTGTGTCTCTCTGCAGATTGCTGTGTGCACTGTGTTCTGGCCTGCCTGTTCTGTGAGCTGTGGTCTCTGTGCTCCGTGATGGTGCAGTGCCTGGCCTGTGGACGAGGCTGTGAAGCACTGTGCTGCTGTGGGAGCGAAGCCACAGGGGACGTGGCATGTGGAGGGGATGCGTGCTGCGATGCATTGGATTGTGGGATATTGGAGGACTGCTGCGAGTCCTCTGACTGCCTGGAGATCTGTCTCGAGTGTTGCTCTATTTGCTTCCCAGCTTAGCTGTGACCCATCATGAACATTAACTATTGCTACACAGGTCCCGAAAATCCATAATAAAAAAAAATAAGAATAATTTTTGATAGATTATTAAATATAATTTAATTCTTTTGCCCTGTGATAAAGTGATCATCCAGGGTGCCTGTGCTGTCTGGGATCGGCTTTTAGGGCCCCCAGTGACCCTGACAAGGATAACTGATTGGACTGATGGATGGATAGACTTTAGCTTTACCTTAAACATAAAGCTCAACCTAGCAACTCCTCAGCTTAGCTCAACCTAGCAACTCGTCACTGTCCAATGAGACACATATCTCCAATAATCCATCTCCAATAGGAGCTGGCACATCTAGTCACCAAACACAGATGACCCCTCATAGATGCAGTAGACAGCATTACCAGCACTTGACAGAGTTTAACAGGGGTCGCATTGTGTATTTGCATAAGGCTAGGTGGTCATATCGTGCAACTGCCCAGCATGTGGGGGATGCAGATGACACAGTCACCCGATGTTGGAACCAATGGGCACATGAGGGCACCCACACATACCGTGAAGGTTCAGGTCGCCCAAGACAGACCACACCAAGGGAGAATCGTTGCCAAGCATTACTGAACACCATCTCGAGGGCCAGGCCAGTTACAACAGCTGTGGGCTGACTTGCCACAGGAGAGGATACAATGGCTGTACGACTCCCTTCCACACCATATCTCTGCATGTATCGAGGGGTGGGGGGGGGGGGGGGTCACAACCTACGGAGTTGGGAGATGGAACGGGCCCATACGG
>JAODJX010000109.1:11272338-11287971 GCA_026776945.1 Isichthys henryi
TATACGAACAACCTTCAATAACATTCCTGCAGCAGATCTGGTTAACCTTGAGAAGATACAATCAGTCTTTGGAGGGTGTCAAACGCATTTCTACCCTTCCTTGCGCCCAAAAGCCATTCGCCAGGTGTGATCTGTATGGTACAGTGACTGAATGGAAAAAATGAGGGTATGCTAAGGAGCATGCATTAAGTTATAAACAAGCCAGATGTTTTGTTGCGGAAGCATGTGTCTCTCCTCCCATCCACACGAAAGCGTTGCGGTTTGCAAAGGGATTATGGTTTGTTGAAGTCTGTTGAGGTCCATTAATGCATCCAGGTGGTTCTGAGAAACATCGTGCTAAGCTGATTCTGATGGAAGTAGCATAATATAGCCCTTCTTTACAGATGCTGCCCACCCTGATGCGGAGGCCAGCTCACGGTACAGCTTGTCTGTTTCCTGATACTGATTCGTCTTGTGTCCTGCACCATGGCGTCTGGTCGCTTTCTGTGCCACTAAGATCTGTAGATGCCCATGCTAAGATCTGTCGATATCTGTCTTGCAATGTGTGTGTTTTTAGCATCGTCACATGAACATGTACATGTGATTTATCCAAGTTAGCATGTTCACATTGCAAGAGTAATATGAAATGCAGGTGCAGTTTGTATAATGTCCCTCTGTCACACAGGTGTGTATTGTTTCCTCCTGTGCCCAAAGACAATTTAGTTTAGTTAGTTAGTGTCATAAAACCATCCATATGTGTGCTTTGAAATGGGTCATCCGAGGACTATGCCAGTCCTGCCTCACTCCTTCTCAGTGACCCTGACTGGGATAAGTAGCTGAAAGTTGGATGGATGGATGGATGGATGGACAGAGGGCTATAACATTACATGTGTATTAGAAAAGCAGAAAGAAGATGGATAGTTGTGAATAAAAAAAATTCAAAATAATGCTGACTTGTCAGTTTATATTCTTTATTTCTATAGTTTTTAACTGGTGTTAATGCCTAGTATAACATCGGAGGGGGGGATGTGGAAAGAGAGAGGGGGAGAGATGGGGAAGAGTGGTCAGGTAACTGATCAAGCTGACAGAAATACCTTAAGAAAGTTACCTATAAGAAACCCCATCTTCTATTGTTTTGTTTCATAACAACAGAGAAAGAGTAGAGGAATGTTTTCAACAAGAAAGGCTGTTTATTCAAACTCTGCCCAGAAAAAAAGATCATCAGAGACAAAAGACGACCTTAACAGGCTGAAGCAAGGCAGGAAAGGCTAGTTTATTGTAGTTGTGTGCCAGGCCAGAGTCAACAGGAAGGACAGGAAGGACAGGAAGGAGCAAAGTGAGCCAAGCAGGACAGTGGTGACCACATGGTCCACAGAGACACGGCCCAGCCCTGAACTAGTGACCCCCAACCTTGGTCCGGTGGGCTTCAAATGCACAGCCGACAGTCCAGAGAGGAAGCAGCTTTTCATAGTGCCACTCCACTGTAACGCGGTGATGTCAGGAGAGCTCAGCTGATCAATCACTTGGTTTCTCCTGTCCCTCACACCCTCATTTGTGCTGATGCTTTGGCACTGAGCTGTAGATTTCACAGAGAACAAAAGCTGATTAATGGTGACCATTTGTGATCGGCAGATGGGATGCCGGCCTACAGATTTCAGTTTTTATTGATACATTTTCATGCTAAGATCTGTGGATGTCAGATTTTTTTCCTGGGTTCCTCCTGGTATAACAGGAAGAGAAACTGCTGAAACACAATAGATTATCAAACAAATGTGCTTATTTACGTAGAAACAGTTGTAATGCACGCAGTCACCAGTAATGCTAGGAGCACAGCCTTTCACTCCGTCGAGAAATAATTCTCAAAAACAGTGTTACATTTCAGAGCAAATATTTGACACCCAGGCCAAACCTGCACACAGAAAATGAGAGGACATTTCCTGTTGGAAATTTTTGGAAGTAATGGCTCGCGCTGTCATAAATGTTGCCATTATACAAGGAAATGGCTCAAATGAAATGTTTATGCTTAATGGTTTGTTGTGTAGGATCATTTGTTAGTGCATGTAGGGTGGCACAAGAGTAGATAAAACATTACCAAAATGCTTATAGCAAAGAGCATAACACAATTCTTTCACATATGAGCTTTTTTTCTAATCCCACTTTCACACAGAAAAGAGGTGTGCAGGTCAACAGAAAAAAATAGATTTCCAGTAGCAAGAGAAAATTTATACAGACAAAACACAACACAGCTCTTCGCCATATTTTAAGACAATTTTGGAAGACATTTGCCCACCTTCTCTCACCAGTGATAAAAGAGAAACACACCAGGGCTCTAAACTTTATATTTATACAGCCAACATGGCAAGAAAAAGCATTCCATTTATTAAAGCCTCATCCACCCAGTTTAACCAGCAGCCAAGCCCTGGGTTAAGCTAACAGAACCCAGCGGGGAAACTGTAGGCTGATTCCAAAACTAACACAACGCAATAAACGGGAAATGACTATTATCAAGAAAGAGCCACTCACTTTATGACAGGGATTGACGAAGAGGACAAAAACACCATGTTTTGCAGAGATTTGCTCAACCGTCTGCCTCCAGTTTAATGACTGTGGATGTTTTAAAAACACTTGTTCTTGTGATGACAGGGTTAGTTGTTAGTGCGAGTTATGATTCTAGAGACACAATCCCCAAATGACATTTTATAAAATATCTAAGAACAAACGGAATGGTTTTCATCTTAACTTTTCACCCAGGATAACATAGATGTTATACATTCTTAGATATTCTTAGAAATATCTACACCTGATTAAATAGGTTTTTAAAATAATTGACCGAATAGCAAAAATGTTGACAAATTCATTTAACTGTTGACAACCATTTTACATAATTTTTATTTCTATTGGTTTTCCAGAGATGCACAATTGCGGTTGATAATAGGACCGGAAAAGAAACAAGACGCTAATCGCCGAAAAAGAAATCGGGCTGTCAGTCTTCCAGAAGCGCGTTCAAACAGCGGCCCCTACAGGTGCCCGCAGGCACTGGGTATGATCTGGTATACCGGGTATTTTCGGGATCTGTCACATCATATAACGTAATCTGGGAACCACCCTCCCCCAGACGAAATTTACCGTCAGGGATTCCAAAGTGGGGGGATGATTTATAATCGCAGTGCAGCTTTGCTCTTTCGGCTGTAATACAGAAGCGGACTGCAAATTTACATTTCATGCAATCTCAGAAGACAGAACCGGCCGTTCTTTGAAAAATGTGTGTTTTACCTGCAGCGTCAGATCACGTAAAACAATTTTAAATCTTGGATGCTTTCAGACGGAGACATACAGAAAGTCATGCATTCCCATAACCGTTTATCCAGTGTTGGGTCACTGTGAATTTGTAGTCCATCCCGGGAAGAGCACGAGGCAAAGGGCTCTCCAGGCAAAAGAATAGATGAAGCAAGGTTTCCCCCTAAGGGAATTCTGAGGAGAATACACTCAAAAATACAGAAGTGCAATTGCCAAGAAAAGGGTGCGTGGCCAATCTCTAATATTTATTCAGATTTTAAGCAACTAATTATATAAGATAATAATTTAAATATGGCGATAACGACTTCAAAGGTATAAATTTTGGGTTAATATGCTAACGTCGTTGTTAAGAAGTCCTAATTTTGATTAAGATTTATTGTAAATGGAAACGGGACAATTCAAATACAGTGCTCAGCACCGAATTCTCAACACAGTGCTGCGTGCAGTTCATAACGCTACTATTCAATTAAATGTATTTTTATATAGCGCCTTTTGCAACAGTCGTCCCCAACTGCTTTACATGGGTGGATTGTGATACATATAATTGAATATAACGGAATCAGCGTTATTGACTTAGTATGTTTCCATATACAAGGAATTTGCCTCCGTTTTTTTGTTGCTCTCAATCTACTTACACAAGACAGACATACAGCAAACACGAGATTACAAAAAAAAAATATGTGTTAAAAACAAACAATGAAGTACAATATGTACAGTAAAGGCCTGAACCAATTGACCATATTGCAGTGGTGCAGTGTGCAAAGATGCTGGTTACTATATATATATATGAGGTCAGTGAATTTCATAGTCCATACATATGCACCCCATTCAGAATATACAGCATATATACAGCTTACTCAGATTCCAGTTTGTAGGTACAATGGATGGTTATGGTTGACAGATTTATTGCACAAATATTGCCTCTGACTTTGTGTGACTGCTATAAATGCTCATCAGAATGATGAGCTGTGGAGAGAGACCTGTTGATGTGTCTGGTTGTTTTGGCGTACAGTGCTCCGTAGCGCCTACCAGGGGGGAGAAGTGTGAAAAGGTTGTGACCAGGGTGTGATGGATCTGCAGTGATTCTGCCTGTTTCTAAGTTTATGAGTCCTGAATGGAGAGCAGGTCCACGCCGATCATTTTTTCTGCAGTCCTGACTGTCTGTTGTAGTGTCCTGTTTGGACCGGAACGAGACCGAAATGGATGCACACACAACAGACTGGATTATTGCAGAGTAGAATGGGATCAGCAGCTTCTGAGGCAGGTTGAACTTCCTGAGCAGGTGCAGGACGTACATCCTCTGTTGGGCCCTTTTGACAGTTGTGTTTATGTTGGCTGCTCCTGGGAGATCGTGGATCCCATTAACCAGAAGGTTTCCACAGCAGACACAGTGCTGTTGCGTCAGGTGAGGGGAGACAGTGCTGGGGGGCTCCTGGGAGATCGTGGATCACATTGACCAGAAGGTTTCCACAGTAGACACAGTGCTGTTGCGTCAGGTGAGGGGAGACAGTGCTGGGGGGCACCTCCAGATGCCTACTATCATCTCCATCGTTTCAAAACATGTTCTTCTCTAAGTTCTTCTCACTGCACCAGGGTCAGCTGTTCGGCCTCTGATCTGTATGCAGACTTGCCACCCTCCCTGATGAGGCAGATGACTGTCATGTCGTTTGCAAACTTCAGGAAATGGGTCCCTGAGATGTGGTCATTTTTGTAGAGGGAGAAGAGCAGAGGGGAGAGGACCCACCCCTGGGAGGTGCCAGTGCTGATCGGCTGATTTTCTCCAGCCTCACAGGCTGCTTCCTGGCTGTCAGAAAGTTTGTGACCACTGGCAGATGGGGGCTGGTACAGTTAGCTGGGTGAGTTTGCAGTGTAGGACTTCAGTGTTATTGAACGCTGAGCTAAAGGCCACGAACCCTAGCATATGTCCCTGGGGAGTCAAGGTGTTGCAAGATGTAGTACAGTGTCATGTTCTGTGGGATTGAACCGGGACTCAACCGAGGTACAATTTGGACATGTGGGAAAGCAGAGAGACATAGGTGGTCAGGACATGCATAGACTCATTAATGGACAAAGACAGTAGATAAAAAATGATATTAGGTATGTACAGCAGCACCAGCAGCCATAGTTATGGTGTTAAGTTGCTGGTAAGTTAAGCTGAAGTAATAGGTCTTCAGTTGAGATTTAAAGACTGATATCGGTTCAGCATCCCTAAACCTGGCAAACCATTCCGCAATATAGGAGCCCTGCAGCAAAATGCTTTACTTCCAGTTATCACTTTATTTGTATGTGGAAGGAAACCTGAATTCTGTGATCAGGGTGGAAGATGCGGCTTGTAAACTAGAAGTAATTCTATCAGGTATGCAGGCACTAGACCTTTAAGTGCCTTATATGTAAGTAGGAGAACTTTGAAGTCAGCTCTAAACCTGGATCTAAACGGGAAGCCAATGCTGGGAATTAAGAACAGGGGGTTATGTGTTCTAACTTCCTGCTCCTGGTGACGATTCGAGCTGCTGCATTTTGAATACGCTGCAAGGTGTTTAATGTGCGGTGTGTGCTGCCAGATAACTTAACATTACAGTAGTCTAACCCAGTGTATACAAAGGCATGTATCAATTTCTCAGTGTCTTGAATAGTAAGGAATCGTCGTAGCTTGGCAATGTTACGTAGCTGTAGGAAGCGTACCTTTGGTACTGTATCCACATGCAATTCAACGAGAGGCTTTTATCTAAGATGAGGCCTAGGTTTCAGGCTGAGCTGCTGAGGGAAAAGTTTAGCTCCTTGGAGTGGAGTGCGGAGATTATAGCATTCCTATCCGCAGACGTAATTACCTGCAAATAACAGCCTCGCTTTTCTGAGCATTTAGCGATAACTAAACTGATAAAGCACCATGTCATATTTTTGCATTTGGAGTAGGAAGCCTAATATTTTCTTGGCTGATGTAAAGGTTCTTCACTCCGACCAACATGGGAAAACTTAAGAAAACTGAAGCCTACAAATGTTGCTTCAAGAAGATCTCTTTTTTTCTCCCGAAGATATGCTGAATGGATTTCTGCTTCACCTTGTAAAACTGACAAGCATACCAATTTTTTTTTTCAAGAAAATGAAATTCTTAAAATATTTATTTTGTTTTTACATAAATTCTTAGAAAAAAAATGTACAATATGTCTTTACCATTTTTATGGCAGGGTGAAAAGAAAGAAAATGACACATACAGGAAAGGGATCATGTGATTAAAAAAACAGATTGGAACAGAAAAACAAATAGCATCTGAAATCCCTTTAATCTAAGATACATGACTAGTGGTTTACAGTAAACTTTTTAATTGAAGCAACACTGCAAATCATTACTGCTTCATACGTCATTCATTTGCATGTATGCTGACTATCCCACATGTACAGTCAAACTAGTCAATGTGTTTGATTTTTCTTTATCTAGAAATAAGTTTGCTACTTTGGTTTATATTTAAAAACAGTAATTGCTCATAAAGGGACACAGACTAAATATATATATATATATATATATATATATATATAAATATATAAGACAGAGTCTACAGATTCACAAAAAAACAAACTGGTTAAAAATCACTACTCCTGTAAATAAATGCCTTCATATTAATGTTATCAACACACACATATGCACATGAATTATAGGTCTTGCATCTCCACTGCAAAAAAAGTAAAAGCCATTTAACAGGGCACTAGAGACTGATCAAGTAAAAGTTGGGTGGTAGTGGCTGGATGTATGTGCTCTCGTCTTCATATTCACCACAAAGAAAGGTTGAGAGACAGAATATACCTCCAGAATGGTCACCCTTTGACAGGGGGGGCGGACTGGAACATTCCCAAACTTCCCAATGGTCAGTCCGGCCCTGCCCTTTGATCAGACACACGTGTAACACACTTACTCCACTGAGAATTCAACTATTAATTTTATATCAAATGACTTAACACAGGGAAATTGCATAGACTGAGCAAGCTTGATAAAGTTACTGGTACTCTGTCCAATCGTGGAAATAGATCTTGATTTGCAGATTTACTTGAGAAGTCAAAAAGTTCAGACATTCCAATGTCAGACATTCCAAAGATGTCAGACACATCTATCCTAACTAGAACATCACGGACAACTATTTTGGAGATATTGACTTTACATCGAGGGTGACCTTACTGTACTGCAAAGTCAGAGGGTATCACCGACACCCACTTTCACATCCTGGATTCCCTGGACTTCTAGCACAGTCTGGACACTCTGCATTACTTGACCACCCTTGATGTAGGTTTTTTTTTCCCAAAACAAAACTAAAAGAATCAACATTCAGTGTTACCACTAACTATGAGTAAACGATGCTAAAAACATTAAGACAAACTCTATTGGATACATTTTACTTGTATATTATATGCAATTGTACACCCTTTAAAATATATGTTAAGGAATGTTTTGTACATGGGTTGCACAGTTCATGTAACACACAAATACAATGCATATGGAAAAAAGCAGTTTGTACATTATCATTTAAAAAATGCACAATGTATTTTTCTTTGTGCCCCACTGAAATTTGTGAAAATAGGTTTCATACTTAGTGCCCACTAACTGGTTAAAATCTATTTCTCATATTTTATATAAATTGCTTTTTCACTTAATATTTTTTAAAAAGACTTCATAACATAAAATGAAAAGGCAAAAACTTACAGGAACAAAGGAAAATCCATAGTGTAAATCCTGAAAAGATCCCTTTTCTTTACTCTGGTATACTGTACATGTGACAGAATTAAAGGTCTGGAGAGACCTGCCGTTCTCACAGTGCTGGGGAAACCAATCAGCTGAGGGCAGCTGGATGCAGAGACTCTACAGCAGTGTTTCTCAACCCAGTCCTCGGGGAACCCTGGACAGTCCACGTTTTTGTTTCCACTCGGCTCCCAGCCAATCAGGAACACTGAACACCTGATACATGGGCGCTGTCTGGGGTTCCCCAAGGACCGGGCTGGGAAACGCTGCTCTACAGGACGGCAATAGCTGAAGCCTTTATGTTTTGCGAGGACGCACATGCGCTACAGGCAAACAGACCATAAGGGCGATTAAGGGCCATCGAGTTCAGATAGAGAGCATTGTGGAAAACCAAGAGTTCATGCGTAGCCATCAGTGCTAATTTTGGAGTGTTTATGTGCAAACATATACATCAAGTTTTGATAACAAATCTTTTAGACACGTTACTATTAATATGACAAACCTACAACAATGTGATTGTGACACAGCAATGACAAACGCGCTGTACAGACAGGTAGAAACACTAAAGCAGTTTGCCTACAAGCTTACTTTGCCCCATCTAGATCCACAGGAGTTATTTTAATTCAAGTGGAACCTTCACAGGATTCGTTTGAGGTGGTTTGACAAATTACCTTTCATTTCTCATGCAATCGACAAAGCTGAGATGTGATTGTCATACAAATTTGTTCATGGGGCTGGAACTTTTACAAAAACATCAGCAACAATTCAAGTCAAATGTTCCTTATTCTGCTGTATGCAACAGAAAAAAAAACAAACAGTTTTCGCCCCACACATAGAATAGGGTAGAACAGAGTAAATTAGTAATCTACATAAATGTTTAATTCTCAAATGTAAGAGTTCTGAAATTACAGTAACAAACAAAATGATACAGATATTCCATAGCAAGCTGAATTGCTATAAATGTTTTCATACTGTAAACATTTCAATTATACTTCTGACATGTTCTAACAAAAGCAATTTTATTTGCATATTCTAATAGGAATACAAACCACGCTGCCTTCTTCGCATGAAAGAAAAAAAAAATCACTGCTTTTTCCACAGTGATTGGGCAACCTTCACTTATTGCTTAAGGTCTCGAACAATCCAATGCACATCTGTTACGATAAAACATGTTAAAAAGATTAAGATGTATTTTACACAAAAAAAAGGGTGAAGCACATGAAAAGTGAGGTTTGTACACTAAAACTGTTCAATACAAACCTGACACATAGTAGGAAAAGATGAAGTTAAAAACGCAGTATGATAAACCACACGGCAAACTTGTAAGGTTACCCACTCCGTATAGGTAAAGATGACACATAACAGATTGCATTAATAATAGCAGACCCCGTTGGTTACCACCACTGGTACTTATGGTCATACTTACATACAGAAGTCAGTACGGCACTGTTGGACTCAGTAAAGGGCCATGTTCTATGTTAAGGTCCACCACTCGGGGAAAAGACATACGTTTTAGGATCATCAGCTGCATATTAGGGCTGCCTTGACACTGAAGGCAACTGTCTGTCTTCACACTGAATACTACAGTTTTCAGGTTATGGCCCATTGCTTGTCCATCACTTCCGACTCAGATGGGCATGCAGTGACCAGTATAGCAAATGACAGCGCTGTGCCAGTTTGAAAAATTCGCAGCTGGAAAACACCAGTATGAAGTTTGTAATAGACAGGCAGCAGTCCTTTGACGTAGAACATACTGTAGATTCATGCACAAATTCACATTTAAAACATACCTAGGCCAGGATTTAAAAGTAAAAAATATCTCTGGCTCTCTGGATACTTTTTTCTCGAGTATGTCTTTGTTTCACTGAAACAAACCAGAAACAGCAACACTTAAAGCCTTTCAGCCCTCTGAGTATGACAGTGCTTCAGTTTCAGTAGGCGTGGTGCCGATAACAGACACACAGATGCACATTTAAAGCTCTGCTAATTTTCCAAGTCTACTGTAAATGTGCTCTGGAATATGTGGCTCCTCACCTGTTCCTTCGCTAAATGCGCGGGGAAGCCACAATACTGCCTTGCATTTTGCCTTATTTTTACCTTGCATCCTTATTGCCACTGCTGATCCGTGGCAAAAGCCTTTAGCTGAAATAACTTACTTTCAGAACAAGATCAGAACTTTGTTGTTAATAATACAGTAGAGAATCTAATTTGGCAACTCTGCAGGCAGTCACCTCTCGCCGACCTAAGGAGACTGGGCACCCCTAGAGCACGTCAATCAAACCAACCCTAGAGACAGAGACCCTAAAGGCAGAAGACCGCTACAGCTCTTTCCAGGAGCACGTCTCCCAAGCTGGTTGCTCACAGAGAGCTCCGGCGACGTCACAAATCCTCGTCCACACTGAAGCTGCTTCTGCGGCTGCTGCTCTTAGAGGCTCCTGGGGACACGGAGGAAAGGAGAGGGTCGGCGGCCCCCACGGGGGATAGGGGGCACCCCTCATCCATGAGGATACCCATGTCTGACATTAGGGTCGATTCGAAAGTGGCGTCCGACATCATGGCGGGGTCAAAGGCGGTGGCGGAGGGATCGTCCATCTCAGCAAAGTTTAAAGCATCCAGATCAAGAGGGCTGTTGGTGGTCACGCCTGCTGGGGGGGCAGAGCCCAGAGACAGAAAGGAGGCAGATTGCGGTGCGATCCCACCTCCGATTCCCGACCCTCCCAAGCTGATGAGGTTCTGGGACAGGACGCCCCCGGAACTGGACTCCAGCGCCAGGCCAGCAAGTGGCTGCTGTTGCGGATGCCGGTCTAGGTTGGAGGTCAGGGTAGGGGAGGCAGACGCGGTGAGGCCATGAAGACGAGCCTGCATCTCCAGCTCCTGTGGACACAGCAGCAAACGTTCATGTGAGTGTTAGGCCAGCTCTCATAGGCGCTGGGAAACCACAGAACCCAGCACCTTCTTAGATCACTGCAGAATCCCTGCATTAGTGAACAGCACTAAACACGTGCCCCTTGATCTTTGATAAGTGTAAAAGGGTCTTCATCTAAACTGTGCGATGGGAATATCAAGGTTACAAAACATTAATCATTTAACAGAACAACTATTATTCTGTGAAATTAACCTTTTAATTTCCCATCTGTTTAGCAGTCATGTCTGTATCATTTTCAGCTCCTACTTTCAATAACTATCAGTCATATGTTATTTCTGGATTTTTGTCTTTTTGGTTATAAAACTTCACATTTGTGGGCCGGTTTCACGCTTTTCCACAGCATTTCTCCTGGGTTCAAGTCCGGACTTTGACTCAAGCAGCCTCAAGACAAATATGGCTTCTTCCCCCTTCCGGATCTCTGCACTGCTGCAGGACTCGTCTTCCGCGTACGGGCAGAGGGCCAGCCATTCCCCAAGACACTTCAGTATGACTCACAAACCCATCATTCTCTCAGTGGTGACATGCCATCCAGGCCCTTGGGCAGAAAAGTCAGCCCCAAACCATCTTAGACAGTTCTGACAAGTTTTTTTCAGTGTTAAGACTTGTACGGTTGGTCCCTTAGGTATAGCTAAAAACAAGATGTCAGGCCATCTAGAGAATGTTCTGTTTAGCTGACTTTATATTACTGAACACAAGCACTAGCAAAACAGAAAAAAAATAAAAGAGAACCGGATTCCTCGTCCTTAGCCCCAGGAGTTACTACAGTTGTAAACATTCTACATTTGTAGCCTGTTTTTCTGACAGTAGACTGTACTAAACAATCTGTAATGCTTTAGAGCACGACTGTAGCACCCCACCTGAGGCCATCTGAACTCCCTTTGCATAGCTGCATGGCAGCTACAGACGTTACTCTGTACCACTGAACAGTCCTTGCAATAGATTCACATACCAGTTAAATAGGTACCCAATTAATTATGCAACTGGCTGCATGGGCCTAAATTTTCAGTTCCTTTAATCTACAAATATACTCCATGCAACTTCTAATTGTTTCTGACCAGGGTCTCAAATTTAGTGGCATCTTTAGCCCTAAACCACAAACACCCTGTGGCTATGAACCCTTTTCCCCCCCAAAGAAAACCAATAATTCATTTTAATTAAATGAAAGCTTGACATTACCAGCTTAACGGAAGGCAATGTTTTCAAACTGGATCCTCGGGCACCTTCAGACAGTCCATATTTTTGCTCCCTCCCATCTCCCTGCCAGACAGCCCACGTTTTTGCTCCCTCCCATCTCCCTGCCAGACAGTCCACGCTTTTGCTCCCTCCCATCTCCCTGCCGGACAGTCCACGTTTTTGCTCCCTCCCATCTCCCTGCCAGACAGCCCACGTTTTTGCTCCCTCCCAGCTCCTGGTGGGACTGCCTGAGGGTCCCAGAGGACCGGGTTGGGAAACACAGACATAAGGGGTACCCAAACTTTCAAATGTTAAAGAGAAATGTTACAATTGGGAAAATCACTCTAAGTAAGAGCACTTTCATTTCATCTCTCTTCGAAGAACAGCCTGAAAACAGGCAGGCTACACTTCCGACATCTTCCAAGGAAAAGGCACAAACAGCTCCTTTCCTTTGCTCCGGTCTGAAGCCTAACAGGGGCGCTCGACAGTGCGATGGTGGCACACGCAAGCCCACCATTCTGACAGGGCTCGGCTGGACGCCTGACCTGCACCCGTAGCAGCAGGCTGCGGTTAGCGTGCTCCAGCCTCTTCTGCCTCATCTCCATCTCCTTGGCCTTCTGCTGCTCCTTCTGCAGCTTGCGGATGTAGTCCACCGAGGCCTTCAGGATGGTGCCCTTGTTCCAGCGCATCTCCCTGTCTCCACGGAAGTGTGGAGAGACAGTCATGTAAAGTGACCAATCAGACAGGCTCATTCTGCTGCAGTGGCCTTAGCAAAAATAATCTGATGGGCATATAAGGATTTTTGCCTGCATGTTGCACAGCGACTGTTTTAAACACTCACGGGTCGCTTGACTTGGGAATGAGTGCGCCAAGTTCCTTGATACGGTCATTTATATTAAATCTCCGCCTCCTCTCAACTGTGCAGAGAAAATACAAATCAGACTGGGTCCAGTGGAGGGAAGGACACAGACTTCCCTGTGACTCAGAGACACAGAGGGAAAAACAGGCTAATCTGCGACTGTAACTCACTCAGGTTGTGATTGTCCTTCTTCTGTCGCTCCTTTATGAGAGCCTTTGCCTCAGACTCTGCAATAAGAGTGTAAAATCCAGTCAACAGAATGAAACCTACATTACACATAGGGAGAAACACCACAAGGACTGTCAGCTATCTTCAAATGGGTAATGGATATATTAAGCATTTTCAATTTATTGGACGAATCACTGAGAAATGAATACAGAAATTGTGAAAACCAGTTACGTGAGGAGGAACTGAATGAACAGGGCAGCGTCATACCAGTCAGCTCCTTCTTGACGTTGGGCAGATCTGCCGGGCAGGAGTTGCTGACAGTAATAGCAGGAGCTGCCATTTGTGTTGTGCTGAACACATCCAGCACATTACCCGACACAGGCAACTGGAGAGGGAAGAATCACAGCCACACCCAGGTAATTATCATTAAAATCACACAAGGTAAAGCTTGACAGGAATCTAACAAACTCAGCTTTTGGCATGTCCACAGTCACACTTTATTATTATTCGACACAAAGTAGATAAGGAATCAAGGAACTGTCAGCAATCTGGGTCCTTCCCTTTTTTAAAAGCAGTTTTACAATACATAATGGGTAATACACACAAACTGCTCTACTGGAAACCCAGATCTCATCCATACATACTATTAGCAGTCAGGTACACAGACAGATAATGTATTTGCTAAACACACATTTAACATTGGGACCACGAGGCACCTACATGTTGTCAAGACAAAAGTAAATTCAAAATTCGAGAGCCCACCCACATAGAGAGAACCTGTATGCAACAAGAGTTTTATTAAAGAGCATTAACAGCATCCTGGAGCTGACAGACAAAGACATTCAAAGCGCCGATATAAGCTGTAAAGCCGTGACGTCCTCAGCTGCGGACAGATGAGCGCTAAACAGACAGGCCCTCACTTATAACTTCCTTCTCTCTGCTAGTGACAGAAAGCCGGAGAGGCCGAGCTGCTCGGAGAGACGAAAACCGCGCTGGTATTCAAAAATGCAGAGTAATGTGGAACAATCAGCCTCCTTCCCCTTTTCTCCAGCCAGGCAGACGCACACATGGTAGACTTACCATGTCTGTCAGTCGGCCACCATTTTTGTGGTATGCAAGGATATTTACTTCTAACATGCAAACGAAAGACGACTTGTCGCTCTTCTGTACAACACCGCAGAGGGATATACAGAATTTCCAAAGTTAGATCATTTAAACGAAAACATGAATAACTTGCCACAGTGATTTTTTTTTTTTACCTGTCTTCTCTTTTCATACTCCTGCAGCAACAACAAAATCCTCATCTTCTGCCTGACTGCTTCTACCTTCCTCTTTCACTGAAGACAGTTATGAAATGAGGAGTACCGGGAAAAAACAGAAAGGAAAAAAAAAAAAGCTCCATATCGTACTATCTGCTGTCTGCATGCTGCCACGCCTCCTGCTGTCCATCTACCACTCCCTCCCTGCTGCTGAAGGCAGACCCCACCCAGCGTCCCTCCCGTCAGACATGTGTCACCACCAGGAGTTACTTCCCACTTCTGGGCAGCCCTTGCACACACCTCTGCCTGGTTCTCCCTTCCCTTCCCTTCCCTCTGGCTGTGGTTTGTCGCGAAAACCTCCCAACGAGCGAGTTTCTCAAAGGGATCCACTCCATGCGATACAAACGGTACAAAAGAAATGAAGCCAATGAAAGCCCTTGTCAACCACCGAAACAAAGACTCGCAAGATTGTGCGCTTGATCGACGCCTCTCTTACATTCCATGAGATGTTCTTGAATGTTGCACTTCAGCTCACTGAACAGTCTTTTTAGGTTCTTGCTTTGCTAGGAAGGTGTTGTGTAACTCCAACTCCAGTACTGCTTACACTCATACCTGGGTCTTCATTGGAAGCTCAGCCTGCTTGTATCAAAGGCGGCTCCTTAACAGCACGTCATGTTTTGTAACAACCTATTGGCCTCACTTGTACGTCGCTTTGGATAAAAAACACTGGCAAAATAAACGTAGATGCAAATTTTTGCAGATTTTTGCTTTTAGCAGGGGGGAAAAAAAAAAAACATTTGCACGACATAGCATTTTTAAAACACGAGAATTCATTTACCGCATGATGGAATAAGCAAGGACTATTTATTTTGGAAATTCACTACAAAACTGCATATGAGCCTATTATCAGAGATGGCCTGCCGTCCCAATGAGGGTACTCAGGACAGCCCTTCACATTTCATGTCAGCGAATCATGACAAAGCACACAGGTATACAGACATCGCATTCACCCCCGATCAACATACCGTGTTGCGCAGCGGTAGGCCGGAATCGATTAAGGTCATGATGTCATCATTGAAACTTGATTCCATGCTAATGATATCATCAATGACATCAATCTGCAGAGTAGGTGAAGTGAAGATTAAAAGTCAGCAAAGATGGCCTTTAGTCCCCATTGGCCCCGGGGGGGCCCCCCCCCCCCCCCCCACACCCAGAGCGGGGAAAGAAAAAAAACAACCAGGGGGGGG
>JAODJX010000109.1:11287981-11310756 GCA_026776945.1 Isichthys henryi
CCACCCCCCCAGTCAACAAGACAATGTCAGAAAAACAAACACAACACCTGGATGGTTTATAACAATATTCAGACTAACAGAAACATTAAAACAGAGGGAGAATACATATCACGCCGGTTATCAGTCATTTTCTGACGATGGGCAGCATAGATCCTGAGTGAATTACCTTCCTTTCATCTCAAAGAACTTTTGTTCTACCTCAGATAACGAAATGAATAGTTTAACCTGCTGAACTTGCGGCTTAATGTTGCATAAGTATAAACAAAGGCAAAATGTGGCATTTTTCCATCTACAGCTCACTAGACGCTACGTGCCGATGTCATTAAGGCGCCGGTGAATGTGGCGGCATGCTGAGGTTCTCCACCACTCAGCCACACATACAGCAGACTGGGTCCCACAGAAGCCAGAAGAGCAGCGCCTGATAAGCCTTTCATGCACACCGTTTACCCGCTCCGATTTGGAACAATGCTGCTTGATCATTCAGAGGCTCCAGGGCTTGTTTAGTTTAGATAAACAGAAATTCTCCTGCAAGAGAAACTACCGCTTGATAAGTAGTATTAACCGGCCCTTATTAAGATGGTCACACTACATATTGTTCGTAATGATAGTGCATAGCCACTATGTACCTCCTCTTTGTTGGAGCCCAGGTTCAGCAGGGCCATGGGGCTGTTGGGGGTGCTGCCCGGGGCCGGGGCCAGTTCGGGAGCCGAGCCAGACTGCGGCGAGGGGGACGCTGCCAGGGCCTGCTTGGCCACCTTGTTTCCATGGGTGGTGGACAGGTACTGCTTCACCTGCTGACGCTGGGCCTGCTGGATGTGGTACTTGGTGGGATTCTCAAGATGGCTCTGCACCTGCGAACCACACAGGGCGAATACGGCTGGTCAGAGGATTCAGAAGGAACATGAGGATGACTGCCAAGAATGATTAAACTGGGCACCTAGTGATCAGCCACAGCACCTTACCCTGAGAACCTCTGCAGGCACCTGCGCCGGGGTCTGGCGGGCCGTGGAAGAGGGTACCGAGACGGAGATGGCGGGGGACGAGTCGGCGGGCCGCAGCTGGGCTGTAGAAGCCTGCTGTTGGGCCTCACGCCGCTCCTGGTCTTGGGCCTGCTCCCGCATCAGCTGCTGACGCAGCAGCACGCGTGACGTCATGGCAGAGCCCGTCGGGGGGGAGGGGGAGGCCTGGGTCACAGAATGGCTGCGAGAGAGAGAAGCTACAGCTCACGTGGGATGAAGGACACCTGCTGGGAGAGCTTTCCTTCCAGAAGAGATACCTCCCTTAAAACAAAGTACAAACAGATGCTATTTAAACACATCTGACACCTGCAGCAGTAACTGTCCCCCATTTGACATTTTCTTGTTGGGAAGGCCATTGCACCACATCTACCACGACAATTCACCACCAGCTTGACACATTTAAGCTGCATGCTGCTGGGAGCTGCATAGCAGGCCTCTCTATTAACATGGGAAAGTTCTTAGTTGTGATGAGGAATTATCACAATAAATTAAAAATGGATGGAACTGTGGGGTCCCATGGCTATAAAGACATGAAGACATGATCCAGTGAATCACATGGGAGTTAATGTGTGATTGTTTCAATGCAACACGTACAATTACTTTAATCTCCTAAACTCCAAGTTTTGGGAATTTTTTTCCCTTCCAGTTAATTGCTGTTTCGTAGAAGTAAGTGTGCTGTGAAAACAGATGCTTCCTGCTCTGCTTGTGTCAGGTGTGCGGCCGTCAGTTAAGCAGATGCGGCAGGAACTCTTTCATTGAGAAACACTCCACTGGCAATGCAAAAACTAGAAAACTGCTCCTACAATGATAAAAAAAAAGTTCTTCATAAAATGTGCTTTTAAAAGAGTACACAAAACAAGCTAATTTTTATAGATATCCAAAGCTGCATGTTGATTAAACATCTTATTTCACAGAGTTGTGCAATTACACTGTCATTTACAAGACATTAAGCAAACAGAATAGAATTTATTAATTGATACTGTGAAGACTTGTGACAGTTTTTCAGAAAATTATGAGTCTAATTTGCATTACAGCTCTGTGCATGCTGCATTACAGCTTTTTCATTTCACTGCTATGATGAAAACACTGAAACCTGAAGTTCTGAAATCTCCAGTCGTCAGCTACTGTAGCCTCCCCATGGATGACTCATCGTCAAATAAAGCTGATCTGGCCAAACTCCTCACCAGAAGTTCTCCCCCAGCTCCAAACCCACCACCCTTTTGCTAACTGGCAGAAACTTTCAACAACAAAGCTCTCCTCTTCTGATCTTCCAGACCATGAATGCCAACACTGCCAGTGTGGGACTCCACTGGATATCATGTGTCTATCCCGTAGTAGTGATGACATCCGACAGCTCATTCACAGCTCTGGGGCCGCCTAATGCTTCTCCAGTGTCCATAGGTCACAGAAAGGCCCCACCCTTTACATTCAATTTCTGCCACATGTCAATGTGACCCCCTTCACCCTTTGGCTGCTCCCCTACAGCCTCACATAATGGGAAAGATCATTCTACCATAAAGATAATCTTCAGCAAAATTCACTGTATTAACCACTATTCTGCCAGTGTGAGTTATAATGTTTATTTCTGTGAGAGAAAGGACTTATATCAGGAAGGAGCCAACTACTACAGGTGTGGTAATCCTCTGTATTACTGGAAAGACTCTAGTATCTCAGTAAAAAGGTCTCCCATATGGCACTGAGTACTATCCCTTTCTTGGAAGTGTAACATATTTTCTGTTCTGAAGACAAAGGTTTGCTGTAAACCCTGTAACGGCAAAATGCTGACGCAAGCAGAGCAGGAAGCATCTGTTTTCACAGCACACTTACTTCTAGGAAACAGTAATTAACTGGAAGGGAAAAAATTCTCAAAACTTGGAGCTTAGGAGATTAAAGTAATTGTACGTGTTGCATTGAAACAATCACACATTAACTCTCATGTGATTCACTGGATCACGTCTTCATGTCTTTATAGCCAAGGGACCCCACAGTTCCATCCATTTTTAATGGATTGTGTCAATTCTCCATCAAGACTAAGAAATCACTTCATATTAAAAACTGAAGGATTCCATGTGCTCTAATGCCTGCCCAGATAACTAGAGGGAGTTACCAGGAACCACCAGCCTCAATGACCTTCGGCACAGATTCCACAGCTGGAGCTGTCCTCGGGGGATGGGACACCATTATCTCATGTGATATTTCATCCTCTGGGGTTTTGTTGATGAAAGCAGAAAATGCTGTGCTTAGGGGTGATTTCTGAATCTCCAGGGTTGTAGGGAAAAAAAACCCCTGGTACTGACGAGACCTAATCCAGGCCAGACATGCACCACTCACCATAACAAAGCTGCCTGAACCCCTTACAGAGGAATTGACACAATTTAGAGCATTTCAATCGAAACCCTAGGCTTCTTTTTGTGTACTGTACATGTAGTAGCCTGCCTGTTGAAAACAAGAGAAAAGATGACTCATCTGACAGTAAATTTGTTCCACTACTCTAGAGACCACACTCTGCGCTGTCTGTACCATTTTAGTCGCTGGATTGCATTGCATAAATTCCGTATTACACATGAAACACTGCAGCTCAAGAAGTCTGACAGACTGCACTCGCCGACTGCTGGTCGGAATGCTAGTTATGAATCTCACAGCCACAAGTGTGCACTCTCCTCCACGGCAGCCACAAAAAAAATGCAAAAAACTACAGACTGTTTACTTACCAGTCATCATTCATACAAATGATGTTTTTGCACCAGATCAGTGCCACAAACCCTGTCAGTTATGTCTGGACTCGACCATTTCAAAGAAATGTGCTTGCATTTCAAACATTCTAGTGGACTTTCCAATGACTTTCAAATGTCTGGGATTAGCTGCAGTTTCAAATTTTCTCCATTTGCCCAATATAGGTGACTATTTACTGGCAAATCACAGGAGCCCTAAATGCGTCTGCAGCTCCTGAGACCTTTAAGCGTGAGGCCTGACTTACCTACCAAACTCTTCAGCTAATAGCTGCACTCGGATTGTAAGAGCCAGCATGCGGCAGACTTTTAATGGGAAAGATACAAATTACAACTTAAATATCATTTTCGCTGTTCTTGCACGTGAACAAGTTCGATTCCCTGGCACCATAGGCTCTCTCATGGGGGGGTGGAATGATATTCAAGACGGCAGTGTTTGTCCCACCCAATATTTCCCAGGACTTTGGTTCAATATGAATACACTTGTCAAAAGAATTCAGTTGTCATGTAACCTAATGACCGAGGGATTTTTTTTTTTTTTTTGCATACACACACACACACGGATGTATACAGTCAATATCAAAGCAGACAGGTGGCCTATACATAGGTACAATATACGAGGTCATATAGGATTGTGAGAGGGCGGATGTGACTCAGTCATTTAGTGTATCTGTCTCTGTGCCCCCCAATACTGAAAACACAGTGACACAGTTACCTGGTGCAACAAGTATATGAAAGAAAGATATTCCAACTATCAAAATATGCATAATATCAGTTTTCTGCTTTCAGGCTCCCTTCCCAGCCTTGGTCAGTAAGATAAGCAGTGCCACTTTCTTTCCCAGTCTGGGTTAGTTTCCTCCCCAGGCTTGGTTGCTGACACAGGGAGTACCAATTTGTTTAACACTGGGCCCAGGTGCGACAACTAGATATAGAATGTTCTGTCTGCATAAACTCAGACAATAGTATCTGTGAATTCTGCTGTAATCTGACCCCTCCTGAAAGCTCTATAACTGCCCTGAGAAATGGGTCGTGCGTTCTCACTGCCTCCACACCTGCTGATGTGCGTGTGCGCCCTGCTCGAACAGTGGGGGGAAATTACGCAAAAGCTGGGTCGCTTTAGTTCTACTTGAGCGGAAAATGAAATAGTCTCTTCATATACAAACCAATTCTCTGGATGGAATTTCTATAACAGTTTACAATTAGGTAAAAACTGCTAATTAAATTCACTTGTGGTATTTAAAAAAGCCAAACAGAAGTCGTACATGCAGTCCTTGATGAGTGTGCGAGGGCTCTGTCATATGAAAGATAGGAAGCCTGTGCTATTCCGCTAAACCCTCAAAACCTGCCTAGTGACGGGCAGAATTATTTCCGTACATTTTCAAAAACACACAAACTCAAAGAATACAGTGCTTTTCATAACACAGGACTGATCAAGTGCGCGATTCTATCTTCGACTATATGGAATTTCCACCGGCCTTTCAATGTCCAGCTATCTTTCAATGTCCAGCTAACTGAGACTATGATTTACTCCAGAGAAAATACAGAAAAGAGAAATGATAATGCTGCCTTTGCTGAAAATAAATTAATTTTTTAAGGATGAAATCGTGAATGAAAAGTATTTTCACAGCAGATCAAACATGTTCCACCAGGATAGAAGGGAAATTAAAAGACGTGGCCTGTTCCCACAGGCATGCTTTTGGTACCAGATATAATCCTCCTGTCACAGCCAGCACAGACCAGGGGAGTGTCTGAATGCTGGGACAGATGGCTGTGCTCACCTGATTGTGATCGGCTGGCTCTTCAGTTGGTAGAATGCGTCAGTGTCAGGGGACAGGATGTTCTCCAAGTCTATGTCAGCGACAATTCCGGACTCAGACAGGGGGGGGTCCACACTGGTGAGAAAACCACAATACAACAAGCTGTAACATCTGAAGAGGAGCAAATGACACATTGAGAGTGACAAAGGGAGAAAAAAAACTGCCTGCCGAATACGGCTGCAGTTCCCCTTCCTGAAGAACAGAAAGGCTAAATATACATTAAATGATAGCTACATTAAATACCCAGTACCAAAAAAACGCAATTCCTTCTTCATATTAAATTTAGAGATGCACCAATCCGATATTCTGACCGGCAGCAATCTAGACCTATTTAATGGAATGGATTTTGGCCATACTAAAAAGACAGCTGCTATTTCGTATTTAATCTATTTGTACGACAGCTCTCTCCTATTTTAGACACGTTCTTGCGGCATTCAAGCTGAACGCTAATGCTGCCACTCAGATTTTTGCTACTCAGTGGGTGTGAGCGCAGTGACTTCTGCCTGCTGTGACATCATACGCATACCCTTTGCAATATGAGGAGCGTAAGAACATCAGATAAGAAGGTCACGATCTGGGACTATTTTACACTTTCTACAGCAACCAGTAGCACAGCGACTTGCAATCTTTGTAAAAACATTTTTTTGAGGAGTGGTAGTAGCAGCATTTAGTGGAAAGTCCCACTAAACAAAATGCCCATAGTGCAACTGTGTGAGACAACGCAAGTAATGTGAAAAAAAGCAATCGACGGGTTGCTGGCTTGGGCTGTTTCACGCACGTGCTGCAGCTTATGATACACGAAGGGCTGCTATCACAACGTGTAAGTGACAACATGTAAGTGACGTTCTTGCCAAAGGGAGAAAAATGCGGGGAATTTTAAGTATTCCTCACTTACCTATATGCTTTTGGAAGATACTCAAAATGAACTGCAAATGCCTCAAAACACTTTAAACAAGACGTATCCTACAAACGATGTGGAACAATACATTATGTATGTTTCTAGTACCCTACTGAAAGATTTTTTTGGCATACATTTTTCATTTGTATTTATTAGTAAAAAAATTTGAATAGTATATAAAATAAGCATATCAAAATATATTGATTATATTAAAATATTAAAGGATAAAGAGCTCTTGTATTGGAATCTATATCGGTATTGGCAGTGGTGTATCGGAATCGGATTGGAGCTGAAAAAATGCGGAATTGCTAATCCCTAATTAAATTCTTCTTTAACAGACCATTTTTTAATCTATTATCCAAAGAGACAGACATTTTTTGAGAAAGCTGATTTAGCTAGTTTTGGAGCAACTGGGGTTAAGGGCCTTACTCAAGGGTCCAATGGTGAGATCACTCTGCCTTCCCTGGGATTTGAACCAACAACCTTCTGATCACAGGTACAGCATCCTAACCCACCGAGCCACACACTGCTCTGAAGCAGCAGACTAGATAAGCAGACTGATTGCTAGCTTCATGTTAACGTTTGCTTCAGTCCATGCAATTCATTCATCATCATCATCATCATCATCATCATCATCATCATCAGGCTTCGACTGGCCCTCCACAGACTATGCTGAGAGGAGCCATAAAGGAAAATCTGTGGGAAAAAAATATAAAACCTGCATAAAGAGATAAGGGGGGGAAAGATTTCACTGTACTGTAAAACATGCCCTGACAACGCACCAACTGACATTTCCATGCTGTCAACACGGCAGGAAGATTTCTGAAAGAGCGGGTCTGACCGCACATTGTGGGGGTAATGCTGAGGCAGCACTGCCAGCCACATTTAAAAAAAGGGAAAAGAAGGAACGAGGAGACAGGGGTGCACAGGCCAGGGACCGCGGTACAGGCACTCGGCGAGTCACCAATACGAGCTGCAGGCTTAATTCAACAAATAAAAAAACGTCCGTGTTAAAGTACTGCACTCTCAGACTGACATGGGTTTAAGTCGCAAGCACTTAATGCCAATTAACACGAAAACAAATGCATTACATAAACAAAAAAATATATATATTTGGTTTTGTTCATTTTAATGTCACATGGTGTCACAACAGAACCATAGGAGAAGCTTTCGATAGAAATACCAGTCAAAAAAAAAAGCATGACATTTACATTTTGGAACAACAACAGCAACGTATGACTGCTTCATTTCAGTTATATGGCCAGAATGAGTTCACATAACTTGACTGAGTTTAAAAACAAAAGCATTTCTTTAAAAGGTACTTCTTAACGTGAAATATGGATTAAACACCCCCATCTTCCGCATAACCGGGACAAGGTCGCGGGAATGTATTAAACAGTTTTCTATTTAACAGCTTCCCTAGATGACTTGAAAACCGCATTATTTCCTTCCAGTAAGTATACTGTATATCTGTATTTGAGCATGTATACATATTTTGTACACATGCACACAGTCAACAATACACATATATTATGCATACACGCAAAATACTGCTACGCAGATAGACACGTCAGTAACAGAACGCCCCAGCAAAATAATATCCCTGAAATAACGCAATCCTATGCAGGGCCAGTGACATGTCATGAGCCCAGAACTGCCGAACGTGTCCGAGCCCGGAGATCCCGAAGTCGGGCATCCCGAATGTAAACACAGCCGCCGGCCGGAACAGCAACCGATCGCATTACACACGCACCCGAAGGAAGCGCCTCACGGATACCGCCAATCAAAGCGTTCATATTCCGGCCACATTGTATCATTAATTCAGAAACTTACAAGTGAGCAGTCAGCAGCGGGCCGAGAAAAGCCGCGATTGATGTAATGCGCAGCCTTCCTCCCAGGCGAATCCCTCAGTCGGTAGCTAGATCGCCTTCCCTACACATAGACATCTCCGCTTCGCCTCGTCACAGAAACTTAACTTGCTCTTTATTCGATTTCCACCATTCGCTCGTTCGAGTCACAATAACAATGTCATTGTTTCGTGGTCTTCAAATCGCGAGCCCCGCTTTGCCATTTCGAACGAGGAAACGCTTGCTAACCGGCTAGCAAACGAGTGCAACAAATTCATGTAAAACCCTCTATGACCGGACGTGTTTAGTCCGCAATATATGTATACTACACTTTGTATGCATCTAAAACATATGGCTGTAATCCGCTTTGAATGCAGTCAAATAATTCAAGTGATGTAGCTTCGACCCTGAAGACACGACTCAGATTTACTAAAAATAGTGAGAACAAGCAAATAAGAGGAATGCTCCTCTGTGGCCGCGGGAGGGAGCCTCTCCGCAGGGCTGCAATCACAGCGCTTCGAAACGCACACGGTCATCGTCTCTTCCATTTTCACAGCTTTCTAATAGACATACATTTATCTCAATAAGTTTTTAAATATTTTCCTTTTAGGACACCAGGAGGTATACATGACTGAAACGGTAATATTAGAGGTAAAGGGAGAAGCAAGTACACACTGACACAAAAGCAAGGGCGAATAAGCGTACTAATGAAACCGAAGGCTCACCGAAAATAACTATATAGAGATTATGTTGCACATGGGCAGAGAATAATGTTTGTGAAGTATGTTTCAGATCATATGCTTACAGTTTAACTGGAATTATTACAGCAGAACATTAATGTAAAAATGAGGGGAAGGAATAGTGAAATTTAGCAGCAAAAACAAATGCTAGTCAATGCACAGCATTCATATGCATATGATACACTAAAGATGCTTAGAGCAGGGATGGGCAACGCTGACCCTAAAGTGCCGGCAGGTTTTCTATCCTACCTGGTCTCTGATGAGCCACACCACACCTGATCTCAAGCAGAGAGTAACTCATCTGGTAGGATGGAAAACCCGCTGGACACCAGCACTACAGGAACAGGGTTGCCTACCGCTGTAAAGTCACCAATTCACCTGATCTGCATATGTGGAATTATGGGAAATCCTATTTGAAAGCACAAACCGTAATGCCAAGTGACCTAGTTCCAGACAATGGTAGAAAATTGAAGAAATATAAAATGAGAACGAACGAGTAAAAAACATCGAAAACTCTAATAGAGACTCTTTATCCTTAAAACATGTGGTTTGAGGTGTTTCTAGTGAGTTGACAGCAGGTGAATAATGCTGAAATCAGCAGGACAGCAATAATCCCGGCTAAGAATTCCACAGGAAGTAGGAGAAAAAAATAGCTTTGGGGGAATATGCTGAGTCATGTCCTCGGCTTCAAAGTTCACAGACATGCAGTAAAAGCAGAACCTTATACATTTTAATGAAAGGGTTGTGAGATGCTGCAGACCAGCAGTCAAATGTACAAGCCAGAAAGGTTGCCAGTCCTTTCGCTCCCAGTTTCCCCACAAAGTCTGACTCAGAATCTCGCTTGCAAGTTCAGTATTTTACATGACTATTACATCTCCAGCAGACATACAGTAAATACACATACAGTAAGACTTCAAAAACCTTTGATGACACACACCAAACGTCCTGAGGAATTATTAGATTCCTAGTCTTCTAAGAAGTCTTTGTTTGGCTTATTCTGAGACAGGATTACAGTTTTGGCAGTATAAAGCCATATGCAGTTACTATAGCTTCTTTGCATTTTAGAATTTGGTGATCAGTGGTCATTGTTGACACACCACAGCACACAACAACGAAATGTGTCCTCTGCACTTAACCCATGTGTGACATCGGGACATAGCAAGGGGCAGCTAATTCAGCACCCGGGGAGCAGTGCTTGGGGGTGGCACCTTGCTCAGGGTACCTCAGTGGTGCCTTGCTGGTCAGGAATTCGAACCAGCAATCTTTCAATTACAAGTGCGCTTCCCTAACCATTAAGCCACCACTGCCCACACGTTATTAAACTGACATGATCAGAAACATATACGGACAAATAATTACACTGCAACCAATTAGTAATATTATAGTATAATATAGCATAATAATACTAATGTCATCAGGTTCCTATTTTCCCCTAGATTCAGTCCACAACAGCTACTAATTTTACTTTATCTTATTTACTATGAAAGGAAATCCCATTTTGTTTGCTGAGAGGCAGTGTAAGCAAGCACTGCAAGAAGTCCATGAGAATGCAGAATGAGTCACCAGGCTCTACAGCCACCACTGCATATTAATTACACTTCTGAACTAAATGAAGAAACAAAGGACACTCTGTTTATAAAATACTCGAGCTGGGGGCTCAGTTGGATAATAACGATAACGATACATTACAATTTGACCCCTTTCCCGGGAACCATCAGTTAGAGCTGCCAAATAAATGTGCACTCATGCTTAACAGAAATTACAAGTCTCACACAAACAAACAGTGCATTGTAAATGTATGGTGAATACTTCAAGAGATTCAATAATTTTAGAAATTCAAGTATGTATCCAAATGACCCTATCACCAAATCACTCGAGTAACGGTATTGCTTCGGAGTATGAAATAACAAAAGCACGGTATTCTAATCTGTAAGCCGGATTTTCATTACTCAAACTTCCATTACTAAACCACATCGAGGAACAATATGTATATAGTACAAAAATACTAGGGATGACCGTTAATTTCTTTGACACGCATTTCATAAGAGGACGATTATGTGAAAAAACGGGTTCTCTCTTTTTACAGACGCATAACTTCCCACATACAAAACGTTTATCAAATATGCACCGTTATAAAATTTACTTAACTATCTACGTCTATTGCTGAATTAGCTATAACGTGTAAATATATTATAAAATACGATCACATCACTGTCAAGACCACACTTTTATACTGCGCCAGCAAATTCTATATCAAACCAGTTTATTTTATTTTTACAAACGTGTTTAAGGACAGTGAGTGCTCCTGGTATTTTCCCTGAACATTATACATCGCTGATTTCGCGGGCACCATTTGCAAACGCACAGTGTTTCATTTTGAGATCTTGCCAGTTTCAGTTTCATCGACGCTCAGAAAAATAAATCAACACGGTGTTCCCAAATACAGAACCAAATATGTAATAGGCAGTGGGAGACGACCCACGTTGTAATTACTGCCCACTACACAACATCTGTGTGCAATTATTGACTGTTTCGCACCAAAGATGAAAATGCGATTAGTACCTACAACTAAACTCTGCTGGTTACTATTGCAATAAGATAAACGACTCGAAGGATCCACGGTGCACCGGCTATGGCAACATGAATGGAATGGGAATACTTACAGCTAAGCTAAACTTTCAGGTAATTAAAAGTCAATCGATCACTTTTAGGTCTGCATTTCAAGCACGACTGCGCTTATTGCACCGAGCCCCCCCAGCGCAGAGAGCTCGTGAGGCGGGGTACTCAACCGGCCACTGTGCCACTTTAATTTTGCCAGCTACTTAATCGATTTTGGACAGTTACGTGTAATTAGCTTGCCCACATTCCTGGCAACAACAACATACACTAACTAGTCAACAAAATGACTCGTTAGTAGTTACGAGCTACAGCTTTAAATGCAGTGACTTGTCAATAAACAAGTGCGCGTGAAGGGGGTCGTTCATGGCATGACAGCACCACGTACGCGGCTACAGTCAGTAAGAGCACAACAACCAGCTTACCTGGGAAAATCCACGGCGTTCGGCGTACCTACATTTCAAATGTGAATCTATTCCGTAAAACCGCTATAACCAGCTCACCTTATGACGGTGTCCACGGATGAATCGAGAATGACATAGACGGTCTGGGCTTGGTGTCCAGGTGACACTAGCGGGCTGAGTGAGTCCTGGTACAAGTCTGGTGCCGACGAGAGCAGCACGATCTTCTTATCACCTTCTCTCTGCTCAGAGGAAACCGCAGACATTTCTAAGTCGGAAAAGTTTACTTTCTTCCTACGTCGTAAAATAAAACTATGTATCGAAAGTCCATGAACTGGAGGAGACCGAATGGCACGGACAAGCGTAACTATATAACTCGATTAAAGAAATAAACAGTGAAATGCACGACGCTCCCTTCCGTCACCTACTTGAAGCACCACTGCACGTCGCAGATTGCGTCGCTCACCCAGTAAAAGCAAGCGGCTAACATATAGCCGAACGGCAAGTAGCTGGCGTGGAACGACAGCCAATCACGCCGCGGCTGCGCTACGGCACAGGCCGAACGCCAGTCACACAATTCGGAACACTAGGGGAAACCCAGGATGACGTAGCACACCAACGACGAATCAGCCGAGGCACGAGTGACAGTGCTGCCATCCAATGGAATTTGTTGGACGTTTATGGACCGCTTTACCACCCAATACTATTATGTTGGACGGCGGAATATTGTATAAATTATGCAGCATTTCCCGAAAGTTTCGTCAGGCGGGACGGGAATATTTAGTACCAAAACAAAACCAATTTAAGTGCCTTTGACATTTCACAAGTTGGTGTGTGTGTATATATGTATATTTTTATTTATAAAAATTTTTCTTTAGGATTTTACAAGTAATTGATGTTAACATGTGCATGCCATTCTAAAGTCATCGTGTGTCTCTGTATAAAATTCCGTTTATTTATTATTGCCACTTTGCCGAACATGTGGCACAGTTCATGAAATGTTGAAACCAGATGCTGAAGTGAAAATGGTATGAGCGGTGATATGTATTGTGCTTTTGGGTAAGAGAACCAGTTCTCACTACTGACAGATTACAGAGTACGTCTGCAGAGCGCATGAATTTCTTGAGGAAAAAGTCTAAAGGTACTTCTATAGTACACCAAAAGCCCAATTATGCAAAAAAATAAAGAGGACATTTTAAAAACATGGGCTTCATCCATTAGTAGAACATTTAAATAATGGCATTGGCTTTGAACTATACTATAAAAATTATGCTGACACATTTATATAGAAATTAAACATATAAATAGTTCTCCTCTTCAATTTTTTATTCATAAACATTTTCATTATTTTGCACATATTTTATTGGGATATCAACATTACAATGGTACCCAGTGGCCTGCCACTAATAATTAAAAGTAATAACAATAATAATAATAATAACAATAATAATAACAGTAATACACAATGTGTACAAATTATCCTATACAATCTGTATTCACCAAAGAAAAATTGTGCCACATATAATGATAAACTTAGCAAGAATATAATACTGTTTCAAAGCTGAATGGAGTTTGTATTCTGGCAATTCTCATCCTTAAGTATTGAGAATTAAGTTGATCTTCATTCATAGAATATTTAGCAAATCAATTTCAATTTGAATATTGGCAGATTAGAACTGTGAGAATACTGGAATTGCACAGGTACTGAATGCACTGTGATTATAAATGAAACAAAATGTAAACACCAAAATGTGGATTTCCTGATACACAACAAATTCAATGCATGAAATGACGATGAATGAAATGCGAGAACCCTAGATATAGCTAGAATCATAAGGGTATTTACATTTTCAACTTAATAATCATTTTACAGCAAAATCTGACAATCCTGTCTCATTTTAATTTCCGACAATTTTTTTTTAAAAACCAATTAAGTTTCATAAAACAATGACCGATGAGTCCAATTTACCAGATTTACCAGTCCACACAGCTGGAAGTCAAAGCTAGGCTACAATTTGGAATAAAAATAATAAATATGAAAAACAGACGACTGTGATGTGTCTCAATCATATTTCGACATTTCTGTAGTCTAATTTGGCTAAAGCAGAGGTAAAATAAAGCTGCAATTACCACTAAATATACAGAAGTAATGTACTTTAAGGCATTACCTAAACACTGCAAAAATATATAGAAGGTGCAGGCAGGGACATACCTAAATGTTCTGGGGTCCCTGAAATGTTACCTAGGGCCCCCACCAAATTTAATGTATAGTTTTAAGTATTCAAGGGTTCCTGTCAAGTGCTGCCCCCCCCGAATCTGCCAGAAAATCCTTGCACCTCTGGGTGCTCGAGACCAACAATGATTAAAATGTCTCTGAGATGAATGTGGAATCTGTTTCCATATCTTCTCATACCACTCTGAATTTTGGTGCTCTATTCATCAATGGCTCAAAACAACTTTAGCTGAAACAATAAACATCAATGAGTTGGTTAATGAGTAACAGTACTGTAGTTCCACTGACCACTGAGTTTCATTTAAATCATGGGTATACATCCTCCAAAAACAATCAAGAATCATAGTCGCACCAATCAGGCACATATTGCATTTGCTTACGAGGAAAAGTGAAACATGTACAGAGGGAGTAAGAACACTAAGCTGTTATATACAAACTCACAAACTCTGAGGTTATGACTGGTCTGGGTTTTACTATCAGGTCAAGTGATTGCTTTTAAATGAAAAAACATAACAACCACAACAACCACAACCACAGCAATGTCATCAACAACAAGAACAACATCAAGAGCAACAATAACAATCATGAAGAAACAAAACGATATCTAACAAATATCTATAGCTGGTTTGCAGGGCTTTTTTTATGGACTCACCTACATTGTGAGAAAAAGGATGAAGGGAGACAGGACACAGAAATCCTATTTCCATTCATGGATGGCAATAAAAAAAACACACTTCAGTCTGGGGAACCCAAGTGGTCATGTAAGGAACAAAAGCTATTCCTAAAAGTAAGGTCCACCACTATGATCACAAATCCAGCTCAAACTGCACAAGATAGAAATAAAAAGTTGCCAGTCCTATTTTACTCATTGGCCTGCATGAAACGGAATAAATTATATTTACAAATATATTTTACCCTTTTGTTCCCCTCCCCCCAATATTTATGTACTTAATCTAAAATGTTCAATTTTCCACGTTACCATATATTTATTTTTTTGAAGGTAACGATGCCATATAGAAAAAGTTAATGCACGTTCTTTGTCACATAAATCTCATCTTTTCCCTGCAACCAAATCTTTAAATATCTACATAGACGTTTCAAATTATAGGGAGAAAGCCCATTACTGTCAATCATCTTTCATGCACACATTCATCCAGTTATACTCTACTATAAACAACTCTGGCTAAAGTCCAGTTTTATATAACACACCAACGTATAATATTTCAACAGTTTCTGTAACTTGAAATATCAGATTTCCCAAACAAGTCAAGTTCTCTATGGTAAACCAAATGATAGGGCTTCTCTCCAAAACCTTATTTTAGATATTTAAATGGGACCTATTATCAGGATCACACACCATAACTTTTCATTTTACCAAGCAGATATCCAAATATTATACAAAAGTATTTCTAAATCATTTATTCATCTGTATTACAAAAATGTATAATTTTGGGGTAAATTGTTCTAAAGCGGATGTCAGTTTTATCTTCGGAGAATCTAAATTATTTATGTTATATTAACGGTTAAGGTTCCCTGTTTCTGCCCTGGTGTTTAACACCATTGTGGTTCTGTATTCTGTCCAGTTCCTAATACATCAGTCAACCAGCCATCTAAGAAAAATGAACTGAAAAAGATTAAACAAACTGATGTTTTCTTCTGGCATTACAATCCTTAATTTTGCAAACAAAAAAGATGTTGTTTAAATGATATGACATTTATATTGTGTTTGAAAGAAGCATCATAAAATCGACCTAATTAACTTCTTTAGCAGCACCTTTAGAATTTACTCTGCTATTTTATTTATACATTTGATTCTGTGAAGGCCAGACTTCACTTGCCCTTTAACCCACTAATACTGTTAACAGAATTTTCTGAAAGGCAAAAAAACCCAACTGATTTGCATAAAAAGTACAAAAAAAAAAGAATCCTTCCCTCTTGAAAAAAGTAGTAAGTGCCCACACTGTCAAAAAAAACTGCCAACTAACTTACCTGCTTAACTTTCTTTAAAGTCTCAATTTTTAGTTGGAGTGTAACAGATCAACATATACTAACATTTCCCTCTAAGCCAAGCTGAAGATATATATTCGCTCTTTGGCATAGATTTGTGCAATATTTAAAATTGTCCACTAGAGGGCAGAGAAGCTACATAACCTCAGACGATGACGAGGGAGTAGAGAACAACTGTTGTCAGTATAGGCAAGGAAACGCTTAGCAGGCACAAAACATTTGGCAGGTGGTAACATGTTGACATTGGTGAGAAATTACTAGTTTTCTGGTTGTGAAACTGTAAAAAAAAAAAAAAGAACCCGTCTCCCATAATCACACAAGTTTTGTAAAACTGCTACCAGAAAATAAAACAAATAATTTAGAGATTTTTTTTTTCTTCCATATCCAGACAATTTTACAACAGCCAATCATAACATAATTCTGAGACAGAACATACTTAAAGACACAAAATGCCAATGAGGAAAGCTTGTCTCCAAGAGCATAGGTTTGGTTTCAACGTTGGTAGGGACCAAATCAACCCCACGACCCTCCGTCCCCAAACACAGAGACAGACTCTCACAATATTGGTAAGGACGTGTCCCTACAGTCCATACCTAAATCTACGCCCTTACTTGTCTTCCACCGTCTCATTCAGTTGTCCACCAGAGCCGAGTAAACGTTCAGAAACACGTCCTCGTTCAGCAAACGGAGTAGCCGTCGGTCTACCACAAGCTGGTCCTGGGAAACCCTTCAGGTCTGCAGCTCTGTCGGCATCTGCGAGCAGGGAGCCATGCCAGTTCACCCAATGCACCTTTCACGTCCTCTTAAAAGCTTCCTTTCACGTCACCGCAGGGCTGTGGTGAACAGCCCCAAATGGCCACTCTACAGCAAGGTGGAAAATACAGGAGCCTCTCTGGCAAGTCTACCTGTTCTCACAGCCATGATTTCTTGGCAAACCGCAAATATGCTTGGCAAAAGCTGGGCCGATGGGTTATGGTGAAGAATGTTTGTATTTGCACTGTTTCATATTAAATATTTCTATATATTCTCATAGATTACCTTTAGGCTAAGCATATTTTTGGTGGAAACATCCAACCAACAAGATGAGAGATACAAGGAGAAAGTGAATCTGCTGGCATTTCATGCAACTGACCATTGACAATAAGAGTGTATATACGGGAGAGTTAGTGTACAGGTGTGCAAAGTGTGTGTACAAGATGGATGTCACTAATCACAGTGGTGTCACAATCACGTGTTTTCCTCTGCAGACACGAGGTCCTCCCCTTCCTCTTCTACAGCTTCTGAGATAGGGGCGTGAGCCTGCAGCTCCTCTCCTCGCCCAGCCCTTGATAGCACCTCCATCCAGCGGCGTTGTAGCTCCTCCCCCTCAGCACTGAAGTACACGGTGAGGTGACTCTGGCTAATTTTGAAAGCATGGCGTCGCTCAAGTCGGTCACATGACTCTGGAAGAGACACCTCAAAGCCAATGAGGGGTATACTGCGCTGAGCCTTGACGTCCTGCGACAGACAGTGGGGCAGAAAAAGGCATTCATTAAGATGACACACCCAGAAGCGTTACAGCATTCAGGAAAATCCATCTGTGTGTCTTGTGGTTATTTCCTTTGTTCTAGGTTTACAGCCTCTGTGCCCGTGATTCAGTGACCCCCCCCCCCCCCCCACAGGGACACCATAAAAGGGGGGGGCAGTAACGGCAGGGCCTCTAAAAATTTTGAACATAACTGGAGTGTTCTGGTTTGGGGGTCCAATATGGTATGCTTTCATGGGGTCCAAAATCTCTGGTGACACCCTGCCTGTATCACAAACACCGGACAAACTCCTTAACTTACATGTCATCTGTGCTTTACGAACAGTACAGGGGTGCTGCGTCCAGCTTCCATTTAAGAGAATGCTGCATAAAATTAATACGGATTCTGCACAGTCTAATTACCTTAATCCTTCAGTCACATCTGAAAACCTCCATTTAATGAATAAATATGTTTATAGAAATACTGTATGTTTATGGTGATAGACATGACAATAAAATGATTCAAAGTTTCAGAGCTTTTCTACTGTAATCAGTGGTTGAGATGTTGTTTACCTTCATGTGAGTGAAATTACACAGAACACTTTAGGGGGACAATGGGGGGTGGATGGTATATTTTCAAAGGATGTGGTTTTTGTCATTTTTCCCCTTGAGGGAGGGCATCCGCATGTATCCCATGACACCTGCACTCTAATCTTGTAATAATCACCAACATCACATTTGAATTATTCATAAAAATAATCAGATAACCAATAAGTAACACTTACCAGTCCTTTTCAACCTTGAAGAAACAAGTTGTAAAAGTTCCTTTACCGCCTATAATCGCAAAATAACACTACTGTACTGTTCTTTAACTTATCTGTTAGATAATTAATAATTTATAGTGCTGAGTTTGCATGCTAAAACACCAATGGCTAAGCTACTGCTGGAAAGAGGACGTATGGTGATGAAGATTTATGCTGCAATACACCCCTTGGCTCCAGGGGGCGCTAGTCATGTCCTTGAAATCCTAACAAAGCCTTAGGCCCTGCATCACAGCTGACTGAACCTATCTGATCACAGCTGATCTGTAGCTCTTTCAGCTTTAAATTGTCTGAAATGTTTTACGCCCAGAGCTCAAAGAAAATCACCAGAATGAACCGCTGTCGTTTTCCCCAAAAAAAGAGAGATTAAAAGAGAGACTAAATCAGCACTTCCCAGACGAATTATGTGTATGTCTATTCCAGATAAGCACAAGAAATCATGTGTAAATGTGACGGTGTTGAAGGGAGAAATTCAAGAACCTTTCACCTCTATAATGGCTGATTTTGGTTCTCAATAAGTGGCCGATTATTCCTTCAGGCTCCTGAAGTACTACAGCCACAGCTGGAGCCCCAAGAACAGAAAGAGTAAGAGCACACAAACATGTTAGATGAGACGTCTTAAATGCCGTCTGCCTCTTACCTGTGGGGCACCGTAAACGTATAGAACCAGGGGTTCATTCTCTGGGACGACGAACCAAGCTTTCTGCCAGCCGCGACCACTTCCCTTCTCCACGTGATGCAGGAAGCTGCACAGCACACTGTTCTCAGCCACGACAGAGGCCTGTTTCTGTGAGGGGACACACACACACACACAGTTAGGCTGGCACCGACGTCTCTCACACTGCTGTCCTGGAGCTCCCTGCTCCCTCACAGTCTCAGAGGCTACGCGAGGGACTTCTTTCAGTCCTACAGTGGGAATATCGAATTCTGTGCGTCTACTGAACTGGCTCAGGGGATGGAATTGTGGCTAATGGGTTTCAGTATCAAATTCCTTGGCATGTACAAACTCATGAACAAAGGTTAACTGAAGTGCCAAGTCAATTTTTAAATGGATACAAAGAGGAAAAATCCATGTACATCTAAACAGCAAAAAAATAAATACTGGCAGTTACCTGATGTTCCAACCAGTGCCGCTAGAGTTTTAGGGCCCCATGAAGGCATATGATATTGGGCCCCCAACGCAGACCAATCTAAATATGTTCCAAATTTTTTAGGGCCCCTGTCACTTTGGGCCCCTTGAAATTGTCTTAACTTCCCCCCATCATGGTGCTCTCTGTTCCAACAGCCCACCAATTTGCATTGTGCCTCTTATCAAGACAGTGCCCTACCTCCAGGATGGACCTGCGTCTGAATGTTGACTGTGTCACGCCAGCAGGTGAGGGAGGGACGCCGTGCAGGGCGGTGTAGCAGTCCACGCACACGCGATTGGCCCGGTTGTTGTCATACATCAGCCGGGCCCGGAACTCAGAGCACTTCCCACAGACCACCTTAAACCGAGAAGACAGCAGGTTGCTAAACACCACAGCAGGTATTTTCTTATACAATACAATACCATTCAAAAATGTGGACACAAGTACTCATAGAAAGGTTTATTTGTAGTATTCTTGACATTTTAGAATAATTATAAACACATAAAAACTATAAAATAACATATATGGAATGATGCAATGACCAAAAAAGTATTAAACAAAAATTTGTTCTGGGGAGGTCTGTGGGTTGAAACTCAGAAGGTTGCTGGTTCAAATCCTGTGGTCGATAAAGTGATGCCACCATTGGAAAAACTGGGACCTTAGTCCCTGTTATTCAATGGACTGGCTGACCCTACTGTCTCCTCTATGCCAGTTTCATGAGGTGGCCTCCTAGGATGCTTTTCCATTGGTCCTGAAGGAGGTCCCACATATATACTGAGCACTGATTGGCCGCTTTTCCTTCACTCTCTGGTCAAACTTCTCCAAAACCATCTCCACTGGGTTTAGTTCCGGTGACCAGGTAATATAATGTGACACTTAGTCACTTCCTTTTGTAGGCAGCTTGGCGTGTTCATGAGTGTACGTCATGGGTCTACTTTACGATGTCTGGACACTTTGTGGCAAGTTAGACATACATGGCCGCAGGCCTTGCAGTGGTGACGCCTCTTGGTTATGGAGTTGAAGGGCTCCTGACACTTCATGCACAGCGTGACCTCCTTTTCCCGGATGGGTGTGGGTGCTCGCTTCCCCAGCTCTGTGCTGTTCTGGGGGAGGGAAGAGGAGCAGGCACGTGAGGACGAGAAGAGACTGAAACCTGTACGGAGAGAAGTGGACTAATCTACTTCTTACACGCCTACTGTCCCACTAACCGGTGAGTTGGGGGGGGTGTAGTCCTCATCCCGGAAGGAGCAGTTGAGAACCCGGAAGGTTTCCAGCGTCTGTTCGTGTCTCTGGATGATGGCCTGGATGGCCTGAGAGACAGACGGAAATCGTGATGGGACGTCGGCGCAAAGGAGCCGGCAGGGACAGACAGACGGATAAAAATACTACAGAAAATATGAGAATAAAAAACTACCTGGATCCAATCTTTCTTCTCCTCTTCCGTCCTATGGGGGAGAAAATAGTTTAAGACCGATAAAACGTCCCAGGTGCACATGTATGGAAAGACGGTAATAAAACACACTGCCGTGGGCTTGCTGTGCTGCCCTGAGTGGAGCCGCGTGGCTGTGAGCACGGCAGTGGGCTCTAGCCACACGAGCCCAGACTGACCTACACTCCCCTGCATCTTTCACCGCACTGTAAGTAGGCGGTACAGCCTCAGCCAGTGCAGGCCTCTCCCACCCAGCCTGCCAGTACTTGGGGCTGGAGCTCCACTCACCTGGCCTGTAGTTCCAGGGAGCGCTGCTTTCCCGACACCAGGAACGTCCGGGGCATGTTCACCCCACCAGTTTCCTTCAGCTGAAAAAGGCACAAAGGAAGTGACTTCACTATCATCCCAGTCTCCAGCAGCTTCGCCAAATGCAGTCCTAATATCACTGGAACGCAACAGAGAGCATCAAAATTCTATAATGTTAGCACGCCCAAGACAGGGAGCTTGGGGGAGGTGGGTCGGCCAGGGCCCTTAGACCCCCAGAGGATTTTGTTCTCCCTATTTGGGAGTTTTTGGTTTCTATCCTCTGCTGTCATCTGGCTTTATTTCTTTTTGTCATTCAATTCTTTTCCTGTTTTTGAATTATTGTGTACAAATGATGTAGGAATGTAATACACCCTATGTAAAGCTCCTCGGAATTACTATATTGTGAAAGGCACTGTATAAAATTCAGTTAAATGGAATTGACTTGAACTAAACTGATTTGATCTGAACTGGACTGAATTGAATTGAGCTGAAAAGAAGGTGGCTGCGTACTGAGATACATCAAAGACAGTCAGGCTGTGTGGTTAAAAGCATCCCTGCTCATACACCTGGAAACTAATTCATGGTGATACATAATCCAGATCAGAATGAGGGAAATGGAAAAAAAATAAGATGTCCAAGACGTACCTCCATGCCATCTACGTCGATCCTGGCTCTCACCCCGTATTTCTGTCCAATCAGGCGCAGTTTAGGGACGCAGTACAGTAACCTGTCGTTGAACTTCAGGGAAAGACAGAAGTTACCGAAGGGTCTTTGCTGGGAAGCAATGGGCAATTTTCCTGCTACCAGCTGCCACAACAACACAGTGACTTTGATGGGTCTGCAGTAATGAAGACACCTGCAATGGGTTTGATTAAATGTGCAGGTGTTTAAGGAATAAACAGAGTTGAGTGTTGGCTCAGTAACAAACAAAGAGAGTAATTTCCACTCTTCCAGTACAACCACATAGCAACACTCCATTGAGTTGTTGAACTGGCTGATTAATTGCTGTTGAGATCACCAGCAACCCTAATGGTAACAACTACAATTAACAACAGATAAAGGTACATCCATTAATCCATCCATCTTCCAACTGCTTATCTTGCACAGGCAATGGAATATTTACAATGAATGTGTAAAGATGGGGTGGCATGGTGGTGCAGTGGTTAGCACTGTCACCTCACACCTCTGGGACCCGGGTTCAAGTCCCCGCCTGGGTCACATGTGTGCGGAGTTTGCATGTTCTCCCCATGTCGTCGTGGGGTTTCCTCCGGGTACTCC
>JAODJX010000109.1:11314572-11326179 GCA_026776945.1 Isichthys henryi
ACCCAGGCAGAGACTCGAACCCGGGTCCCAGAGGTGTGAGGCAACAGTGCTAACCACTGTACCACCATGCCGCCCCATAGGAAATGACATTTTAAATGTAATTTGACACACAAAGTGTACAATACCGTACTGTTTATTTGGCAATAAATAGTCTATTTTACAGTTTAGGCTGGCAGACTAGCAGATGAGTTGAGGTTAGGGTCCATGTTTTGTTTGTGAATTTTCACATTTGTGGGGATCTTCCACCCCAAACCTCTCAAATGTCAAGGGTGACTGTAATGTGTTTTATATGAAATGTCAAGATTCTATGAAATCACTTCAAAAGGCACATACACCTGTTTTACTCTGGTTTAAAAAGCTTCAAAAAAAAATAATGTTGAAAATATAAAAGGAAGGGAAAGCAGTGGAAAATGTAACTAACACCACAGCTGGAAAGAACCTGACAGGGTGGGGAATCTCTGGTGAACCGTGGAGGTAAATCACAGTGGTCTCGACTCTGAGTGGAATATGGACGTTTAAAAGTGAGGCTCAAGTTGCCATGACAACAGCTCCCACCTGAATATCATGGATGATGGCTTTGAACTGGGACGACCGCTCCATCCAGGTGTTGACCAGCTCCATGGCTCGGTCGAAGTTCTTCACATATTCCCCGTACATTTTCAAGAAGGGAGCCAATTTCTGCAGGATGTCCCCAATTCGAGGATTCAGCTCCCTGGAAATACATAAAATTCATATCAGCATCACGCAGACATACACAAAACATCCCAGTGGGGTTTCTCAACAGAAAAAATAAGCGATGAGCAATGGAAAAAATTCAAGTCCCAGTCGGACGTCTCACCATTCTTCCATTCGCTTTTCTAGTGCGGGGAGCAGGAACTGCTGGTGGAAACAGTAGATGGAGCAGATGTTGGAGAAGATGCCCATTACCACCTCGCAGGGGAATGAGCTGCGCAGCCGCGCCTCCTCCATCAGCTGGGAGCAGAACACCTGGTCGAGGAGGTGCAGCCTGGACACGTAGGCCTTCTCCGTGAGTAGCAGCTCGTTGGCGATGTTGAAGACCCTCTGCTGGACGGATAGCTAGCAGCACGAGACACACAAGGCACCCTGACGAGTCTGTACAGGCACATCATCACTGCACTGGAAAATTGACCTGTAGCCATCTTTGAAAAGACTAAAGGTTCACATGCTAAATGATAAATATGACACTACATTATATTTCTAATGATGAGTTCAGCCTCAAGGTACATGCAAAATCTCTAGATAACCCAGAAAAAGGGCATCAAGTTGGAGCGTAACAGATAATCCAGACTGAGGATAAACATTTATATTAAACATGATTATGCCAAACACTCCTGCCAGGCTGCAGTTCAAACTGTAACTGTGTTGTGAGTTGAGAACTGGTTTTAATCCACCATTCTAAAATTAATTACAATTCCAGAAGAGCAGAGAATCTCCACATGACCCAGGCAAACGCTGCTTTAAACTGGGACATTTTTTTTTGTGCAAAATCGCTATCCAAAAGTGCTAACCTCTTGCAGCTGTTTAACCCTGTTCACCTATCTTACTCTTCTTGCGTGATTCTTCCAAACCTTTTCTGCTCCTCATTTAACCAGAAATATGTCATATTTTATTGTATTGATAACTCATTGATTGATGTACAGTGATACTCATCACGGTCCTACGCTCATCCTTTTACAGCTTTAAATATCTTGCACGCTGGCCTCTTGGTTTCCCTCACTGGGATGTAACTGAGCTCCCCCTGCTGGTTAACCTCAATGAACCTTCACGGCCACAATGAATGTTGTGACACACGTTTCATTTTCCAGTCAACAGCTCTTCTGTTTTCTGTCTGTTTTCAAACCACACAAGTAGCTACAGCATAACCGCTTAGGCCATAGAGGCATATCAGTTTCAATAATCATTTATTTTTAAAGAAAAAACAGTAAATTTGCCAAGGTTTGCGTGCATTTGGTAGTCTGTTTTGGAAATGCATAAATATTACTTAGAAAGAGTGACAAATACATTGAAAAAACAACAGGCATCCAGCCGCAAACGCTGTGTAGACTCGTAATAGTTATTTATTGTTTATTTACCAGTAGTGTCATGCCACTGCATAACTGCAGAGCATCACAGCCACTGCATAACTGCAGAGCATCACAGCCACTGCATCACCCTCTGGGTGCCCTTAGGATGCCAGTAGGCAGCCCAGTCATCCCAGTGCCTAATGGCAGGCCGCTCACCTCTGAGGAGTCCTGCCTTTCAGTCTTGGGGAGGACCAAAGGCTGCAACGTGGTGGGCGTCAACTCGCTCTCATCGCCGCTGACCTCCTCCATGTCGCTGTCCCCCTCAGAGTCCCTGGCCCCCTCAGCGGAGGCCGAACCCACACCCTCCGTTGCCTCCACGCAGCCACAGAAGTGGGCAGAGGAGATGCGGGGCAGGGGCTGGGCGGGGCTGCAGGGACACGCCTCCCTGCTGTGGAGGGCCCGCTCCTCATCGGCGGCGAAGCAGAGCTCCTCGCTGTGAGATGGCGAGCTGATGCTGTCGATGCCGCTGTCCCGGTTGGCCAGCTTGCCGTCTGCCTGTGAGGGGGGCAGGGAGAGCCGCGGCTCCGGGGGCGCGTCTGCCTGGCCGGCCAGTAGCTCCCGCATCTCCAGCGCGTCCAGCAGCTTGTCGGAGATGCTGCAGCCTGACTCCAGAGAGAGCCGTCGCTCCAAACAAGACGCACCCAGGTCCTCCTCTTCCTGCCGATCTTCTCCCTCTTTCTGCTCATTATTGTCCTCCTCCTCCATCCTTTCCGCCACCTCCAGCACCTTGCCCGGTATCTCCTGAGGTTCCGGACTGCAAGCGGGGGGCTCCTGCTGCAAGGGGGTGGCCTCTTCTGCTCCAGACAGAGGCAGTTTGGGCGTGCAGACGGCGCCCCCAGTGATGTCTGGCACCACGATGATCTGCTCTCTGATAGAAATTTAAAAAAGCATAGCACAGGAATTATGTACCAACCCCAACACTGATTCCACAATAAAGGGAACTAGAATATTCAGGGGGAATTTAGCTTTTTTAATGATTCAAAGCAAAGGCTTGGTCAGTGTCTGGCCATAGGTTTCCTTTTATGGATATTAGCAGGGGTGTAGAAACGAGGGCTGTGAGGGCTGAATGCGCATGAAATCCCCTCCCAGAATGCCTTGCTCCGGCTGGGAACGAGCAGCATTCTCCTGGGAAGATAGTCATACAGCCCACCTGCACTGTTTACCTTTCGAATTTCTCAATGAGCGAAAGCACACAGGAAGGAGACAGGGTGCCCTCGTCACGGGCCAGGGTGCAGCGCGCAGAGCGGGGGTCCGCAGGTAAAGGGCGAGAGGGAGGTGGCGGGAGGGGCTTATCTGGAGCTCTTGGTCGACGAGCGCTTTGTAAATGAGGAGGCTTTGGCGGCACTGGAAAGAGGATTGAAAGCCAGCAATTACCGCCCGTCTGGATCAGCATCACTGAAACAGACGTGCACTGAGGAACACGCTGGGTGAGAATCCTACCTTGGGGTTTGGTGCCAGGCAGGGGGGGGCGCGTTTTGGGAGTAGCTGCTGCGGGTTCCACGGGGGTCTTCTCATTGGTGCCGTTGCAATGGCGGGGTCCCAGTGGTCCAGGGTCCGAGCAGAGGCGCTGGGGGGCCTCATCGCTCCCAACACAGGGACCTGGCTCCAGGGAGAGGCTCTTCGTCAAGAGCCTCGGACTGGAGGAGGAAGAACCTGGAAGGAGAGGTGGGGGCTGAGCTATTCGCTTTGTCCGTCTCTGCAGAGTTACTTCAGATGCTTGACAAAGCAGGTCAAAAATAAACCTGACACAGTAAACGTCAATGTGTATCAGCATGATAGCTAGACTCTTAACCAAATAAACTATAGGTTCTCAAGAAGTCTTACTTTGAATTTATGATGAATGTGCAAAACTGACAGGTTTTTCCATAGATACCCACATCAATAACTGTGAATATGAGGTCCACTTCCGCACATAACTTGACATAACTCTACCTGACAGAAGGCTACGAGGATGCCAGACTCACCCAAATTAACTGTGAGACCCTTTATTTGAAAGTTGCACCCAGAGCCCCCGTGGTACTGAGCACACAGTGAATGGACTACAGTATGAACAAGAGTATATAATTTTCAGAAATTGTGAACCCAGAAGCACCTTGACGGCCTGTGAGCAGCAATATTTCAGACTCCAGGTGGACAGATTCACGTGGGATCGTGCTGCTGTGAGCTCAGCCAGAGGCTGCAAAGCTGAGGTGCAGCAAACACTGTTAAGCATGTGAAGCTTCCAGCTGCAAGGTGCTGCATAGGTGCCCTAGAGGACAGGGCCAGCATGCTACTGGGTTACAACTGAATGTGGTTAGTAGGACAGTGACAGTGTGCTCAGTAGGTCAGCATGCTGGAGGCGTGGTCTATATGTCAACAGGTTCAAAACCCAAAACCAGAACTGCTGCGGTACCCGCCCCCCCGCCGCCCCCCCAGACTCCTACGTCCCTGTGGAAGATTGGGAGTCAGGAAAGATAAAAACACTTCCATTAAAAATGACTTTTACAAAAAACAAGCATGGAAAACAAGAACATGTCTGAAAGTGGCATCGACGGGTCATCCAGTAGGCTGGCCCGCTGTCGGGGTGATGTTGCCATCTTTAGAAGACCCAAGCCTATCCCCACATGGTCTTAATTGGTTCCATATGATGACACTCGCACCCATTTCTCCAGGCTGGGGGGTTTAAATGAGTTCCACATGTTTTTCTGAACTTGCTTTAGTGAGACAAGCTAGTATCAGCTAACCCTGGCTATTTCGGGCTCAGATTTGCTTATTTATTTAAACATTAATTTATTTCACAGAGGTCAGTAGAGCATGCAATCATCAGAAAGACAAAAGAGAGACATTCTCCTATTTGTAAGACAGCCTCTGTGCTTTGAGGATAGAAAGTACTACACACATCTGCAGAGTGGCAAACCTCGATGTCACTGTCCTTTGACATTTAAGGAAAATATTGGACCAATTCACAGTCACATAATAAGCATTGTCTTCAGGTACATACTGGGGTCTACAGGTTAAAAGAGTTTAAGTCCCTTCCCCTTTCTGGTACATGGTTTCTGCAGAAACTAATATCAATAACTAATAATTAATATTCTTTAAGGACCAGAAGAACAGGCAGGTAGTCGCATGTGAAAACACACCTGAAATGTACATGGGTTTGGAACTAAGTAGCCCCTGGATTTTTACATATTAATTAACCCAGTTATGGTTCATGCCAATAAAACCAAAAATTCACTGATATCGTGCTGGTGTATCGAGATCTTTTCAAGGTCCTAAAACCAGAGCTAAACGCAGTGAACATGTGCTCGTCTTAGCATTTTTCCCAGCCTATCAGAACGACCGTTACAAACAATGAACAGCTGTGGCAAAGTGACATCCATAAGAAAACCCGAAAAGAAGTTCTTAAGGCCGTAGGAAAACACTCAGCAAACACAAACGTAAGAGCAGGCGACTGTTTCAAAAGAGTGAACAAAAATGGGAAGAGACAGGAAGATGATAACTTCCTACAGTCTATTAAAATACTCTTACATGCATAAGGACAGGAAACAGCTCCCTGCCAAAAATAATACATTTAATAGACTACTGCCTATAAATAAGAGGAAAATATTTACATTACGTTACATTTTATTTATTTTGCAGATGATTCATGGAGGAGCCAGTGTGGATCAGAAGGCCAGGTCAGCCGGTCCCTTAAGCAACTAAGGTTAAAGCTCTTGCTCAAGGGTCCAGTGACATCACTCTGCTGGCCATGGGATTCTCAGCAAATTCATGTATTATTAACTAGCTGCTTGGCCAGCTTTGTTATCCACAGATACAGTTTTATTCCATCATACTTACATAATTAACTGGAGCAACATATCTCTGCACTTTGCTCAAGTGTCCAGTGCTAAATTTGCAAGTTCATAACATTAACCCCTGTGACAGCTGCTGCCCTAATGTTTTGTGCATATGTATTAATATGTCCTCGTGCAAATGATCAATATTGCACAAATATACATCCTCCAGTTCCCCGCTGGATGTGATTCCGAACCACTTGCACATACACTGAGGGCAAAACAAGAAACAGTAATCAAGTGTGTGGCCAAAAATCTAAAACATTTCTACAGGCAGGATGCATTCAGTGAGTAAACAGGCTTTTGCCTGAAGATCCACTGCAGCTGATGATGAAATGGCTATGCTTATATTTTAAGTGACAGTGGGAGGGACCCCCGATTAATCCAATAGGAACCCCCGATATAAATGGTCCAATAGGAACCCCCAATATAAATGGACCAATAGGAACCCCCAATATAAATTAAGGCAGAGAGCAAAGCAATAGAAAATTCCCTCTTTCTCTCTGGAATAGTTCATTCCAAGTAAGAAGCTTATTCTTTTATCTTAACTTAGAGGATTCAAACACGAAATAACATTCTATGCAAAAACTGCATATCTATTCCATTATGACTATTCAGATCAGAGCACTGAAAATATGGAATGATGTTAAACAGCTTGAAATAGCAGGAATTAGAATCAAGCTCACTCTGCTGTCTGAATGCCTAATGTCCTTCGGCAGAAAGTTTCTGATGCAATTTTCATACCTAATTCAAGAGGCAGGTTGTAATGGAAATCAAGGTATTTCCTTAATTATTAAAGAACATTCGTTTGAACTCAGAGACCGTCAAGCCCAACTCTCAAATCAAATGGCATCTTCTTGACTTAACAGTTAACAGTGGATGACCTATTCAATTCCAGCAATGTTACATACTGACAAAGTATTAAAACAACCAACTTGACTTTCCAGACACTTAACACAATCTGGGATGTCTAAACTTACTGCTATTACTCTCGAATATGACTGTAATCTACAACTAATAGCACATGCAGAGCAATTTTAAAATTAAAAACAAGTCAGCCAGAAACAGGCCATTCAGAGGCCACATGTTTTGATTAACATAGACGTGATCAAAGGACTGATTTTGTAAGGATGGCAATTTTAATGCACAACTGACACAAATGGCCACAGCTAACAGAAAGGTGGTGGAGAGAAGAGTCCCGGATGCCAATCTGTCAGAGAACAGGAGCCCAAGGTAGACATCAGTCTCCACGACATGTGAGTAGATGTTCAGCTGGAAGTATGAGAGCTAGATGGGTCGCAGAGAAGAATGAAGAATGGTTTCGAAAATCATCCGGGAAGGCGTGAGATTTGCTAGTCCCATGATCTGTCTTGCTTCTCAACGCCCTCTTAACGCCTTAGTCACTCACACAAGCGAGTCAAGTTAGTAAAAGACAAAATGCAGGCCTCCACTGGTATGATTTTTAATTTTTCACAGTTTTGAACTATTTTCTATATACAATGTACTGCCCACATACTAAGATGATTTTCTGCTGTGAAACATGTAATCACTGTTCCAGCTTCATCGATCCGGTATTTCCCGTGGAAATATACTCATCTTTTTGTTACAATAACTTAAAAGTGTCAAAAGGGACACATTTCGCTGCTATAGCCTCTAGCAGCCGGAACCAAATTCCTCGAGTGCCCCAGCACACTTGGCGAATGAAGCTGATTCTGATACTTCAAAATATATATTAGGGCTGACCTTGCTATCAAACCAAGCAACGCAGTGTATATGACAACTCATGTGTATATGACCTTCCGTTTGAGGATTACAAAATTATATGCTTGTGTTCAGGGCGACTAGTTTGACACACCCCCTAAACTGCATATCCAAGTGGGTTTATACACCTAATAACACTTACCGTTTGCCCACAGACTGATGTTTCAGGAGCAATATAATAAACAAATATCCCATTAATATCAGCCTAGCTAAGCACACCAAAAATCAGACGCACACCTGAGTCAACCTACTAAATCCAAGCCAAAGATGAGGTCCAACATATAGCCTGGAAATAGCCCATCACTCTCAAGGGAATCGGCATTATAGGTGCGATATCAACTGCACATTCAGGCATTAATTGTCATACTAGTAATGCACAAGATTAAGACAGTAATAGGGAGATAAAAACAACAGGGTCAGGAACCGCAGAGGACTCCTTCGTACATGGATTTGTAAATCCAAGCGCATATAACGGCGGCACAATCTTATAGAGTTCATGTTTTGAAAATGAGATTCTGTGAGTGTTATTTCTATTAAAAGCTGTGGGGTTTTACTTGAGACCATGATTTTCTGTAGAGTGGAAATACGAAAGAGCATCAGTTCACTACCGGTCCGGCTTCATCCTTAACATAGTACATACATGCAAAATGTATCCATGATCCGCTGCACACACAAGGAGACGCATAGCACGGACATACAACATGCGGCAACCAGTTTGCTAGAAATCATCGCTTCTCAGTAGCTTCAGTCTGTGCACAAGAGATACATATGTATTTTACACTGAAAGACAAACACAATTAAGTGAAAAACAGTCCATTGCCTTACCGAGGAGCACACTGGATTTATCCATGTACATCGCGCAGCAAAGCACGAAACCAGTCATTAAAATAACCGAACGGGAGACACAAATCCCCCAATCGCTTAAAAGACAAAACGGGATTTAAAATCGACAGTATTGTGTCTTTTAAAATATAACAAGTCTGTCTGTTACCATCCGTAATAAATGCGCGTTGAAGAAAAAATGTGGCATGTTTTAATAAAGCGAAGCTTTCTCTCGCCAAAACGCCGGTTTAGCTGAGAGCATCCTCGCCGGCACGCCTATCACAACGGTAGGTGTCTCTTCCGTCGTGTAAAAGCCTCGGTTTTACCCCCTGTCTTTTGATCATGGCCAAAAATAAACGACAAAAATTCACGGCGTATTATTGTCTCCGGACAACAGGCTCGAGGATGATTAAATGTCCTTTTTTCAAGCGCCTTTCATTAATGGATTATCCGAAAAGGCGGACAGCGTGCGATCGAGGCAGGCAGTCTTCTAACACATAGGCAGATCTCATACAATGACCCCGTCCACCACCGCCTCCCTGCCGTCCTCATTAATCTGTTTCCGTTCGTCTCCTTCCCAGTCTCATACCTGGGAATCTCGGACCCCCCCCCCCATTTTGGTTTCCTTGACAACAAATTAAAGACTGTGTTTAGCTCTTCATTGATTGAGACGATACTTGAGAATACAAATAAAGTAACAAGGAAATCCATTACATCCTGTTGTAAACCGGCATTATTGTAACCGATACTCCCAGAAAATATAGCTTTCTTCCAGTAACAACGTCAGGTTATAAAGCTTTCCATGCATCAGCGGCAATGGATCATACGAGCCATTTATGTTGTAAAATGTACAAACATTTTCCACTGCGCAAATAATTAAGCTATTACACGGGCATTAACATATACAAGCTGCATATACGGCATATTACATACTTCATGTATAGAGAAATATCCGCATATACGCAAGTGTGTATTTTTAAAAAATACGTTCACATGTATATTTCTATATGTACATTTTAATTTGACACTTAAATTTGTGATGTTTCACTGCAAAAAATTAATAATGTCTATTAAAGTAAACCATTAAAAATGACCCAGTACGTTTATGACAAACTGTTTAAGAAGCTCTGCCCAACATCGTTAGATTAATAGAAAATATGAGGTCCTGTCCTTTTATTGAAGAATCTTTACTACAGATAAGTATGCATATGCATAGTTTTTCAACCTGAAAGAGTTTTAGTCCGATATGTTAAATTTACTAACTTTCATAGCCCAGGTGATGAATAAAATGAATCAAACCATATGCTAATGAAAGAATTAAAAAAACATCCCACAAACTTGGACCAAAGGGAGTGAAATGTGTCCCAGTATGAATAAAACTAAAAGCATCTTGCGTGAGATTCCATATCAGGGGTGGCCAATCATATCCGCAAAGGGCCAGTGTGTATGCAGGCTTTTGGGGTAACCTTCAGGTCAGCTGTTCAAACCCAGATCTGAGGACTCTTCAGCCAATCAGTCCTCTAATTAGTGACCTAATTAGGGAGTTGCAGCAAAAACCTGCATACACACCGGCCCTTTGCGGATATGATTGGCCACCCCTGTTCTACATGTCAGTTACAGCAGCGCCTGGCCCTGGTCCCAGGAGGCCACATGTGGGTCCTGCACACTTTCATTAGTCTCTGAAACAGCATATTACTCAAACAACCTTAATACAGAAATTAAGAGCTGAGGTTCAGCAAAAGGCCGCTTATTTAGTCACCCGCAATGCCTGATCTGTTAAGATTGCTAATACAGATCATTTAGACACAGCTAAAGAGAGTAAGTTTAGCAAGTAAGGTACATAACTAACGGACATACAGGCCATTTCTGTAACTATGTGCGTGTGGTTTGTGGGTTTATAAATTACAGTGTAAAGATACTTTCCATACTGGTTCGTTCTAAAATCAGAATGAAAATCTGTAGAAAAACAACTTAAGAACTGAAAGGTTAGTCTGTTTGAGCCATAATAAATATAATTTTCCATAAATGAAATTGAATCTCTGAGAATGATGGAAATGTACAACAAGATAATGACTGATATCATACTACAAATATTAGTCAGGAAACCTTGGAGCCGTGCTGCACCAGAAAACTCAGCAGGCTCTTAACTTACAGTAGGAACCACACTTTTTATTTAGGCTAATTTGCAAGTAAGTGGAAAATAATTAGATGGGGCACTTAATGGAGCCAAAAATGAAATTGGCCAGAACATCCTTGTTTGTGACTAGTGCCTTGGGATTGGCGACAACAATTCAAACCCTGAGGCTTGGTCCTGCATCACCAGCAAGAGGTAGGAGGGTCTTAGGGAGGGATGCTGTGACCAGAGCGCCTCCTGCAGGACGTCGGGATTATCTCACGGTGTCCTTATTAAAAATGGAACCAGCCAAAGACTGTTTGGCTTTGACACTTTACTGCGATTAGACAGTTTGCAGCTTCAAAATAGCTGTGTGTTCATTTTTACATTTTAAGTGTCTGTATGATGCCTATATTATCTAAGTTTTTTTCCCCAATGTGGTTGTTTGCCGGGTGTGAACTAAACTGCATGGGGGGCTTAAACAGCCAAACAACAGATGCTGAGCTCTTAAGTAAAAAGGGAGAAGTTTAACAATGGAAAATACTAGATATTTTACTTTAGATCTTTAACAATCATATATATATATATATATATATATATTGCATTCATGCGGTCATCCGGTCTAATGATATGCGGAGATTTCTTCAGTGTCCGAGATTGGATGTAGGCTTATTAAGTTTATTAGGATTTGTAATTCTTTCATATACTTTTCATCACCACGCTTTCCCAGATCTTCGTAAAATTATTATATTTTCTCAGATTTATATATTATAGCCATTTAAGTTCGGTCAGCACAGTTACAGGTAGTGAAGTGGAGAGTGAAGGACAGAGAGCTGCAGCGCCAAACGAACTTGGCTGAGGGTGAAGACCGTCGCTACAGAATGGAATAATATTGTGATATTAGTCACCTTTGTGCTGTTACGCGTCCGAGTGATTTAAAACTGGGACCTGGCGGGGCCCCCCGCCGGGGGGGGGGGTTGGGGTTTTTTTGGTGGTGGGGGGGGGTGGTGTGGGT
>JAODJX010000109.1:11326279-11336353 GCA_026776945.1 Isichthys henryi
AAACTGGGAACTCCCTCCCCCCCCGCCCCGAAATTGCATTTCTTTATTTTTTGTAAATACTCGAAGTTTTGTTTTTGCGTTAAATGCATATATACCGATATTGCATAAAAAATCGTATCTCAAACCCGCTTATCTATCCATTGGGGCTCTTTGGAAATCTTGGGTCAGACATTTAGGATAGAATGGCTTTTTGCAATACAAAATTGCCGACCTCTGATCTATACTTAGTTATATGACAAAGTAATATGTAATATTTAGCAGGTCAACGTGCCCCGTTGTTGGGCTTGAGATTTTCTTAAGTGATGAAGGATTTCTGATGACCTTTGGACAATCTTTGTTGCTTATTGTTGGTAATTGATTTCCAATAATAAATGCATACATTTGCAAAAAGCAATCATGCCTTGCCAACTCTAATATTGATAAGAATATTAACACCTGAAAAAATCACTTAATGGTAAATGTTGAATAAATTCATGATTTAATTTGCGATTAATTTGTGATTAACTATGGGGAGTTGTGCGATTAATCACGATTAAATATTTTAATCTATTCCCAACCATATATATGTGTGTGTGTGTGTGTGTGTGTGTGTGCGCGCGTGTGTGTATGTGTGTGTATAGACGGTTTAGAGAATCAAAGAATCAGAGCTCTTAATTCTGGGATACATGGTGTATTCATGGCTATGCTTGCATTTCCCTCCCTTTCTGGAATATCCCATAATATTATCCGGGATGTTACAAGTCTTCATGTCCACACGCTGCTGACCTTACACGGTTCTGCTGCCTGTGAATGAGGATTACTGGACACAGGCTCATCGCTTCCCCCTCTGCCTCCCCCTCCTCATTTTTCCACCCCCGCCGGGTGTGTAGAGTAGCACCTCCCAGCAGCCCTGGCGCAAGCTGCCCACTCTAAATGGAGAGATTTACCCCCCTGATTTCCCCCGAGACGGCGCCATCTGTCCAGTGTCACTGACGCCGTTCTATTACCACAGCACATACACACATATATGCACACAGTGACACTGTATGGTGCTGCGATGTAATGGCGGGTTTCTTCTGAAGTCATTCTTATTATGTAACAAGGTTACCACTATACCCAGAAAACTCTCAGAAGTGATGCATCAGCAGGCAATCATAAAACAAGTTAAGGTCAAATAACCCTAATAATGCTAGGGGAAGTCATGGCTGTTTGGTTTCCATTACACAATGACCCCCCCCCCCTTCCCATTCATTCCAGGTCATATGCAAAACTCGAAGCCCCCCCTCCAAGCTGCTCATTGATCTTTTGATGCTGAGCAGTCCGCATGGACTGGAGTTTAAGTGGGGCTGCCACTTTACATCGGGCAAATTCATGCTGCTTCTCAGCAAATACCCACACTACGCACTAGTACAGTATTTATACTGCATTCAGCCCAATGACATAATTTTAATGGCAGTACAAGTCAAATCATTTCCTTCAATGTGCAGAGCAATTACAGCTAAGGTGACAGATGCTGATTCAATAAAGGGCTGGTTAACACCTTCAAAAATTTGATCAAGAGGACTGGAGAATAAATTTATTAATTAGAGGAACCTCTCATTATCTAATCTTAATTCAGTCCACAAAACCTACTCAATAGGTGGACACTTGATGAAAATTAATTGCCCAGTAATTGCCGTGTTATCATTTTTAATTAGTTCCAGAGGTCAAGCACCTATTCCCAGCACCCAAAGTTTGCAGCCCTGAACATTAATGCCTGTCTCCTGTAAACACCCAGGTTCAGTGCCACATCTCAGGACTGACACTAGGGGAACCAAACTGAATGTGATGGGGTCACCTCTGCACTTAAAGGCATGAATTGTTTTCCTCATGTATATGAAGACTGATATAACGAAGGTATGGGAATCTTATTCAGAAATGTCCGCTGGGCAGGTGGGCTTTCGCTGCAACTCCCTAATTAGATCACTAATTAGCGGACTGATTGGCTGAAGAGTCCTCACACCTGGGTTTGAACAGCTGACCTAAAGGTTACCCCAAAAGCCTGCATACACACCGGTCTTTTCTGGATAACACTGCCCATGCCTGGTATAAAACACCCTAACCCCTTCAGGATAAGGTTCTTCGCTATCAAATCCACACCTATTGTTATTAATAATTTATCCCCGCTGTGCATTAAATCACAATGTATTTTCACTGACTCGAGTGTTTTAACATTTTTAAACTGACGATTCAGTTCTTATCTCTGCATGTCATCTCCCTGCAAGGTCACCAAGACTGCAAACTCATGGCTCAGTTTCTTGCACTATTTATGACAACGGCATTTCAGGAAAGAATCTCAGGAAAGGAGGGGAAGCCCGGTTCTGCTCTTCCGCCGCGTGCAGAAAGGCCTGCAGATGTCCATCAGTATGGCCCAGAGAAGGCAGCCTTGCTGCCCTCTCACAGCTGTCCTCGAGCCCATTATAGCAGAGCTGCCCCAGGAGTGCAAAACTTTTTTAGTTACATGTGTAACCTCACATGATCATCAGCGGTCCATTTCCACTATGGCAGCCCAGTACATACTAGTACAAACCTGCCACGCATGTAGATTATGTCTTTTCCATCAAGCACACAAAAAAAAAGGTTGACCGATTTTGGAAAAAGAAAAGAAAAAAGTCTTGCAGGCGACCTTCTCTATTTCCAGGCCAGTGATAAACATCAAAGACTCCTATCTTATTTCCTCGTGCCAGGCATCTGGAGTTTTCAGGTCGAGGGGCTTTTCAAGGCTGGCCCATAATATTAACCCCCACTTTCCATGTGATGAGAAACAAAGCCAGCGCAGTGATTGGCAGAGAAGGAGCCGCCCCGAGGTCTCAGACACTAAGTGGCCTATAGCGAACGCAGAGGCCTGGTCACTGTCCCAGGGCGCTGATCAATACAGCTGACGTGTAAAAGGGACAAAGCTGACATAAAAGTCTGTAAATCTTTGAAACCATTGGATTTAAAGCTTTATTTTCAAAAGGACTCATCTCCTTCATGTTTTCATTAATAAACAAAGACTTTGTTTTACTGTACGGAGATTGAATTAAGGTTTTTTAAAAATATTTTTTATGAGTTACTTGACAAATGCTTTCCACTTAATGCAAAGGAATGAATGTGTCTGATTAGTACCATCCATTATAGGTTATATAGTGGTGGGTCGTAATAGATCCTGTTTCAGGGAGGCAGTTGACACCCTGAACAGGCTGCCAGGCCATCACAGGACACTCACACACAACCACACACAAGTTCAGAAACATGTTCACCTAACTGTGTGCTTTCGGAGTGCTTATAGGGGGGCAGGGGACTGGCCAGTGCCCCCATGACAACATGCATGCCGCCCCCCAATAACCCCCAGGAATATTTATGCTACTTGGGTCTGAAATAAATGTATTATTATTATTATTATTTACATTTATATATGTGGGCTAAAAGTTTGCTCGCTGGGAACATGAAAACACAAACTACACTTGACAGACTCTTGGTGCACAGAGTGGTCGAGTCACTTCAGTTGGTGATAAGTTAACCACAGAAAAAAATAATCAAGGAATCTTGATGGAATCTTGTGCAAGCAAGATAGTCTAAACAAGAATTCGGAGTGAGCTATTCTTTAAAAATGTAAAATGTCATTGCAAAGCATTGAATAAATAACTTTAAAAAATCGGTTTGTCTTTTGATTCTTAATACTGGCAATCTAATGTAAGTACCACTTGGAGGACATTGAGGTCAAATGTATCTGGCCACCCTAACTGAACAACAGGCCCCAGTCTGCCCCCCCCCCCCCAGGTTGAAATGGTCTAGGCCTGCCACTGCATGGGGAGAATATGCACACACAGACCCAGGGGTTGGGATCTGAATATCCAGGGTGGATACATTTCACTTACATAACATCAGGCAACAATCCACAGTTCATTTATGCTAAATGTTTGTGCTTGGCAGTTAACTGAACGATGCAGTGACTGTCATTACTCATTTGATCCTGGAAATCAATACCAAAGCGCACACATTCATCATTTCATTATGAAATCAAACTCCACGCGCAGCTTGATAATGTTGTTTCTGGCCGTCACACGGCTTTGTTCACGGTTGACCTGTTACCTGTTTACGTTTCAATCTCACGAATCACATTCACGCATTAAACAGCGGCTTTTTTTAAATGTGGTACAGTGGTATCGTATTTAGGGTTTCCATCTGTTTTAAGGATCACTGGCCACTGATACAAGGGATCCAGCTGGATTCCCGTGTTGCACACAAACTCCTCTCTTTGTGTCTCCCTTTCAGAAATTAGCAGTAGCATATTGGGGGATTGTTGAAATGCCAATCCAGGGGTTTCTGGGCTGAGAATGAAGAGCTTCTGATTATGCAGTGCAGCATTTCCAGGGGTTGCACTGGAAATGTCAGCTAATCCACTTAACCTACCAAACATAGCTGGCATGAAGCTTAAAAAGACAATAGGACACATTACGCCAGGAATGGACAATATTTATGAGCATAAAAAGTCACTTAGGAAATTACACTTCTTTCCATAACTTTGCCTAATGCCGTTCATCCAGTTAATGGAAAATGGATGGACGCATTAATTCGGTATCTAATACTTACAAAGGAAGGAGACTGGTGGCCATGTTTCCATATAGAACAGACGTCATTCAAACTACATTGGCCAGAAACCATTTTAAAAGGTCCTTAACAATGCATTTTAATGAGATTTTATACTTAATAACTGTATGTCATCTACTGCGGCTGAATGTGAATGCTCTCCTCCCTAGAATAATATTCCATTCCTCCAAGGGTGGGTAGGGGGATTAGGTCTCCAAGGGTATCTTTGCTGACCACTGCAGAAATGTCTCCAAGGGTCCAAGAGGCATCAGCCTGTCCTGGGAGACACTCGGGCGGGCGCGCCGGCCCCCCCCCCCCCCCCCCCCCCCCCCCCACCAAAGCACGCCACACCCTCCCCCCCACCCCCACCCCTCCAGGCAGCTGCTGAATAAGGGAGGCTCCCCCCGAGGACTCTCTCCATCTCTGAAAGTAAAGCAGGGAGGAGATACACACCGTGGGGAGCCCATCCATCTCCTGGATTTCCAACACGGCCCGCTTTACAAACCGCACTCAGTCGATGGTCATTCATGCACCGAGAAGTGCACTCATCAGCTGGGCTGCAGCATGCGCCGCCTGCATTCTGCATGCATTCCCGAGTTCTCCATTCTCCATGCTGCGTCTATTGAAGTCTCTGCTGTGGCAATGCAGGGACCGAAATGGCAGATCCAGGAGAGTGAAAACGCAGATTTTTCCATACTCTGTCACAAGTGTTTAAAATATCTTAACCAATTCAAAGCCGTGTCTCTGGAGTTATTACAGCAGCGTGCCTTTGAGTGATTAAAACTCGCCTTTCACGATAGGCTAATGCTCCCCCCACAGTCCTTCTGGAGTGATTAAAGCCATGACTCCCTCACTCTCACTCTCTCTTTCCGCTGCCACGTTGTCTGTGGCTCCCTGTGGCATGTCATTCCCACACACCAACACACTGACACACTTTCTCACCTCCCTCTCCTTCTCCGCCATGGCCTGACCGCCACACACACACACACAAACAGGTTTGTAATTATATCTTTGTGGGGACTCATTTCTATGAGGAAAACCATAATCCCAACATGACAACCTTAACTCCATATCCAATCCTAACCTTAACCATAAGTAACCAAATTAAAGATGAGACTTTTGCATTTTTGGTTTCTTGATTGCATTCACAGATCTTTGTGGGGCCTTGAAAAATGGTCCCACCAACATCAAAATAAGTTTTTATCGCATTGTGGGGAACATTTGGTTCCCACAATGTAATATAAACATAATCCACACACAGACACTCAAGCTCTCTATAACCTTTTCCTGACTGCACAAACAGCAGAGCTGTTATTCAGTAGGTTGCTCACCCCTACTGACACTGGGAACAAACAGCATTTGGGGGGATGGGGGGGAAAGTACCAGAAGCATCTGGTGATTGCAGATATGTAAATGTATAATTCAATCAGGCATCCGTTCCATAAGAGTTAATAGCAACGCTGTGCGATCAAAGCTTCAGTCACAAACAGTGCAGTATTCTAATCAAATCAATTTCCCTTCAAGTTATGGCTCCAAAATAATTATTCACAGTTGAATTTTCTTAATTGGTAAGCTGACCTAAGTACATCAGCACAGAGTGAATGATATCCCTCCATCTATCTTTCCAATTTGCTCATCCTCAGACTACCTCTCGGGGGCGCCAGACCACTCCTTCCATGACCTCGTTCTGGAGGATCCCCAGGTGTTCTCAAGCTAGTTGGGACAGGCAATCCCTCCACAGTCCCTCAACAATATTTATCACTATCAAGTGCCTTTCACGTTATGGTTTAGACCCTTGCTACTGAGCTCCTGTGGGACGTTGGTTATTTACTGTAAAGGTGAGTCTTCTGCAGGGTGATGGGTGGCGAACATAAGGCTGCCCCCGCTGATGGGGCAGGGGTTGGACCCGCAGGGGCTTGGGGATCAGAGTGTGGGCCTCAGTCAGCCGTTAGAGTGGTTTAATGGGAAGCCAGGCTGCTTCCGGACAGCGCTGACAAGGACGCCTTCTTCAGAGTGACATGCAGTGGCGGACAATGGCAGCCAAACACTCGCATTACCCGAAATATCGAATTACCAGCTGCATTTAAATAAATGAAATTAGGGTGAGCAGGGAGCCCATTCTGAGGGGGGTTTCCCACACAAACAAAGAGCGCGGCATGTTCCATCTCCTCCCCCTCCATCTCCTCACATCCTGGAATCCTGCTCAGATCTCCTGCCCTTCCTTTCACACACCTCTCTGTGCCAGGCAGCTGGCTGACTGGGACACGTGGCTGTCTGATCGCTCGCTCTCCTCAGCAGCGGCTGCTAAGAGTGTACAGAAGTGATAAGGACAGTAATGACACTCTCAGGACACCCTGCGGAAAGACGCGAGTCCCGAGAGCAAGATATTGGTGAAGGAGTGTGGGAGCTGGTAAAGGGGGTATTGACTGACGCCACACGCGAGGAAGGGGTGCAAGGTTGAGGGGTTACTGAGCCACACGAGTGACACGCGGAGCTATTTATACGTGCAGGGCTTGTGGCACGAATGGAGCTCGGCATCTTCTCCAGTCTTGATAGTGGTCGCACGTCCGCACCCACCGTTCACGCCATGCGCCAACAATTCACACTTTTCCCCTAATTCGATACGGCGCTCCTGTGTTTACTCCCTGGTAGTTCACTTGGACTGCAGTTTTCCTATTGGGCTGAAGGCCAGGCGTGAACATGGTCCAGCACAGCCCACTCTGAACCTCTCGAGTGCCACATATCAACAGATTCCTTCAACCTTCAGTACAGGCCCCATATTTCTGTACGAACCATTAACTCACCTGTTCTGGTTTTTACAAAAACACGTGGCTTTGAATTGAGGCTTGTACAGACACCATGGTAGGAAAGACTCACCAACATGTGTCTGCAGGTGTGAAAAACCTGCATACTTAGCTGGGGGGGGCTCAGATAATGCCAAACTGCACATCATATATTTACACAGACTTCCTAAGCGTGAACTGAAATGTGGTTTTATCTCCGATAACATTTTACTACTGAAGTCTGAAGTATTTGTTAAAGGTTTAATTAATTTTCCTCTTGACAAGACACTGGGGACTGGAGTGTGGCAGGATGGCTGTGATGTATGTCGCCATGTGAAAATAATGCCCGTTAAGGTTTCTCCTCCTTAATTAAGCAGCATGTGCATTTGTTAATGAGGCTCCCATCCCCCGGTGCCAACCTAACCACTAATTGGTGGAGCAGACCTTGGAATAAAGGAAGTGTGCCAAAGCAAAGGACATCTAAAACATTTTTAAAAAATCAGCTTAATCAAGATCTGTGACCTTTCACATTTCTACTAATTCTGTGGAAAGAGACTCCAAAGAAGGGGGGGGGGGCTCCAGACTGTTACTGGAAGGAAAAATATGGCAATAAAACCATCAGTGATGCTTCCAGATCCAAAAGCGTCCGATGGCTTGAGCATATTGTGGGGACTTGGCTCCACACGTTAGCTTCTTGCTAATGGAATGTGGATATAGATTTCCAGAGAGTATAAACTGGGGTGCCGTCATGTGCCTAATAGAGCACATACTGTAAACTACTGAGCATCGCGCAATAGGCTGCGAATTTGCGTGCTGGCACATTGTTCTGGACAGGATGTGTTTCTAGTCTAAGAAACACCACTGTAAGTACAGAGAGGTGTAAATTTCTCCTCTTTAGATTTACCAGTCTTGCTCTAAGAGTTAAACTGACTTACACACACTGACACACACAGACACACACACATACAAATTTTTCCCCCCAAAAAAAACTCAGACACGTTCACTAACAGTATGGGCTGCTTCTGTGTAATCTAATCTCTCTTCCAGATGGCTTTTATAGAAGTATGGGGGCGTTTTTTTCCAAACTTCTTAAAGGGTATGTCTGCTGTTTTAAAGGCATAGCACTGATTCCATTGTTCCAGGGGGTGAGGTCAGCATCTCTTTCCCAGTCATTGAGACCCACCAACTCTGATTAAAGTATCCAAATTTGCCCCAAAAAGACTGCCAGGAAGACCACAAGCACAAGACGATAAAGGTCAGCAAAGGTCAGCTGCTTTGAATAGCCACTGCAAAATAAACAGAAGCAGAAATCCAAGAATGCATCTGGCATATGTCCAAATCACCATCTAAGGCAAAGTACTATTAATGAAGGGTAATCATTGTTTACAAGCTTCTTTTTCATTACAAAGCTGGAATTTCTAATCTAGGTATTTCTGTTAAGTGCTAAATTAAGATCTCAGTGAAGAAAAAAAGTTTTCATCCAAATAGCACATGTGCCTAAATACCTCCGTCCAGTAGGCCTGGCATCCTGCACTGTGTGCAGTAACGCAGCCAGCACCCCGGTTCAGCCACAGCGCATAATTGTACGGGAGGGGGTGGGATGTGGCTCCCACTGCGCCACAGTTCAGGGGACTTCCGCTTTCCCAGCTGCAGCCAGCTGTACTGTACGTCGCGAGTTTCCCTTCCTGTCGCCCTCCGCCTCACGTGAGACACGGATCATCAGGGCAGCTGCACTGGCCTGCATTCTCAGCTGTCCCGGGTCACTGGGGGAGTTTTTGGTGGTACCCCAAATGCCAGTCACTGTGGCTCTTACAGTGTTAAGTATCAGATTAAACACACGTGATTCACGCCACCCTGATGAAACTGAGGCTTTATAACTAGCCCGTGGAGAGTGTGCTTAACCAGTAACCATGTTGTTAAGTTAAAACACAGTAATGACAGCCCTTTAGCGGCCCAATGAAGCACAAGTGCAGCTGCGAGGTGAAATCTCAAAGGCACTTGGTCCCATTAGCGTTAATTCTGGGAGAAGTCATTGCTCAACAAGAAGGTAAATTAAACCCAGTGTCAAAATAACATCCTGTCGCTATTCAGTGGCATAACCAGGCGAAACGGAACCGCTCAAAGATTCGCAGCAGGTCGCACTACTGTAGAGATGCAAGAACATTATATGTCTACGCCAGTTACAAAACCAGACACGGTGCTAAAAAGCTTCAGGAAACAGCCTAATTTAGAGGAATCTCCACCGTTCGGTGATGTGCTAAAAGTTTGATGATAGTTCTTGTTCCTCATCCCAATAACTGTAAATTCTCAATATAAAAGTCAGAAGAAAAACTTGGAAAACTGTGTCACTGTACAGTTTTGCTTGGTATGTAATTTGATGATATTCTGGTTTACAGTACTCCCATTTGTTATGCAGTGGCCCAATATTCTGTGTGTGTGTGTGTGTGTATATATATATATATATGTTATATTCGCTAACTGTTTACAAACATTACCCTAACAAAAAATAATTCAATAAATAAATGCAGAGAATTAGATGACGTATTTCTCCATTTCCAAAATAGCAAGAAAAAAAATTCTGTTTTTCACTCACAGCTTTGACCAAAGAACCGAACTAATTCGTTCATCCATCCATTTTCCAAACCGCTTATCCTTACTGGGTCGCAGGGGGTCCGGAGCCTATCCCAGAAGCAATGGGCAC
>JAODJX010000109.1:11336453-11368641 GCA_026776945.1 Isichthys henryi
ACCCGGAGGAAACCCCACGACGACATGGGGAGAACATGCAAACTCCACACACGTGACCCAGGCGGGGACTCGAACCCGGGTCCCAGAGATGTGAGGCAACAGTGCTAACCACTGCACCATTCATTCACTAAATTCATATTCCGTTCTTTGCCTGACAATGCTAACGTTGCTGAGGATGTTCCGGTAAAGTGGTCACTTTGTGGCGCGTGAGGGATCAGACGGACGCTTTGTAAAGCCTGAGGGCCACGGCAGTGCTGCCTAGGGTCTAGACCCTGGGTCACGGTCACTGCCACAGAGCCATGGAGCCCCCTGAGGTAACGTTGTTTATCAGAGAGGTCAAGGGTCAAGATCATAGGCACCATTTCCAGGGCAAATGTCAAGACAGCAGGAAGGAGCTCTGAGAACTGCAGTGACCTACCACAGCCCACGGCTGACTGCTACAGTGACCTGTGTGAAGGACTTCTCAGTGAGATGAAGCAAATCTTCAGTAAGATCCCAGTTTCATGCGCAAGGCACACTTGCAAAAAATGCAAGTAAATAAGATCTCAAAGAGACAGATCATGGATTCCATTGTTGCGGGATTACACAATGTATTGCTAAAGTGAGAGACTGGCTTACGCTCAGAGAATAAGGCAAGCACACAAACAGCTCCTCGGCCAAAACTGACAACTCACTATTGATTTACACAACAGAAATTTTTATTAATCCATACATCTCAGGAAACTTCTTCATAGAAATTTCGATGTGCTAAACATGTTAAACTCACAGTGGCCGAGTATCTCTGAGTCACTGGTCTGAATAACAGAGAATATAGCAGGACAGAGTTTTCAATAGGTCAGCCCCCCACCCAGCACATGTGATTCTGAACTGGGGAATTGTGGTATTGGGCCAGACGACGCTGAAATACAAATAGAGACTCCCAGCTCTGGAACATTTCTCTAGGAGGGAACAGCCCTGCTCTTTTACAGCCCAGAGGTTGCTGTTTATCTTTATGCATACACACTAAGTGCCATTGCAATTCAGTTCAATCACATAATGAAATTACAGGGGTTACTTACTTTGCATGTGTTATTTACAGAGTGTCTCACTCATGTGTACACAGGGGCAACTGCTATTCCAAATTAATGTTCAGACTCAGGCTGCTGAATAAAAACCAATTACTTCCCCCGGAGAAGAACTTGCAAAATAACAATTGAAAAAAACAATCATGTTTCAAGTTGTATATTCCATAAAAGGCAAAAGTTACTTTGCAAACAATTAAAAAAACAGTACAAATCAGTACAATGGTCTTACCTCTGAGCAAGAGTGCGCACGTGTATGTGCATGTTGTTTTTGTGTGTGTGTGTGTGTGTGTGTGTGTGTGTGTGTGTGTGTGTGTGTGTGTGTGCACATGTACCCTGTGAAAGAACTGCATCCCTTTCCGGGACACACTGCCTCCCGTCCCAGGCTTCCTGGCACAGGCTACAGTCTTACCATAACTCTGCACTCCATATGCAGTTGTGGATGTCGGGTGAATTTATTTATTTAGCAATTGAAGCTAATAGCAAATGAAGGCATGAGTGTGGCTTGGCTGTGCTTCCAATGAACGCCCAGGTAGATGTGCATGCGCTACAGAAACAAGAGCCACACCGCATCTTCCAACAACAAAAAAAGAACCTAATCAGACAATCCCATACTAACATAACTCTACCCCAAAGGCTCCATTTACAGTTGAGAGCATCTACTGCCAAATTTTGAAAGTCTGCCATTAAGCACAGGCACTGCAGCCCAGATCCCAGCCTCAGGGGTGTGGGGTCTAGTCATCAGGTGGGGCACTTATGTACTTAGTTTGAGAACTTTACTTAAGTCACAGAACATTTCTTGTCCTCATGAGGTTGTCTTCCTTATTCATCCAGCATTCCCTAGTCAGCACTATAATCAGACTTAATTAAATGCTTGTAACAAAACAAAACGCTGACACCATTCTATGAGGACATCTAAAGCGGAAGAAAGCCGTGCTGCTCCCTGTCATCTCAGATGTCATAAGAAGAGAGAATAGCTGGAGGCTACTATTCTGCACCCCCTGCCTTGGACTCAATACTAAGCACAGGGCACGGGGGCTGACATTCATTTCTGACTTAATTAGCTAATTATCTTAAGAGCAAAAAATATAAAGTACACTTTTTGCCAGTGGCCAAAGACCCGTACAGCCGCACACCATTCCTGGAGAGCATCTTGGTGCCCCAGACCAGAATGGCACTGCGCCCTAATTCAGGTTTCCCACTCCCAGCTCTGGAGTTTGGAGACAGGCCTGACAAACAAGCGGGAACAGAGAAGCAGTCCGGCTCACACTTGACCGCAAATCCAGGCCGACCCCCACACCACGTCTCCAGAGCTGCCACCGGCCGTTTCCATTTTCATAGTGTAAACAGGGATCCTGATACAGTGTATGACATACAGGTTCACTAGTTATAATAAATGCCCCTCCTCTTCGTCTGTCTCCTTATTCATAACCTTCCCTTGTATGGTCTGCTCTTGTTCAGCTTTCAGTTTTAACCGTTTATAATTTTTTCAGATGGCAGGCTGAATGGGTGTTGAGAATGAGCAGCCCTGCCCTTCATCCAAACCCACCGCTCACACTGTAACAGCTGAACCAGCACGGCACAAGGCACAGCAACTAAATGCCAGTTTTATCCATTTCAGATTTTCGCGCCCTACAGAAATAGCTCTGTCTGCCTGTGAGGACATGTGAACAACGTTTCTTCCGTATCTCCAAACGGACATACTGTCAGCTGTGCAGGAGTGTTTGTAGCATCTGGGTTGGGAGGGGGGGGGGGTCACATCAAATTTCAGCACCGATAAAATGATGCAGCAGCTTCCAAGTGGTTGGGTTCAATCCCATGATGATGCAGTGGTATGGGGCTATTTGTTTTGCATTTGCTTTGTCAAAAAAACAGTCAATTGCCTCTCCTTGCTGTGTGAGATCCCGGTTTAAAGTACACATACATTTTCCTTCAAGAAGATTTCAAATGCTGCCTCGTGCCCATTGGTTCCGGGATAGGCTCTGGACCCCCCGCAACCCAGTAGGATAAGCGGTTTGGACAATGGATTGATGGATGGATGAAAGTAATAAATTTATTTTTACAATGACAACAATGGTTCTACATTAAAACAGGCAAAAAAAAGTATCCAGATCAGTTCCAGTCCATCAGCAGCTTCTCCAATGCAAGAAACATTCAGTAATTATAAAATGCGAAGCACTGGAGTTTCAAAAATGGACTATTACCAAGAAAAATATAAACATACATTCAATTATTGTCGAATTTTCAGTACTGTACAGTGATTTTGAAATGCTGTTTCACTGAAATACAATGCTATTTTTAAGTTAATTAGAAATTATTGATCTCTACACAAATGTACCTCCCTTTGAGTCTAAGGGTCCTTCAACTGACTTCACTTGACCTTAGTCTTTTTAATTCCCTTAACATCCAGCTTCCAAGTCCCTTAAACATGCTGTCTTTCATCTGAGGTGTGATCCGGTGCAACACACCACAGTAACTAATCTTGGACGGCAGAGGCCAGCTGGATGAGAAATTCGATTAGACGTTAACAGACGAACACAATAACAACGTACTGAACTGCTTCGAAGGTAGAAAAGAAAAACACAAACTACCGGTTACTCGAGTAGTCTAAGATTCATCGGAGAGAGCAAAAAACGGAGAAAGAAATCCAGAAGTCCTAATGCCAACAGCCTGAATCCTAATGCAATCGTTATACCATTGCCGGAAGCAGAAAGAAAAATCAAATGTACTGTAAGTGAGTAACGTACGAGAATAGCTGACCCAAGCCGTTTATCTTGACTATACCATACAATGTATATGAATAAATACGTTAAACAAACAGTTTCAGTCTCTCTTGTTTGTATTTCGAGTTAGCGTTCAAGTCACGTCTGTATCGCATGTGTTGCTTAACCCTCGCAAAAACATTGGTGACCTTGTTTATTATTCGCATTTTCAGAAATATACATACTTACAATAGCTACAATACTGGGACACACGTACAAACGCGTTATGTAGAAAAAAGACATACAGCTGCCTTGTTTGATGCATAAGGTACTGCAGTGAGGTCAGAGGATGGTGTCCGTGTGATAACGCACACGACTGGTAGAGACAACACAGCGCTGAAATTAAGCCGCAATCTTAATTTACCCAAGAGGACACGCAACACATAACATGCACAGCAGTAGGTAATCAAGATGGAAAATGTGCTTTATTGCCACTGTATAGCAAAATCGGGGCTCACCTATCCTGCGCAGTGGTGGCTGAGGACTCGGCATGCCGCTGCTGATGTGGTAGGAGAACCGCATTGTCTTAAACTGGCTGGAGAAGGAATTCGTGTCTGATGGTAACAACGGCGGCGTGAAGCTGATGAAAGCGCTCTTTGGTCGGTTAAACTGCATACCTGTACACAGGTATATGAAGTATTCTCAGATTTCCTTGCGTAAAAAAGTGATCAGATTCCCGGTCCAGTCATAAATCCCCTCGGAATCAGGTCCCCGGCGTGCTCCGCCACCAGGTACTCGTGCGACCTGCCTGTCCCAGTAGCAGTCACCAAATAAGCGCTCTTGTCCCAGTCTGGATTGCAACTTGCGAAGAACCCTCTAACCAAATTGCAGTGCCCAGCCGGTATACACTCTTGCTGTCCTCGGCGACTACAAATGCCATCAAAACCCACTAAATACATGTAAAACGCCATCAAATAACTATTAAATTAAGCTATTATCCAACGTATGCGAATAATTATTACTGTAAACCAGTTTGTGTCTTTCTTTTTAGAAGGAAAATTGCGGACAATCATTTGCCCTCGGTAAATCTGACGACAAATAGGGATAACTGTTACACTCAACAGCGCCAAGGTAGGCGACTGTAAGCAACATTCCTTTACATCTAAAACTGTAAAAATCACTAAATTTCACAGTGCGTTGACTTAAAGGTATCTTGGTTTTGTCTGAATCCGAAAAGAGGACAACACACAAGTAAACAGGAGACTATTCCTGATAGCAACGGTCTTTGTATTGTTCTTCAGATTCCAAACGTATACGGGAGGGGGTTGAATTTCAAACTTCTCCTGGATATAAAAAGCGGCATAAAATGGCAAAATCCCAGTCGAGAATCAGTCCTCCAATACTGAGGTTTAGTTCACTTATCCCGGTTCCGATCCTAATTTCTTTCAGAAAATCTGACTTAAACTAGACTGCAGTTAACCCGATTTAACTTCTGCAATAACGAATTTGTCGACGATCTTAAATTGTAAGAGCTGCATTTCAACTTCTTGGGACAAAATACAAAATCCACGTTTTAACAACGGGGCCGACGTGTTATTTTATGCCACAATTGCATTTAGTTTTCGGATGTTGCCATGGCTTTGGTTTTCCCCCGATTTCCTTTCCAAAATGTTATCCCAGAAATATGCAAAGTCAGCTTCTTCTACCCAAATTCAAATCAGACATAAAATCTTCACACTATAAATCTGTGCGTTCCATTTGAAACACAGTTCGGTCGTCATTCCTCTTGATTTAGAGTAGTTTTGTTTCTGAGGTTTTTTCCATCGCAGCCACCGACTTCCATGACATAGTTCGCATCCATTCTTTGTGTGAAACTTTTAACGATACCGTCAAACTGCAGTCCTGAGTATGTTAAACTTAACTTCCCCCTCCCCTCCGCTCTTTTCCCTGCTCCTGTTTGCGTTAGTCCGTCGACATCCGACACCAAGCTTCCACCCCCTCCTCCGCCATCTCTTTCTACCGAAGTCTGTTTCTCATTTTGGATTTTTTTTCCAAGAGGATTGTGCATGAAATCTGATTCCTTGAAAAGCTTTGAGGAGAGTCTTACTTCCCTCCAAAGAATGGGCTATAACTGCATATTTCTGAACCTAAAGTTTGCAATCTGATGTGTCATCACTAACGTTTAACTGCAAACGATTGAAAATAATCTCATAGGGTCCATTTTAAAAGTATTTAGATCCGGTGATCTCGCATGGAGAATCGGGTAGCTGGCAGCCAAATATATACCCATATATTCAAATGCGGAGGATATTGCGTTAAATCCGGTAAAGATTATATGTTTAGGTACTATATTTTCATCTGAACTGGAAAGGTTTTACATCAATAGACCAATCCAATCGTTTGCAGATCTCCAGGCAGAATACAATTAGACTACTTATTCAATGCAATAAATCTAAGTGGTAATAACTGAACACCGCATCAACTTAAAAAAAAAATTAAAAATCCACTGAACTTTCTACTGATTGTGCTCATCCACAATTAACCAAGATAAAGTATCAGTATAATAAACGTGTTTTTAAAAAAGCAGGAAATACCGTTAATTGCTATATTTCTTAATGATCAATACTGTATGTCTGCCACACGATAAGCTGCCTTAAAACTAGATATCGTTTTTAGGGGTAAACAGTATGAATTTGATGTAAAACATAAACGTCACATTCTGAAAATAGAACTCTACAAAGGATAACTTTTATTAGTTTATAAAACTATTATTAGATATTATTAGAACACGGAATCAAGACATGCATAAGTATCCATAGAAGTGGATACCTCCTTTGGCTGAATTCAGGCAGTTTTATGGACTCTGTATATCATTATTTAGGCATTGCCTAAACTGCAGTACCTTAACATCGCAGACGACTACATTTTTAAAGATATCTTGTTTTGCAACACAGACCAATCACCTGAATCTACTCACTGGAATTTCCTGAAAGTGTTTACATCGACTCAGTGCTTGTTGAGTCATTAGATTCTACCAGCTGCACACCCACGTGTGAACATACACAATATTGAATTTGAACATTCAAATCACTTAGAGAGTAGACTGCATATGGTCAGCCATTTTTAGGTGGGTATTCTCAAATGTGTTAAATATATCGTGCATATGATGAGCAGCTACTTGTAGATACTTCAATCAGACGAAACATCCAATTTGCATATGCGTGAGGCTCTTTGATTAAACGAGGGAAGCCACAGAGTAGACATGCTGAAGGCGGTACGTTACCGGCGTCAGAGGAGAGAACGGGAGAGGATGGTTGCTTTACGGTGCTTGGAAAAACTCAGGCCCAGCTGTTAAATGCACTCATACTGTGCACATTTATGGGGCAGTTAGAGTCCGAAGCCCAAGGGCTGCTTCCCAGCATCCTATTTAGACCACAGTTAAAGCAGAATGACTCCACATCACTCTTAAATTATTAATTCTAATAATTTCCTGTTTTTAATGGACCTGTTTTGATTTATATCGTTCAGCTTATGACCCCAAACTGATAAATAGCTGAAAAGTTGAAGCATTAAAGTCACCCGTTAAATTTTTCGTTCATAATAAACAGATGATTAAAATTAATCAGAACTTTGCCCACTAAAGGCAAGTCAAAATAAACAGATACCCGTATTCAGCTATGAGAATAAGTGACCAATACTCATTGCCATTTAACTGATAACTAAGAGTTTAAAGAGCCGCAGGCACCCACAAAACTTTTATACCCACTGCAGTGCAGTACTCTATCACACAGATCATAGGATATTACTGGAACCTCACCAGAAGATGTCAGTATTGCCAAGAGAATTGGTGACAAAAATTCCCTTAAGTTTTAAACTTGATTTTTTTTTTTTTTTTGGTGGGTGGGGGGGGGGCACATACCACTGCAAAGATTATAAACTCATTTCAGCACCAAAAGTGTTGAATTTCTTGTTTATTTTAGTTAATCTCCATGTTAATAGGTTTTAAAAAGCTCTCCTGCAAAATCTCTAATATTGTTATATAGACGTTTCCAGAACAATTACAACGACTATTACCACAAATATTATGATTAAACAGTGAACAGTTACTTTGTAATAACATCCATTGATCCATCTTCCATAACCAGATTCAAACCAGGACCACATACAAATTTTAAAAACAGACACTCCAATGTTGTAGCCTTGCACGTAATTAAACAACAATCTGACAGTATCAGTACTAGACGGTAAAGTGCATAAATATATTCATTGTATGCATTCATTCTGGTCAACTACATTCTAGATGAAAAATTGGCTAGCTTTCTAACAATCCGATCCTTAAGTGTGTGCACCTATATGTATGTATTGATATGTACACACACAGACACATAGCGGCTTTATGTGCATAGTTTGCATCACAGCAGTATGAAGGAACATGCTGGCCTGCCGGGCAGTCCAGAGCCCCACCCATCACCGGTTCCCTCTGTGCTCCATGAGGGCCGGCAGGGACCTCCTGTTGCGTAGATTGTATCTCGGCTGCTTCCCGCCCAGGGGTGTCCACGTAGGCAGAGGAACAAGACACAGCATAATGACGACCTAATTAAGGCTATACAGAGAGCATAAATTACTGTTGATTAAGCAGACCCTGCCATAGCATACCACCAAGGAAACAAGGTGCTGGATGCATGTAAGCAACCCAGAGGGCTTTTGGCTTCTATTGACATATGGGGTTTGATGTCTGGGTATTGGATTTAATACAGGATTATACATGAGCACCTTTGTTTCCAGGAATCTACTAATCACATTATTTGGTCTGTTGGGTCGTGTGCTTACCTGACTGTCATTAACCAAGATACTATACGTGAGAGCGGTGGGGGGCCTCTCTCGAGAGTGTGAGGACTGAGGTTGAACAAGCCTCCGAGACGTCTCCAAGACGGTGGCTCCACAGTTCCAAACAGCACAAGAGTAGTGTTTAGTGACAAAGATCATGAACTATAAAAATGCACTGGTGCATTAAATTGCGCCGGAAATGGAGAAGTGACACGTTCAATAAAATGAGCCAAATCAAGAAATTCTGCCAATTTAAAATCATAATCAAAAGGCACTCGGGCATCTTAGTGCTTCAGTTCCTCAAAATGATCTGGAGACGTCTTGAGATAAAATCATTTTCACGCACAGAATTCATAGTAGTTTTGAATGGCAGGATCGGACTTACGGCAAACTGAATGCAAGCAACAGGAGTAACTGGAAAAGTACGGTAACATCGTGGCCACCGAATCAGCATCTGATGACTGGGTCAGTGAAGGGGGCTGGAGGAACATCTTACCTTCCTCTAAGTTCAAACGAGACGGGCTGAGTGAGACACATGGTATGTGAAGGGTGGAAGGGTTGGGGAGTATGACTGACAGCTCCTGCAGCGCAGCACTCGAGGATTCATCCTTGACCCTTCCCCAGCGCTTGACTCTCAGACTCTCCCTTGCTTCCTTCTTCATGAGCTGGATTTCAGCAACGGCCTTATTAAAGCATTCTGGACAGAAACGACAAAGAGGTTCCTCTCAGCTGCAAGTTGTGGATGTGGTGGGTAACAGCTAGAGTCACATGACCAAGGTACAGGTAACTGTGGAAGTGCAAGACGGGGGAGGGGGTGGGTCACCAGCTTTCTGCAGAGCCAGCTGAAGGCTGGAGTGGGATTCCTTCAGTTGGGTCAGAATTTCCAGGCTCTCCCTGCTTACATCCCTGAACCTCACTCCCACATAGCTCAGAACCAGCAGTCCCAAGAAAACCATGCCTCGCCGCAGTAGCGCCACCAGCTGGTCAATCCTCTCCTGGCCAGGGAGAAACCGAGTTAGCGACCTAGGGGAATTCTTCAGAGTTAAATTTTAGATCATTTGGCAATCATAGTACACAGGGAAACAGTAAAATATACAGCCACTAATCATGCTGCCTTTAGTTACGGGGCGTGCAGCAGATAACCTTGATTTTTTGAACTTTTGCCAGTGACTTTTATGCCCGGCCTCCGTGGAACATGATCGCCAAAGCAATTTAGTTACGTACTCACCATCTGCTGGTACCCAGAATGCGTGGAGTCCAACACAGCATTACAGATTATCCTTTCCAAATACACATTTACTGCCACCAGCACGAAAAGGATTAGCCTACAGATAAAAAATGTTTCACACACAAAGAATTCCCAAAAAATGCCACAATTTTTTTTTTCCAGTTCTAGCCAAAAGAAAAAGTAATTGAAGAAGCAGCACATCTCTGACCTTTAACTTCTGAATAAGCTGTTAACTACAAACAATATGGCAAAGTTCTGCATGATTACTGTGTCACCAGTTTAAAGTAATGGAAGCCCACCTGGCTCCTGCAGTACGTTTGGTGGCTGTGAGCAGGAAGGCGACGCACAGCCCCAGTGTGTTGTACAACAGGGAGCCCAGTGTGTGGGACTCCGACATGACAAAGGTCTGCAGGAATGCTATGCGGCCGAAGATCTCGGAGAATGCCAACTGTTGCTCCTGCGCGGTGTGCTGAAGGTCCGCAAAGACGTCCTTCAGGCCTGCCGGGCCGGCAGAGTGCATGAGAGGTACGAAATTATACAATCGGATTGGACAAGAGAAATTCAAAAAGAATAAGCAATGTGAAGAAACGAAGATGTGAAAATGCCAAAAAAAAAAATCATCCATCAGTATAAAGAAAGTCCAGAAGGTCCTTGGAAAATGCATGCGGACTCTCATTCCCCCTAGAAAGGCAAGAAATTGCCAGAGAGCACACACCCAGTATACTACCCAATACAATCACCTTGCGTGGAGTCGTGCAGTGTAAACTTGAGTTCCTCCCCATTACGCAGTATGGCCTCTTGGGACTTGAGAGCTACACGCTGGGCCTGCACCAAATCCTCAGCCATGCGCTGAGTCGAGACCAGCTGTTCAGCCACTCCTGCCGAGCTCTCGGTCAGCCTGCAGGAAAACGGCACTGGAGCTGTTTCTGTGGGGCCGAGGTGCGCAAAGTCTCCCACGACAAGGGGCTCCCCACTGCATTCGGTCACCTGTGAATGGTGCCTTCTGCTCGGTGCTGCCAGCGATCACTCTCCAGGTAGTGGCAGATACTGTGAACGTGGGTGAAGAACTCTGTATATGTATTGAAAGCCACAGCATCCATGTCTTGTGTGCATTCCTTCACATTGCTGTCATCCATGCACTCTGGGAATGGGCGATTTGACCTACGGGAAAGAATTACACAAATGCAGTTCCACTTCTAGCCATGCACAGATTCATAATATTATATTGATAAATCCTGACACAGCGAGGTTATCAACGAGACCGTTAACAGTTGCTCTGAGTGATAAACTAAAATAAATGTGGAAAATATGAAAAGAAGGTGACCCTCTGCGTTTAACCCATAGGATTTCCACTTCATTATGAAAACAAATTATACAAATTACAAACGCAAGCACAAAATCCAGCCAGTAACTGCATCACCTGCGAAGGTGACAGTGGGTGAAAGCCAGCGCAACACGGCTCTGCGTCTCCTCGGTGAACTGGCGGCAACTGGCGTGGATTCGCTCCAAGGCTCGGGACCAGCACTCGCCGTAGACCGGCTGCGCCGCGAAGCCCTGCAGCCTCCGGAGCTCCGCGCGGCCTTGCGCTTCGACCTCGGCGAAGCCAAGTGCGCAGTATAGCGGCCAGGCGCAAGCGGCCGCGCACAGAAGGAAAGGGATCCGCATGTTCTGCTGAAATGACCCGGCGACCAGGAGAGACTTGGTCAAAAGGAACACGGTTCCCTCCCCAAAAAAAACGTTTAATGCTTTACATCTTAAATAACTTTCGACGGTTAAGGGCGAATTACAGAAAATGGGCGTCTGCTGAAAAATTCTATAATGGACTACATATAGCACAATGGTTTATGAACTTAATAGTTACGCTTTCATTGCGTGAGGCCCTTAAGATCAGCAAGCAGACTTTTCAAACAAAACATTACGCTTATTTTCCTATTTCAATGTCTCTTAAAAGTTTAAAACACTAAAACCACGACCCGACCGTACATTATTAGTTATCAGGAAGTTCATCCGTAGGTCAAACTTAGCGAGCCAAATTCTGATTTGTCAATGTATTGATGATGGCCTTTGCTTGGTCGTGGAGCAGAATGTGAACAAAATACTTGTTATTGTGTATGGAATAAAAGCACATGCAACTCTATTCTCATGATATAAACCGAAGTGTTTTAAGTCTGTCACTAGGAGCTGATTTTGAAAGCATTGTAAAACAAAGGTAAGTGCAATCCCAGTAGTGTAGACATTCCTGCCTTTCGGTACGTTTATTTACCATATTTGTACAACCGTGGAAAAACATGAACTGACGCGATCCCAGCAGGATACAGCGAGCCAGCTTTAATCTATTCTTCAAATTAGAGACTAGAGAATAAAACGCTTAATGATTTGTATCTCATTAGGGATCCAAGCACGTAGCTAATGGTACCCTATTGTTTTTTCATTATAAAGAAGCCAACATCTACAATGAAAGGCTCTTTTAACGTGGACGTTTAGACGTTAATTAGTATTAGCTGCAGCTGAACGCTGGGGTCAAAATGTTCATGGGGACACCAAAGCATTGCCCAGTCAAGGTTATTTGTATTGGCTGAGGCGTTGACTAAAAAAAATCGCCGATCTATCTTCGTAAATCCTGACTGCTTTTGGGAAGTTAGAAACTTGGAATATTTAAAAATTTGAGTGACTAGAAATGAGTTGAAATGAGACATGTACGTGGAATAAAAGCGTACGTTTCTGTGGCCGGTTAGCTCAGTTGGTTAGAGCGTGGTGCTAATAACGCCAAGGTCGCGGGTTCGATCCCCGTACGGGCCAGTGTTTTTTTTTTTTTTCTTCCTTCAAATATGTGAATTTAAGTGATGTTGTCACGTCGATCATACGAAATATGTAGCTATACACCGGTCAGCCATATCATGAAAACCACTGACAGGTGAGGTGGATAACATTGATCTTGATACAATGACACCTGTTCCATATATATATTATGCAAGTGAACAGTCAGTTCATGAAGGATATTTTGGAAACAGGAAAAATGGATAAGTGTAAGGATCATAAATGTAAGGTAAAGAGTGACTTTTGGAGCTTTTCCACTGCTACCGTGCAGGAACCAAGCCATTCCCACAAACTGGCAGTTTTCCATCGCAAAGTATGCACGCCATACCAGAGCCGTACCTGCACTGACATGACACTCCTTGCTAGCACGGCCGAAAGCGTGACCAAACCTAGCCGGTTTCCTCGCTACCATCTGATTGGTTGAAATGCACGGAGATACTAATGATCTGCATCGATATGGGGAAAAGGGACACAAGCCATATATTATTCATTATTTGTATGACTTGCATTGTATGGGGCTCCGTGGCCACAGATCAGTGCTCATACTGCCTCCTGTCCACTGCCAGAAGACCAAGGAACAGTGGAAGAAGGTGGCCTGGTCTGATAGTGTCGTTGTCTGCTGCTTCATGTGAATGATTGGGTGTTTGTGCATTGTTTACTTGAGGAAGAGATGGCACCAGGATGCACTATGGTAAGAAGGCAAGCTGGTGACAGCTGGCTCTGGGCAATGTTCTGCTGGAAACCTTGGGTCCTGTAATCCTTGTAGATATTACCTTAACATGTACCACCTAAACATTACTGTAGACCAAGTACACCCTTTCATAGCAAAGATAATTCCCAATGGCAGTGGCCTCTTTCAGCAGGATAATGCGTCCTGCCACACTGCAACAGTTGTCCAGGAATGGTTTGAGGAACATAAAGAAGAGTTCAAGGTGCAGACTTGGCCTCCAAATTCCCCAGATCTCCAGTCGAACCTCTGTGTGATGCACTGGACAAACAAGCCCAATCCATGGAGGCCCCACCTTGCAACTTACAAGACTTAAAGGATCTACTGCTAACATCTTGGTGCCAGATACCAAAGGACACCTTCAGAGACCTGGTGGAGTCCATGCCTTGATTGTTCAGAGCTGTTTTTGCATTCACAAAGGAGACCTATACATAATATTAGGTAGATGGTTTTAATGTCATGGCTGATTGTTGTCAACTGTGATCTAAGTAAACCATTTTAAGAATGGCAAGTCCATTTAGTATACTTACTGCTTTTTATATATACATACATTTCTATTAAACAAACAAATAATTGGAATTTAAATTGAACTTATTTTTTGGAAATTATTTTTCAATTTCCTTAAATATAATTAATGACTGAAACAAAATTTTTCTGAAAAATCAAAAGGCAAACATACCTACATTTGTGAAGCAGTCCTTTTGTTCTCGGTTTACTGGCACTACTTCTAAGAGTTTACAAGCAATTAATTACACCTGATAATGCAACATCTGCTTTGGATAATTATATTTGCGTTTAGCAGAACATTAGTTATATACTGCTGGGGTTGTATGTTCTTCTTATGTTTGCTACCAGGCTTCTTCTTTATGTGATCGTCTCATCCCACAGTTCAAAATCAAGTGACTAGATGAACTGTCTGAAATTGCACTTAGTTCTTTTCTCTGTGCCCTATGCGTACTGGCATGTATTTCAGCCTCACCAGGCCCTGGTACTGGTTGAGTGGCTATGGGTGGCCATATATAAGTAATTGCATAAGATAAATATGTGGAATGACTCTGGGTTCATGTAAGAATAGATGACAGTAGATAAAAATGGTTGCAGTTCCATTTATTCTCTTAAAAATGCAATTGTCTAAATGAATATTTACTGTTGGCTGCTGCTTCCATTCATAAATGTTTGATATTATTATTATTAGGAGCTATGCTGTATTTTCCAATATTTAACAAACATTTTTGTTGGTTTGGACAGTAGTTGTTATCACCCATGTGATCCATAAGAGGTATGATGTCATATAACTTTTGTAGACAATATTAATAGAGAAATGTGATTATACTCTTTGTGAATGACTTATTCTCACTATCAGCATGGAAGATGAATGAATGTTCATATATTTTTTAAAAAATTAAGCGTAAAACATTTAACATGAAAAATAAACTTCCAGCAACAATTCATAGCCATGCTGTCAAATAATCCTCACCTGTTTATTATACCTTTGTTAATAATCCCAAATAATTCCTATTTTTCTCAGTCCTGTCCAGAGATATAATAGGTGGTAAATCCTTCAGCAAATATTTTCTTCTGCACCAAAAATACACTTTCGATAGTTTTTGCACATTTACGTTTTTATTTAGCTTTTTGTCGCCACCTTGTGGCAGAAATGTCATACTTCAAGTGTGAATGTTTAATGTGCTTATTCACATTTATTATATTTTATCGTTTCATTTAAATTTAGTACATGCACCACTATATAATATTTGAAGAATAGATATGATGCTTGAAGCAAAAACATTCGTTTCCAAAATATTGATATTGCTAAAAGGTATTAATGATGTACAAAAATTATGTGCATATTATGTAGAAAAATTATTTACCCTGCGATACCTATTGTGAATGCTTATGGAACCTCCCTGCACCTTTTATCTGAATGTACAAAGTCTAATCATGCGCGAGAGAGGTGATAATCAGATTGGCCACCCTCAGATACCACCCCAAATTTTTTTTAATTGCCTGTATATTCAATATTTAGTTTGTAATACCTTTCAGTAAACAAGCCTGGTAGTTTTTAATCACAGATCTTTTATATTCACCGGCAGGGATGTACACCGATCATTTTTATGTTCCTAGCCCTTTTACTATGTGTGCTGAATCTTGTTAGTACCTAAGAAAAGACGCGATCTCTGATGTAAGGAGACGTTGGTTCGGCAGTTTGAGTTTATAGTGAATATTGATTAATATTTGTTTTTTTTCCCAGATACACTTAACGTTCAATAGCAGGCGGTGAATGGACACAGTGCAATTACTAATGAAAATAAAAATAGGCCTACGTAATCTGAATTTCACGTGGTGTGCGTTGTCTACCACATAGGCCCATAGTCTATTTCTTAAATCAGACTTTCCTGAACATGCCTATAGCCCAGCTGTCTTGTTCACATACAGTGAATGGACACAGTACAATTATTAATAAATACGTATAAAAACACGTGTGAAAGTTATGTGGTGTGCATTGTCCCCCATAGTTTAATACTTAAAGCACACTTAACGGGACTTGTCTAGCGCTTAGGTTTATACTTATTGGCATTTATACTTGAAACGGGCATTGTGCGTTTTTTTATTAGTAAATTTTTTTTTTACCACCCTGACCTCTGAGGGGCTCCGGAAAGATGGGAAGTTTTCAAAAGTAAATAAATAGGCTTACGTAATAGTGTATACATTGTAAAAACAAATAAAAAGCTGAACTGAGATTAATTAATTAGTTTAATATTGAACTGTAACAGGCAAAATTATTGACTGGTAAAAACTAACGTTAATTTGGAGGAATTTTCTGACCGCCTAGCGTAAGCAATTGAGCGAATCTAGATAAATGTGGTAAAATGTACATTAGAAAATATGGTAACACTTCACTCGACGGGGCACAAATTCTTAATAGTAATAACTCAGTTACTACTTGAATACAAATTATCAGAAAATCATTAACAAATATAGTCGGTACTTGAGATAAAAGATGCGTCACAATTCCTAAATGATGAACAAACAGGAGATCAACGCTTTTGATGCAGCTAATTTTGTGTTTCTAATGGAATAATGCAGACTTGCCGTTAGATTTCTTGCGTCAGAAAGCGTGTCACGCCAGACGCGACAACCCTGCAAATATAGTAACTGCTTGATAAAACATTCGTCACGATTCATTAATGATTAATTAGCATAAGATCAGTATGCAACTACAACTTAGTTTGTGGTTAATTAATGCATAAGTAATAGTATAATACTATATTATTTGTGCCCTGTCAAGTGAAGTGTTACCGAAAATATTTTACACAGCATACGCATATTTAACTTAAATTACCGGCGCAGACTTTAGCTCTTCTGACCGGTCAGTCACATTTGGTATCTTAGCATGCTTAAGATAAGAACATAGGCGTTATAGGCCTACTTTTTTTTTTTTTTGAGCAACCACTGGCTTTGTATCACATGCTTGTGCTCTTATTTGTGCAAAATAAAATTACGATATACAATATACAGACTTAGTGATGGTCGCATGCGCTGACATTAAGTTTGTCGTTTACTTTGTCAGTGAGTGTCTGTTAGTTGCTGTTTTACACAGCAGTTTTGTCATAGCAGTATTACCAATATTACTCTCGAAAGTCTCGATGAGTTAAACAGTACATCCCCCCACCCCGCCCACGCACGATGCACAGCCCGTTCTGGCGCCAGGGCTGATTATAACCTTAAAAGCCTTTAAATTGGCTATGTTGGTGTCCCGTGGCAGGGTTTGCTAACACCTTGGAATTTGTTCTGCAGAACTAAGTCCATAACTTTAACCACCTTAAATATCTAAAGAATCTGTTTTATTCATTATCCAGAACATCTTAGCTAATTGTCTTATTATACCAGTATGCTGTATGTTGCAATGTGTGGTATATTATGTCATTCAGATTAGTCATTTTTGTTCATTTAGACGAATTTAGAATCCGGGGTTTATTTTGCATGAAGACTTTCTGTTTATTTGTTATGGTTAATGCTATCCTACTGCCTTAAAGGTTTTGCAAAATAGGAGACTGAACATCAATAATTATGTGTGCATTTAGCCTATTAATTTATGTTTTAGCCTGTTATTAGTAGAATATTAATGCATATAAAAATTCCACACACTGTGCGTGCGTATTACCAACACATTGTGGCCACCTCTAGATATGCCTTTGCCACACTTGGGTTACCCCAGTTAAAAATTCCTAGAACCACCTCCAGGTTTTTAATACAGAGGTTGGCTACTTGAAGTAGTGATAGACAAATCGTTGTCTGGTATGGTTGTTGAAATTACAATGTGCTCTCTCAATGAAAATGAATAAAAATTCGAAAGGAAGGAGAACTTCTTCGAATGGTGAGTAATTAAGTAACTGTACACAAAAGCGGCACAAAGCCACTCATCTGATGGGGCAACTGGTTATGAGAGCTCGTTAAACGGAAAAGTACCTGCTGTAGGTTATAAAGTCATAGAATCAAGTCAGACTATTGATTAATGTATTCATATTAAAGATAACATTGAAGGAAATGAAGGAAATAGAGTATGGATGGCACTGCTGCGTTATTTGTCAGTGTTGAGGGTTTGAATCCTGGGTATGTAAATTTGCTCTCCATGTCATGCAGGCTTCCTGCCAAAGGCATGTAATTTGGTGACCTAGTGAATGCATATATGTGGTATGTGGTCATGCTGTCCCCTGCCTTGTGCCCCATATGGCCTGGGATAGGCTCTAGGCAATTTCTGTGACCCTCTTGGGTAAATGGGAGGAAGTGAAAAAGCCTTACCAGCATTTAATTAGTAAAATTTCTATACACAATTTCTGTATGACTAAATTGCAATTACACTTGCATAAAATAGGACATTTTCACAAATAAAGTTCAGAAATGGGAACTGGCTGCATTATGGCATACCGTAACCTTTATGCATCTTTTTAAGTATTGCTGTAGTAGAAGGAAATCATCTTCATATGGTCGGTAAAGTAATTGTACTTAAAAGTAGTACAAACGTACACAATCATTAAAACCATCTCAAATAATTATATCATATCGATATCTGAAAAGATCCAGCGGAATTGTCTCGATTGGTCCAGAGAATCAATGTGACCTGTGTAAGCCTATGAGATTGTAGTGCGTTGTTTTCGAAAAATATTGCCTCCTAATTTGGTGATAAAAAAAAATAATTTCTACCAGTGGGATTTTCTACAGCCTACCAACTCCGGCGCAAGATTGACGTGCACTTTATATTTTGCGGCCAATGACAGTTACACGAAGCATCAGCGACGTTCAGTAAAGCCAATCGACATGTATCAATTTACTCTTTTAGGCGGAGAATTCCGGGGATCCTTTTCGGATGAAAACGATTTCGCAGTTGCTTTCTTGTTCTCGCGAGATTTCAGCGCGCTTGCTTGATGGGGAGATCTCGCGCGACTCCTCCCGAGCGGAGACGGCGTGTGTTAAGAGGAGGGCGGCGAAGGGGGGGGCGCCCACTAAAGATGTGTAGTGAAATTCTATTTATTTATTTATTTAAATAAAAAAAATGGCCGCCGCAGAGAGCGGAGAGGAGAGACTGTAAGTGTGAATTAGCTACATAAGGTCTCATTTGAGTGTCTGCGCTGATTCGAGGAGCTCGCCGTACACACGCGAGTGTTTAATTTTGCCTTTTAAATTATTGTACATTTATTGTTAGCCGGTGTAGAGAGGCGGAGAGAATACGTCAGAGTATTTTCTCCCGCTTTAACATTTCAGTGGGATGAGAAGAAAATTAATTTGCGCGTTTGGTGGGAGGAGGTGTGTTTGTCTGTGTCATTTTCTGACGTTTCTGAAAACTCATTTGCTTTGTAGCCAGCTAAAGTTGCAGTAATTAGTACATTATTAGTAAATGATTTGTTTCCTTTTTCTAGTTTTTATACTTCATGCTTTCTTTCCTAGGCTGCTTCCACACCCCTTTGTAAGCAGATTTTAAATTCAGCTTCGCGAGCTGCCTGGCTAGGCAGCTAACTTGTAGCCTGCTGACTAGATAGTTATTTCGTTCTTAAAGTAACGCAGTGAAAGAAACCAGTTAGTCTTCCTTTTGCCCTGAATATCATCTTTTTCTGATATTTCGGGAGACCTGTGCAGGATTTGATGTCTCGTCTTTTTTTTTCTATTTCTGCATCTAGCAAGCTAGCTTGCTGTATAATTTGGCAACCTCATACATTGCGTAATGACTGTATTTTTATTATTTAAAGAAAATAGGTGTAAGAATGGATATTTTTTTGGTTAAATTTTTGTCTTTGTTGCGTAGTTTTTTTGTGTTTTGTTATGAAGAAACGTATAAGTGTATTTAAATCTAACGTGCGAATTTGTATGAGGTGCGTATGAGGTATCTAAGCTAGCGCTAAATTACACTCATGTGTTTCCTTAAAAACGTTAATCTGGAAAACTTCGTGACGTTATTTTGTAAAATCTGCGAGTTATAGCTCAGGTTTTGTATATTTCTGTTTCTGGAGTTCGCAATAATATGTTAAAGACACCTCGCATCCCTCGCGGATACACGGATAGGCTTGTTGCGTCATTTGTTGTGCTTGGGGAAAGACTGGAGGTTGACATCTTTATGCATATAAAATTGTTTTAACATCATGGACTTGCTAATGTATGTGCATACTTAGATGTGTTTATTAATTCTTTGATAAAAATGACCAATTTTCTGCCCTTGGACGTGGTTTCCGCTAGCTATTTGGCGTATGAAAATGATCAGTGTCTTCTAGGTACGCCGTGTGATTTACATTACCAAATTGGAAAAAAATAATTAAATGACAATTTATACGAACGCGAGATTTTTAAACGCTCCGTATGCGGTTATACGCAGTGATAAAAAATAAGCAAGGTTTCCCTAAAGAAATGGTCTGTAATCGGGATGCAGACGAATACATTAACGTGAGTTAGCCCTGAACGTTTTAGCGTGACAGGCACCGCACTCGCATTGCTGTCTATAAGTGCGTCACTGTTGGTGGGGGGTGGGGGGGGGAGTGTTTTTGGGAATTGTGTGTCTTCGCTTGGGATATAGTTGAGCTGTATAATTGGGACTCAATACGGTGAGTTAAAATATATGCATAAAAATCCTTTATGAAAAGAAAGCTTTGGTTGTTTAGTTCTCAAAATTTAAAAGCTACTGATGAGAATAAAGGATTTGTCGGCTGTATTTGATGGATATTAGTTTATTTAGTATTGTTTAATAATTAAAAAAAAGTTTTCGGTCTTTTATACTGGAGGAACTAAGTTTATTTGAGTTTGTGTGAGATTTGTCTGGCTTCAAAAGAAATATCTTGCTTCAAAGTAACATGGAACAAATGCCATGCTGCTGTAAGTGTGATATGTGCTCTCCTGCTGATTTCTTACATTTTAAGAATATAACAGTCCCCCCCCCCACCCACCATACATTCCTGGAATGTACTCCATGTAGCTACAAGATGTGAGGTGGGCTGCACTACTTGCCATTTTCGTAGATCCTATGTAAAGTAATATCTGAAGTTGATTTGAAACACAGGAAATGGTGACTATGACATAATTCACCCCGAACTGTTCAGAAGTAACACACCAACCTACATCTGAACTAAGGCGCTAGGCTTAGTTTTTGTAATTTTGGGAGAAAAAGGTATACATTACAATAGATTTCTGACACGGGGTTTGTACAGAGGTCATCCTCTGGTTGAATTTGACCAGTGATGAATCCTGTCATATTTGTATCATAATAAAGGCCAATGTTTAACGTAAGAAAAGTAAAGCTAGACACAAAAAATGATCATTATTAGCATACATATTGTTATGGAGTTAAATGGTAATAATCACATCCAGTGAAATCCAAGCATTCAGTGATCTACATGTCATACAAAACTAAGTTTGATTGAAATGACCTGTACCTTGAAATGTTATCAGTTAAAGTGAGTGGGGTTGAGTAGCGCTCCCTTTCTCTACAGCATCCCTGCCTTGATCACAAAAATAGAGGAATAGATGTCGAGGCAACTTAACGTGTGGCTGCTTGAGCAGAACACTTTACACTACGTCTCATAAACCTTATCCACTCAAAAATGTGTCATACGGTGAATCTTGCTTGCTTCCTTCAGTGGTTTCCCACTATGTGTTGCTGACTGAAATCTTAAAATGATTTATCTACCGTCTTCCTTTATCAACGTTTGATAAGCTTTTATTTGTATTTGCTGTATGCTGGTTATTCCTCTCCCACACTACGTCTTATCTATTCATAAAAAAAAAAAAATGGCTAATGGCAAATTTGACATTTCATAGTCAAACTATAAAGGAACTTGCTTTAGACTTATGTCACGTTAGGCCTAAATATAGGCCTGTACTTAATAAAGTTCTGCAAAAGAGGGTCATTAATCCACCAGTGTTTTTAAATGTTTGTATATTAAATTGTAAGGAAAATGTATTTTGTGGTGTTTAAATTGGTGCATAATCCTGATTGTAGTGTTACCACTCAGGACCATTTTAACTTGAACTCTGCCTTTGGGTCCTGGGTCTTTGACACAGTTGGTGACTTGTTTTGGCCTATGACAGTTGTGAAGGCTGACCCTGTGAGCTCACCTTTGAATGAAAATCTTTTTTCCTCATCCAACTACTCCCAAATAATAATGGTTACTAAGTATTTTACTGCTTGTTTGTTTGTTTTTTTCAGTTTCGTTTTTGGTGTGATACACCTTGTCTGAAATGTATTGCCTGGTTGTCATGATTGGCCTTTAATGCGTTTTCTTAAATATTTACACAATTAACTAAAGGTCGTGTTTTGTAAGCAGGATTATTTTTACTGAGCTTTCTCTGTGTTGACGTTTCAAATTTCTGTGGGATTGTACTAAGAAAATGTGAATAAAGTGGAGCAGATTTCCGATTTTATATATCTCCTAACTAGAGCTATCGTGATTACTCGATTAAACTCGATTACGTGATTATTAAAAAGCCTTGATTTAAAGTTTTCCTTCTTGATTATTCTGCAATATGAGCAATATGGCGGAAGGAAGATGATGCATAGAGACGAGGATCCAAATAATGACCGAAAGCATCATTTATGTAGAAGCATTTTACATCAAAAGTGAATGAAAATGCAGTCATCTGTCAGTATTTCAAAGCAAACTTAAATATCACCACAGCATGATTGCAATGCACATGCATGTTAAAAGAAGACATTCATGTTTGAGGGACACCCAATAATGCAAGGTTAGATATGAGATGCATGCCATTTAGCCTCTTAGTAGCCTAGCATGCCTTTATCACCACTTTGACTGAAATTATTTTGTTTAATTTACTTTCTGCAAATCCCATATGTCGGAGAAGTTGCTGCTTAAACAAAGGTTAGACCCTTTTGGCTGCATCATTTTGCATAACATGAAACATAATTATAATTCTGGCATATTTTTTGTGAACGCATTGTGTGTTAGGGCTGAACAATACTGGAAAAAGTTCACATTGCTGTATTTGTAGTGTGTGCGATATTTAGCAGTTGAAAATTTGAAAAGTCTGTCAGATGAGCTGGTGGTGCCGTGCTTTGTGCTAGCAGATATAAAGTAGTGCTGACTGACTTACTTCTGCTCAATAGTGTCTGTATGGAATAGACTTGGAAGGCTTGTTTTTTTATGACCAGTTCGTTTTCTTTTCCCCTTTTGACTTGTTTAATTTCTTAAATGTGCCAGAAGATCTATGAGTAAGTTCAACAGCAAGGATGGGAATGATCATGATTGTCTTGGGGAGAGCATGCAGAGTTCATGCAAAAGCAGCGACAATAAACTTTTTTACTTATTTATTTTTAAAGCATATACTGGATAATGCTGAAAAGGAACCATCATTAAAATTGCAAAGCTTGCTAAGTTATGTTTCATCTGACTGAGTAAAAATATTTTAGCACGTTTTATTGATGACGTGAACCCAGCAGACTGTTACATGGCAAGGACCACAATAGTTGCATGTGCATGAAATGCCTTGTCGATATTAACGTTGCACGTAGTGCAAGTCTATAAAATGAGGTCAGTATAGTGGCGCAGTGGGTAGCACTGTCGCCACACACCGCCATGTTGTGTGTGTGTGTGTGTGTGCGTGTGCACGCACGCGGAGTTTGCATGTTCACTCTGTATGCGTGACTTTTCAGTGGACCCTCCAGTCGTGTCATAAAATACTGAATTACAGTAGTTTTACTAGAGGTGGAATATGATGAAGGGTACCTCCCTATAAAGTATTGTGCAATTTAAATAAAGTAAAGCTATTAAATTAGTTTTACAATAATCGTTCTACAGACATTTTATCTGAATGGTTTAGCATTTTTTAATTCTATATTTTTAAAACATTAAGTTTGATCCAAAGAAGTTTACAATAAGTGGTGTAGTTTATGGTAATTATTTTGTAATGAAATTGTTGGTGCTTGTTGAAATGAGGAGTTTTAGGTATTTTGGGGAAAAAATCAGATTGTTTTAATTTGGCATAATATTTTGATATTTGGTCTGACAATGAAAGTTTTTTTTTTTTATTATTATTACAAAATCTTTAAATGTTTGAAATGCTTATCTAGATAATAGCTACACGTCAGTGCTTTATCACTCCTTGGCATAATAACAAAACTAATTCATTTGGCTTGTTTTTGTGCTGGGACTGGGTAATGATTTTGAGAGGCAACAGTCAATATATTTCAAAGACCTGTTGCTGGGTTTTAAAGAGTCATCTTTAAAAAGTCACTGTAGTCATGAATGGCTTTTGACAATGTTGGAGTAGCTTCATATAGTAGTTTACTTTTGTGATGCTTTTGTGAAGCTCTCTCTAATTTTTATTTGTAATGTTAACTTAACATTACATTAACTAATGCTAACCCTAACCCTTTTTTATAACTTCTGAATGAATGGTTTTGTGGCAATTGTCATAGCTGGGCCTGTAGAATACCTAAATAAAACTTCATTCTTGCTCTCAAACTGACCTGACTTGACCTGTTTCAAACCTTCAGGTTTATTACAGGTTTATTTTTGTAGTACCAGTGTTCTTTTAATAAACAATCAGGTCTGAAATGCATTTTTTAAAATTAATTGTAGTGATTTTCCATCTGTTTCATTAAAATTTTAACCTGATGGTAGATTGCAACACAATAATTTATTTAGTAGTAGTTTTTTTTTCAGAGTGATGTGTAAGTTACTGCACACATTTTGTACATCTAAACTGTTTAAAAATTTTGAGGTTGCTATATAATGTTGTGCATGATTTTTCAGACCATGAATACATATTACCAGCAAATCATTGTTAAAATGTTATTAATTGATATGTTTTATTCTGGACTATGAAATTTATGAAATGCTACTGTATTGTGAAGGTCAGATTCTTTGCTCTTGCCCAGCTCCTAACACACCTCCACCAGGTATTTGGTGTTCCTATTTGTATGATTGTTTGGTTCAGGTGTGCTTGGAGGGTGCAAAAATGTGGACTGCTGGAGGCCCCCGCAGACTGGGTTGGAAAAACAGTGTTGTACACTCTATTTAAGGCTTTCCGTAAAAGTCTTATTTCCAGAGTAACACAATTAAATCTAGTTGAATATTGATACTTCTGTTGTTGTATTTTATATGTCAATTGTATGGTTAAGCAATATGGATAAGCTTTCACAGAACTTGCACCATTATACTTAAAATATTTATTCCTAGTGATTTTTGATATTGAAGACCTTCACATCAGTGCATTGGTTATGCATAATTCCTACTTTTTAACACATAGATACAGACAGTATTGAATTACGACTCAGTTCTGTTCTGAAAGACAGATTGTATGTCAAAATTGACACATGTCGCAATACTGCAATCGCACTGACTTGTGAGAATTAAAGTGAGAGATGCACGTGAGGTTGGGATGATCTCACTGCAATACAGTACAGTACTTTTCTACGGCACCTATCATATGGCACGCAGCATGCAGTAGGTAGTGTTGCTAGTTGTACCATCTGTAGGAGGTAATAAGAGCAATCCTGCTTTGCCCTTCATTCTTTGTACCTTTAAAGTAAGATAAATAAATAGTATTATTTATGGCAATATGTGAAGCTTTCACACGCATGCCAAATTATGACTTGTATGAATTATTTTGTATTTCGATTTACTAATATTCTGTGTTTACTTTTTAATTTTGCATTTCAGGTGACACACCAAACATTTTAAAGCTATGTGGCCTTTTACCTTCTCTACTTGATATTTATTCCTTTTTTTATCACCATATTGACAGCATAACATTTTTATTATAAAGATACTCGCCAGTCATGTATGGCACTGCACTTCACACTCTACAGGTTATGTCCTGCAGGGCAGAAGTTGCTGATGCCCAGTGGAGCAGCATTGCTTCTCTTTCTGTTGACTGCTGCCAACCAGCAGGTGCCTTATGAGTTTGTAGAAAGCACTTGTGCAGTGACCAGCTGAGAGATACTGGCAGGGTGAACTACCCATCCCCTGTATAATGATGACAGGTTAGGTGAAAACGTCTGGCTAACGGAGCCCATGCGAGGCGTCTGGCCTGTAGAAGTCACCCTATGTTGAGGTTGACACTTGGCACTCGTTTTGGTGTGTACCGTGAAAGCCGCCCTTTATTAGCCGATTCTTTCATTGCCCGTTTAGGCCTTTAAAGGTAAATGATAAATTTACCATATATGCAGTGACGCATGGGAGAATAGTGCCTATGAATTAAACCACATCCTTTCCACGAAATAATCCGTGTTGTAAAGCTTTCTGCCGTGTAAAGGGTTTTCAGTTTTCTTTTTTGATGATCTTTTTTTGTGCAGGCCTGTATAGCAGCATGTAGAGGTGTTTCGTAACCACATTTAAGTTTGTATGTGCATAGTGCTTTGTGTGGATGGGCATGCAAGACCACTGAAGTTTTGTTAACTTGTATTGTATTCTTATTTCTGTAACTCAAGGGAATGCAATTAATTGAGCCCAAATTCATTAATTACATCACATTTACAAATGACTTGACATGAGAACTTTCCCGCATTGGTTGTCTGTTAAACCTTTACTGAAAAACAACTGACCACAGTGGTCACAAATTGAATGCACTTGAATTCACTGGTTTGTCATATGAATTTGAAGAATTTTTTTTGTGAAAAATAAAATGTCGTCTTTCTGTTGCTGCTGCCGAGTTTTTTTTTTTTTTTTTTGCCATAATTTTGTCTATGTGATAAAGATGCCGTTTAATTTAATTTGCAATGTTTTTTGAAATATTTCTAATTTTGTTAGTTATCACTAGATTTGTTTGCTGGTAATACTGATTTGAAGTTATACTCGTGGTCCATATTATGTCATTATTCATAAACGTTTCTCCAATGACATTGTTTTAAATTAAATATAAATTAGAATTTGATTTGTTACATTCGCTCATACTTGCTCACTTAAAGACGATTGTTAAAGTGAATTTTATAATTCACTATATAATTATATTGCTGCTTCTTGCATTTTTATGATTTCCTTTTGCTTTTATTGTGTTTTGTTAATTCTGGTGAAAAGTGAGCATTTACCAGACATTTTCTATGAACGACTGAAGTTACAGACCTCTGGCAGTTTCCTAACAGAAACACTATTTAAATGTTCAGTTATTTTTGCCATTAGCAATGGCATATTAGAGATACAAAGGAATGAATTAAAAGCAATGTTTATGAGAGCTGACTTGAATTTTTTTAAATAGATGTTTATGTACCTCATTCATTCTTCTGCGGAATCCTTTATAGTTTTGTTATATGCAGAATAAGTATTGATTTGCTTTAGATACTCATTGCATTCTTGTTTTAAAGAAATTCTGATTGATCATGAGAAAACAATACAATTGTGGTTGTAAATATTGTTTCCATTAACTTCCATGGAAATGTTGTGCTTTGTTATTAGGCATCCATGTACTCCTGTGTGTATGTGTGTCTGCGTAACTTTTGGTGAGCTTTACAACAGTTGAATCAATACCCAGTAAACCACCATATGTTTTATTAATCTCACGTTACCCCTACAGCTCCTAGGAAGGCAACCATGGTATCATCAGTAGTTGTGCTACGCTAAATCACAGTATCTTCAACCTATGGGGGAAAATTGCATCCATTAAAGATAAAAGAGGGGTCGTAAGCCCTTATCCCTGGACTGCTTCACTTACACGTATCATTACCTGTTCTATTATACCTGCACCTTTTCCAAAACTAATTGTATGAATTAGTCGATATTTCAGGATAAAGATTTATTGATGTATGTATTTGGGGAGGGGGGGAGGAAATTCACTTAAACTGATTACAGTAATTATTAAGAGTGATGTTAAGCCAGTTGTGACCACTGTTGTCAGGCTTTCACTATCTGATGGGTGTGGTTTGTGCAAGCAGTTTTATTTGTTTTAGCCTTTCTTGCACTTAGGTTTAAAGAATGTAAAAATGGTTACAAGACAAAATCATCTGCAATGTTCTGCTGCCTCTCTAATGGTTAGTGAATGTCTGTGATCCATAATGTAGTTATTGTGTTGTGCCATATGTGTCATATAAGATCAATTTAACTTGCACACGTAAGATGTCTTTCAAAGGATTTAAGGCCTCATGGGAACTGAATGTTGCATGACTAATATGGATATCATTATGAAAAATGATTCCCTGGATACTCCTACTTTTTTTTAATAAAAAAATGAACTTCCACTTGTCCTTTTGTGAAAGCTTAAAATAGACATTTTGATGGATGGTTGTAAAGACAGGTGGTGATAATGAAATGATTTCATTGCTGTCAGTTAAAATTTCTTGAATGAAAAGTAGCTTTTTGGATTTGGTTTTGCAGTGTAACTAGTGTGGCGTGTGGACATCACACCTGTTGTCTTTGGTGCCATTAATTACTTTTGAATTGCCTTTAAGTTCCACTTGTGTTTTGGGAAAAAAAAGGAAATGGTATGATTAAAGATACATAAATAAAGTCAAAATGTTACTTAATTTTTTAAAAAGGTAATGATATTTTAACTTTAATAACATTCACAATTCAGTTTTCCAGTTGTCATTCAAAATTCTGCTCTTGCCAAATAAGTATCCAGTAACGTGCTAAATATGTTAAAAATGAAATGCCAGGAAAATGGTACTTTTGAACAAATAGTTTAGTTTGAATCAATAAAAAATATTACTAGAGCGAAACCAAAAGCAGCAGTTTGTCCACCATAAATATTTGCATAATTGGAGCCATTTCTTCTTTAAGGCTCTTCTGATTTTTTTAAATTACTTTTATTGTGTGTGTGTGTGTGTATATGTGTGTGTGTGTCATTTTACTTATACAGTAAAATCCTGTTATAGTGGACTCGCTTATAACGGAATATTGTCTGTAACGGACGAGGTCCACTGGTCCCAGCCGTGTGCCTTTAAGAACATGCAGTTAAAGCATCGGATATAACGGACTCGCATATAACAGAATTTTGCTTATAACAGACAAACAGTTTGGTCCCCAGGTCCTTTGCTTTTTATTTTAGCTGTAGTTTTATTCGGCTGTAACAGAGATGCAGGCTCTGCCTACAAGGGGCGTGGCGTGCCGGTGATATCCAGCGCAGATATGTAGTCGGGATTATTAATAGTCACGCATCTGGTCAGGTAAAGCTGGATTACTACATGTACAATATAATAATCTCTATCACAAGTGTGTCTGCTGGGGTGAGTCATGAGTAAATGGTGTCCTGTAGTTGTGTTCTGGGCATACAGCAACTCTGGATATAATGGACTGTTTTGCCGGTCCCTTGAAGTCCATTATAACTGGATTTTACTGTAGCAGAGACATATGCTGTCTCGGTTATGCAGATAAATTCAGAGTGGTCTCCAGAGATCTAATTCATGTACAGTGGTGCTTGTTCAAGGCCGTGTATATTTATTCTAGATTTACCATTGTCATGTATGGAGTTGTAGCCTTATAATAATATGACATACATTTGTATCTGATTGCATAGCAATAAGCCGTTGAGCTGCATCTTTAAGGTTTGTCGGCAGGCAATAATGTTATTTAAGTAATAGTTACCATTGAAGTTTCTTGACTAATTATGCACGCAGGGATAAATCACAGATTAACTTTGCAAAACAATCCATTTCTCATCGTTTTAGTCATGAATGATTATTTTAATGACCCTTTAATGCCAGATGAAGTGTTACTTGTCAAATACATTTTTATTTGTCTCTAGAACAAAACGCACAAGATTATAATATAATATGGAAGGACGTCACTTTCAAGCTTGAAGGGAGAGCAGAATATAATAATGATTTCTTATTTTATTGAGGCGTTGATAAAGTGTTAAGATTAGTAAGAAGTATTAACCCTGGTTGCAAATTACTTGTGAATCAGCCCAACAAATGCAATGTATGTATGTTCTGTAAAAAATGTTATGGTGATGGGGAGCCTTTCCAGGGGTTTTTAATGAACCGGATTTTAGTAATGTGCTAGAAATCTTCTCCGACAGTATGATCTATGTGATCCAGGTATACTACAAGATCCTTAGGTGCTAACATTTTATTGTAAAATCATTAGCACTCCTTTGCTTTTACTTAATATGCTCATTGGCAGTATGTACAACAAGCCTCTTAAGTGAGACCTGAATATACTAAGTACTCACCTTCTCTCAGTACTCACTCACCTCCTGTGATAAACCTTGATAAAAATGAACTGCAATCACAGACTGGAAAAAGCCATCTATAATAAGACTGAAACATTGCAAATGAACCAATAAATAAAAGCAATGATTTTAATTTGCTGTTCAATCCCGGACAAGTGGGAAGCCTCTTGTATTTTGAAAGTCTGGGGGTCTGGAAACTTGGGTTAAACAAATGGATATTGTTATACAGACTGCCGTGACTTTAGGTATTTCAGTTCCACAGCAGTCAATAACAAATGTCTTATTGATCATTCATCCATCCAAAAAATAATAATGATACTTAGTGCTAAATGAAGATTTATGCCATGAAACTGGCTTTCGGTCCGCAGCTCTAGCCATGAATATCACCCTAGTTGCAGGTATGATGTTAAAAGTCAACATGACTTCTAACCCTAACCCTGAAACAATATGAAATGCGCAATTACTGGAATTCCTTTTATATTATTGCTGAGCTGTTTGTCTATTTGAGATCGGAGAATACAGGTGATGTATCCACTGCAGGTTGAATTTTACATCGAGGCTACTTAATTTGTAGTAAACTTCAATTGGCCTTTCTGTCAATGTCCTGTGTGTATGCAAATGTATAAGGAGTACATGCAGCATGTGACCTGGGGAACAGCTATGTCAGGGGTTTGACAAAGGTAGAAACATTCATTTGTGAATGTGAACAAACCATGTTCTGGTCAGTGTGACATGTTGTAGTTATATTGTCTCCAGTCTGTGTGTTCTGCTCTGTTGCAGCCTAACTGCAAGGCCAGTCGATATAACTGCAGGTCTGTTGTGGTCCTCATTGTCCACATGTGAAGAATAATTTTAATTGAGCTTTTTTTTTTTTTTATCGCAGCCTTCCAGCATCTACGTACATTGGAGCAATGATAATTAGTGACTCTTATCTCTAGCATTTGTCCCCTTTGGGCAGCATGGTGGCTAATTGGTTAGGTTGATTGGTGTCTATTAAATTGCCCACCTTCTTAGGTTGCTTAAAGTGCTTAAAAGTTGGACCATGTTTTTTTTTTTTTTTCCTTTCTCTTTTCATTTTCTCCTTTTATTCAGGAATCACAAGCATGAGCATCCAGTCTTTGATCAGACTAATTGATTTTATTTTGTTTTCCAGTCCTACGGTTCTTTTACCATAAATCATGGCAGGTAAGTATGTCTTGAAGGTGTTAGAAGACACATGATTTTATGGTTTATCATAAATGGTGAATGTAATATCTTAGTTACTAATGAATTAAATTTCACATTTAATTTAGTTTCTTTTTTGACAAATGTTTTATTTTTGTACATTAATATGAGTGAGCACTGTTGGTATATATCCAAGCGGACAGTCCTGCAATTAACAGCAAAAATCTATTTTCTTTCTCCATATCTACCAGAACTTTTCAGCCTTTAGCCCATTATTCATAACTGCTTGTCCAGTTAGCAACTGGAGACAGTCCCAGCACACACCAGTGACACAGGCGGTTAGTCACCTCTTCATCTGAATGGCACGTCTGCGGAAACCATGCAAATACAGGGAAAGCAAATTTGCCTGCTTGGTCTTGGCGCCAGATTTTAGGCCCGTGTGTTCATTTTGAGATTTGCTGCGACGAAGACGGCAGTGCATCTAAACGTATGGTGTCTGAGAAAGACGGAAGGAAGTGACATAAGCAGCCATAGCTGATTGTGCCTTTGGGCCACAGCAGTAACAGGCTAACTCATGCATTAAAACATTCACTGCAGATATCGTATAGTTGTCATGTAATTGTTTGTTAGTATCATTTTAGTTTTTAATATTTGTTTATCTCTAATTTACATTTGTGGGTTATTTCCACTGGCACGGATATAACTAGTCAAATTTGGAATCAGCATGACATTTTCTGGTAAACGTGCTTATGATGTACAACATGTATGGAACGAGGCCTGTGTGATATTACAACACAAAATAGTTTTTAGACATGAATTGCCAGTGTGGTTTCTTTTTTTGTGTACAGTAACAGATACTGAGATCTTCTTCCATTTGCTAGCATGTCATTATAGACTTGAATTAAAATGAGTGAAGTGGCTTCAAATAACTGCTAGTAATGTCTGCATGCTAGCGTGTCCTATATTGGCCGTTGACTTCCCTTCTTGGGGGGGGGGGGGGGGGGGGGGGGGGGGGGGGGGGGGGGGGGGGGGGGGGGGGGGGGGGGGGGGGGGGGGG
>JAODJX010000109.1:11368741-11410363 GCA_026776945.1 Isichthys henryi
GCCGTTGACTTCCCTTCTTGACCCCCCCCCCCACAAGAAAACTGCTGTCTTCCTGCATTAGAGGATGTGCGAGAATCGGTATTGCACTTTGCAGTGGGACAAACCGGTAGTGTGTGCAGCGCATGTTATATTGGATTAATCAGGCTGAGCTGTCAGTCATGTGCTAATTTATGGGCAATCCATAAAAAGTTACACTACCGCTGTCAGTTAATCCTTAAATCAAAATGTGCCTGCAAATTTATAAGGAATTTAATTGCATGTATTCACTTGCTGAATCCAGTCCATTAATGTTATAAAACCACATTTGCATGGAAAGAAATACCCTGTTCCTTGAATAATTCCTAATTACTGTCCATAAGGCTGATAATTAGCTTACCTTGTAGCACTACAGCCGTGTTTAATTTTGGGTTTACATGGAGTTAATATTTTTAAATGGAAAGTGAAATATGTGTAAAGTCGGTTTAAAGAACATTTTTAAAAAGGCAGCAGAGAGACTTTAAAGCTTTGCTGTAACAATTTTTTTTTTTTCTGAACATGATTTCAATTGGAAGTTTAGGCTTTAGTGTGAAGTTTTTGCATTCTCAAAAAAGGACAGTTACCAATTCTTGTAATTATCAAAATAACGTGAACCACCATTAAAATTTGCTAAACAGTCTAAAGATATTTTACTATAGAGTGCTTTTGTGTATTGCTTTGATTACAGTCTGTTTTGTGTTTTAAGGAAACATTTATTTTGGGCTTAAATGTAATTCTGACCTTTTAGGGAGGGCATTAAAACTTTTGCGTCCTTAGAATATAATGCTCACCTTTCTTTTAATGTTCCAGTCGGGCAGTTAATTTGATTAATTTTTTTGAACTGCTGGCCATGAACCCAAAGTAGTTAGGAGTCCTGAATGCCCTGCTCTGTGTCACTGTGACGTGCTTCTATGAAGGCTGGTCGGAAAAACCTTGTAGGCAAGTTTAATGCTTTTTCTGATCTCAGTTTTTGTTTCGGTGTAAGAAGGTGACCTTTGATCTACTCTTTCAGAATATTTAAATATAATTTATAGTTCTAGTCTGAGCACAGTCTTTAACCCTGTGCATGGGTACATATTTATGTGACTTTACAGTATGTGAGAAGCTTGCTTTTAAACAGTAGAGCATATTACTTTCTGATTTGCTTGCAAGCCGTGTGATTAGCAAAGTCTGTTTTCGTTCTTGTGGAAAGTGGCAGGGCTGTGCTCTTGCTCTGAGGGTTTTTAATCAGCTGCTCAGTGGCAGAATATGTAGCTGACCTCGCTTGCCTGATCATATGATTAGCTGGGCTACAGCGAGAGCTGGTTCCTGTTATGGGGCTCCTCTGCTGTGACTCACCTGCTTCCATACTGCTGTGCTGCACCCTGTTTTTTGTGCAGCAGATCAGTGGTATTAATAGTGTGCCGTATTGTGCTCAGCTGTCGCGAAAGTGAGCAGACTGGCTTCTGGAGTCTGAACAGCAGGCACACTAGCTATCAGTGAGTGCAGGGCAGGGAGGCAACTGAGGCAAGGCATAGTAATAACTGTATCTCAATGCCACCTCTGATTATACTGTGAACTTCCCACAAATTCACCAGATCATACTATATTTGCACAACGAGAGAAGGAGAAGGTATGATGTGAAAAAGATAAGAATTTGTCCTTATGGGTGTTAAATTACTTGTTTACACAAGTTTATTTATTCTAACACAAGAAGGTCTCCAAAAGTCTCCAGGTTACTGAGTCAGGGCTTTGTCAAGGGTTGTTATGGGAGAATAAATCACAAACCAAGAAACATGTCTAAAAGTTTGGCCTACTCTCAGTGAATTGTATTTTTCGAGACCAGTGTAACTTTGACAACAGCGTGATTTGCGCTAATGGGTGTGAAAAGATGCAGCTTTCACCCTCCTCCCATGATTATGCGATGGCTTCTCCCAGACCCCACTGATGACAGATGAGGTCAGATAGATGAAATGAGATGGAAAAAGTCAAGGTGTAGTCGTCTTTCAGCCTTTTTTGGTGGCATAGTGTAAAGGTGGCATATCATATAAATGATATCCATATAAAATGAAATTTAACACATTTGTCAGAACAATCTGTTACATACTTAGAATGAACAAGGTGGTGTCTTTCTATATCATGCCTCAGCACTACTGGGTGGAGAATGTTTTCAAGTCAGCAGACCCTACAGAGCACAAGTAAACCTATAGTAATGACTGCGAGTTATTTTAATAAAGGGGATGACAGTTCTTTTAAAATGGAAGTTAATGTCTTTTATTAACAGCCACTACTGGTCTAATATTAGCAGCTTATCAGTTATCCTACTCAGCACTATTAGGCTTTCTGACAATGAGCAGAAACCATAGTGGCTAGACTACAGTGAGAAGGCGATGTTGTACTCTTAAGCAAAGTTCATATGGATTTTTGGATCTGTAAAACACAGTTTCAGTATATTAATGTTCAGCGTGAGTCAAGAATGACAAACTAGAAAATGGCAACCAAATTCCTCAGCTGGTACTCATTCATTGAATTTCATTAAAAAAGTTTAAAGTAAAAGGAAAAATCCATTTCTTCCTTCAGTTACAATTATTTTACATACAGGGTAGGCCAGAAGTACATGTGTATAGTTTTCATTTTACAAAGTTTTTATTTGCGAAGTAAAGTTTTTATTTTGCAGTTCTGATTGGGTCATGTTTAGTCTTTTAGGTCCAGAGCATCCAAAGAATCAGGTCCAGATATTTTCTGGAGTTGCCCTTTTCATATGTAGCACCCAAATGGAGATTGTCCATGTCAGACATATTAACACCCTACTAGAGGGACTCTGGTTGGTTCAGATGAGCTGTAGTGCTTTAGTAGAGCATTCAGGAGGCTAGATAAGACACAGTGTTTTGTTTACAGCACTTTGATCCTTTCTGACCGATGTTCCTGAGTCTTGTCGTTTCTGCACTTAGCCATGTCCATTGGGGTGTTTGTCTAAATGATCTTTCTTCACCATCCCCTCTCTGTACTTTGTTTTATTCCATGTTCACACCAGTTGCATAATATAAGTGTCATCAACATGCCACTTGCTCAAAGCCAATTCTTCAGACGTTTTCCTGAGCCATTCACACATGGGGATCAATCAGAAATGACCTGGACTAGCTAGCAGAGTAAAGTCTTTTTAATGTCCGGTACGACTAATTCAGGCCAGTGCGTTCACACATACTGCCCCTCTGGATAATTTAGGGTGGCAGTGCATGTCTGAAAGGGCTCTTGTTGCCTTGTGACCTGTGCTTCCTGACATTTTACTGAAAGTGGATGCATAGATAGTGAGTAAAAACAACTTAATTATTTTTATTTTTTTTCAATCTGCAGTGACAAATTGGCCTAGCCTCTATGATGGATATATTTCATGCTCTCGGGGAAAGCGTTTTTAACGTTTCATGTTCGACAACAGCACAACTGCTGTTGTGGTTAACCCTGAGATTTCTGTGTTTTATACACAAGACGCCTCAAAAATGATTTTGTGAAAACATAGTATTATAACAAGTTCATTAGAGACACGTGAACTTATGTCCGTATATATATTAAATGACAAAAACGTTATTCTTCCTTAGCTAGTTAATTTGATCCAACTTGCAAGACGGTCTGAAATCTACATCATAAATGCACAAACCATGGCTGAGTAGCTAAGATATGTCACATGGTAAATGTATTACTAACTGAAAAATAAATGAATGTTATTGATATTCCAGCACACCATTGCCTTTTCTTGACTATCTGAATAGGAACCATTTCATGATTTTTTTTGTGATCCAAGGTTTATAGTGGAAACAATTTCGTGGGAATGATTTTTACTGGAAAAATTGAGATGTAAATCATTCTGGTCCCAAACTTTCGCAGGTTGTAATATATTTGAAGCAGTGTGAGTATCCATGGGTATGAGTCTGTCAGTTCAGCAGTTCATTGTAAACGGCATTGATGCATCATGAAAAACTACATTTTAACAATACGTAAAATTCATTGGGCTGCAATAATTTATATCAGTCTATATTGCATGAATAAGGTGGCATAGAATGTTTTAATCACTACAAATAAATCATCGATGTTATAAAACCTAAGATTGTAGGCTAGTAAAAGGAAAAATGCCGTCTTGTTTGACCTTTGCTATTTAGTTATTTATATAAGAATCCAACAGTGTACCAAGGGATTTCTGTGGCCCAGGTTTGAGCGCCAAAGCTGTTACATAGGTGTCCATTGTGCCGAATGAGCTTTGGTTTCCTTATTAAGTTATATTCCTTCTGTATATTAAAACAGAGGACTTTTTTTAAAGACAGATACAATATCATATGTGTTTGACAGAAACATACCATAGTGCTTTTGTTTTTAAATGCAGACTGCTTTTTCTGTAGCTGGAGGGGTCTTTTCATGGGGCAGCCAAAGCTGAGGCAGCGTCTACACTTATTTTAACAGCCAGAAAAGTTGTAATTTTACACAGGATTTGTACGATGTTGTTTTGCTAAGACACTTTGTGAATGGCTTTTAGAAGCCAAAAGCACAGCTGCTGGCCCCTGTTACTCAGTGGTCAAACTCCCGTTTTTATTAAAACACTGATAGTTAATTGGTTTAATTTATTATGCTCATTTGGGGGGCAGATCAACATGGAAAAATGCATAATTCTCGGTAAAATCACTTTTGTTAAACGAAAGCTGACACTGCTGAGAAGTTGCTTTATTTTATTAGTTATGTAAGGAATGTGAGTTTTTAACTGCAGAGAGGGTCATGTTGGACATTTGTCACTGGGGGCATGCACTGCTATTGCTTTGCACCCTGCAGTGCTTCCATGTAATATTTTACATTTAAGCAATATCCAGTTTTATATTTGGAAAAAATCTATTTTGTTGAAGCCTGCCTGATAAACTACATTGCAGATTGATGGCTTGTGCATGTTTAGATTATGTAGGTGAACCTAAATGATGGCATGAAAAGGTGTAGATGTGAAGGACATTGTTGGGCACATGGGTCCTCACTGTCTTACCCCTCAAATAAAACTAGGGTTGCACAGTATTGGACGGAATACACATTGTAATATGTGAAATTTTTTCAGTAAATATTGTCATATTTCTAAAACAAAAAAATGTTGAAAATAAGTTGGTGTTGCTGCAACTTGTGCCAAGAGACACAATTCAGTTTGCTCAATATCATCTCTATGGAATCCAGAATATTTTTGTACAGCAGAGGACTAATGTCTTTCAGTGACCAGTTGTTCGCTTTTCTCCTCCTGGCTCATTTTTTTGTTAAATTTCTCACAAATGCACCACACTGTCCAACACCAAGGACGAGAATGATTGTGATTGTCTCAGAGAGCTCACGCAGAGTTCATGGAAAAGTAGTGGCCGTAAAATGCACTTATTATTTTTTTTTTTTGACATATTCTAGATGGTCTTGAAAAGGAACATCATTATAATTGCAACGCTTGCTAAGTTTTGTTTCATATGACAGAGTAAAAGTGATTTAGTGAAACTTGAACTTTTATTAACAGTCTGTTGCATTAATAATCCAAGTTGAGTATCACGGTTATTGTAATGTTGAGGGTTGCATGTGTGTAACATTTACATCACACATTATACAGGCTTAACAAACCTGCAAAGTTCCTGAAGAATTTTGTTTTCTAGATGTAGGTTAGTCATGTTAGTGTCTGTTTGAGTAGACAAGGAACAAATATGGTGCATCTAAAGAAAGATCTGAGTATTTCTCACACAGTGTATGTGCACCAATCATTTTCATGAGACAAAATATCTTTGGTCACCCACAGATGTCCCTTCTCAGCATAACCATCCTTTCAGAACTACTAGTCAGGCAGGCGTTGAGTTTCTTTCAGCTGAGTCAGTTGAGCATCTGTTGAATGAGCCAAATGCGCCTTTCGCTGCGCCTGTGTAGAACTGGCCAGCGCTGAGGACAAATGTGTTCATTAAAAATCATAGCAATTTGATGATATTTGGAAGACAGGCTTTAAAAAAATGTGCATGGGAAAAGTAAGTCTGCATCTGCATAATAGTTTCTTTGCCTCGTCTGATTTACCACAGGATGTGTTTACGTGCATGCTAGGTGAAGGCTCGTCAGTAATATTTGAGCAGTCTATTGTTTCTTATGCGTGTCGTGACACTGATCCCTGATTTACCCCCTGCAGCGAGGAGAAGAGTGAGGAGCACGACCAGCAGGCCTCAAAGTTCAAGGTGAAGAAGGCGAAGCGGGATCGGCGGGATGAAGAGCTGGAGGAGCCTACGGTGTCCAGCCAGCCTCCCGCACCAGGGGAGCAGCAACAGGACCAGAAGCCGGCAGCGGAGTCCGGGCAGGCGCCATCTCCCCATGCCGAGGAAGTCAACCCCGAAGCCTCAGGCTCTCCTAAGCAACGGCGTTCGATAATCCGTGACCGAGGGCCGCTGTACGATGACCCCTCGCTGCCGCCAGGCTGGACACGGAGGCTGAAGCAGAGAAAGTCTGGTCGCTCGGCTGGGAAGTACGACGTCTACCTGATAAAGTAAGTGGCGTCCAGCTACACGGAGCCCAGTATACCCATTAAGTGGGGTTCCTGGCCCACAGCCTTTTGCTTTATAGAAGGTGGTCTTGCTTTGTCTTGCTTTCCTTCCCATCTAGTCACGACGACTTGTTGAGCTGTTGTGTTTTAGAGAGGTTTGGGTAAAACTTATTGGTTAGCTCTCAACTTTTATACCATAGCTATGCAAATTTGTCATTATGGAAAATTTTTAAAAACATTGACTCTTTTACATAAAATCATGAAGCATGCTTGCAAAGAGAATCATGAGCTGCAGTGTGTCATAAATTCCAGTGATTCTGTCACTAATCTCAGAACTAATTCTCCCCCTAGCGGGTAAGATGAATGTAGTGAACATAAATGTTTTTTTCCCCCCCCCAAGTGGTGCAACTTCACATACTTCAGACACATTCTTGGAATTTCCAGCCCTTCGTTCAGCTGCACCATTTAATTAACCGAAGAGGGAGTTTTTGATGAATGGTTTCCATTGACATTCTTTCCTTTCAAAATCTGTAGGAAGTTGGAGAGGTGTATGAGAACACAGGGCTCTCCAGATGCTAGCAGAGGTGTACTGAAATGCAGTGTGTTTCTTATGAGCTGTTCCTGTCCCAGACAGAAGTTTCTGAAGTTAGTCTAAGAGAAGATGGGACCTGAGAATCCATGGAAGGGGAGAGGGGGTTTGCTGCACTGTGGTAGTCTGGCTCATGCTGTGAGGTATACATCAGCCAGGCTTCCCCTCGAGGGTACACGTGAAGGTGTAATTACAGAATAATGTTGGGTCTGACATTGAAGTGTCTCATGTGGTACTGGTGCATTTTTGGTTCGTGCTTTAATCCTGTCTCCTTTTTCTGTGTTCCTGGTGTGTCCATCCTTTTCCAAGTGGGGGATTTAGGTGGCTTTGTGAGCAGGGTAGCGTCAGGACTGCTGTGTGAGATCTTTGTGTCTGCATGTGGAGTTCATTCATGTGAAAGCCCACCTAATGGCAGATTGAGACGCAGTTCTTACTCATCCTCTTTAGTGGAGGTTTAGGCAGACTAGTACCAGCAGGCCCGTAAGCCACTACGAGATCCTTTCAGGCGCTGCTCTCAGGGCCGTCTCATCTGTAGAATTTCAATGTAGAGTTTTGTATAATGCACCCTAAGAAGCTTCAGCTTATTGGCAGGAGTCGCTCTCTGCCCGAGGTCAGCCGTCTGAAACGTGTGCAGGCTGTTTCCGGCAGCCGCCATCGCAGGTCCACTTCATATCAGCTGTCGATCGAGCGTTTCCGCAGTGAACCTTGGCTGGCCAGCAGCTCTCCTGCTCCTTTATGACTCAGGCTTGGGTGGTGAAGCACCAGGCGGCGGAGGCGCACTGGCGAAGGCAGGAGTGTGATTCCGGGAAGTGCCGCGTCAGAGCCATGTGTTCTGTCATCGGCGAGCCGCGCAGGCCTGACAGCTTTTCTGTCAGACACATCCCGCCGTGGCTCATACACAGAGTGTCTGTGTTAGGCACCTCCTCTGCCCCCCTGACTGCTATGCGCTCACATTGTACAAATAAGGGCCGGCACAGCTACTGGCCGCTCCTAGCAGGCCCTGCCGCCTGCACACAGTCGCTTTAGCTCTCAAGTGAGGGCTGACTCCAGCTCAGTATGAGCCGGCCTCTTTTCACAGGGTTTATCTGTGACCCGTCGTGATCTGAGTGATCATACTTTGGCTTTTTGATTACAGTTTTTGCACCGAGGCAACACGTGCTCTGCTGTTCTGCTGAAGCCTTTTAGGCAGATTTAGCTCCTTGGAGGGAGGAAAAAAAAGAACAGAAATATCAGAATGTATCATATATGGTGCCAACACTGTTCGGTCTGTTTACTTTCCTTCTAAAGGAACAGATGCATTTACATTTTTATTCAGCAGAAGCTCCAAAATGAAGTGCATTATGCAGCGAGGATTACACGGCAGTTTTTCTGTTGTGCAAAAATACAAATCCATGATATCAACATGCAGTTTTGCTAATTTTAGGCTACCTGATTGCTCCTGGAATCAAGGTTGTAAAGTTTGGTATACAAATAATCTCAAGACCTTTTATGACCCCTTAAGAGTTAATCGGAAGTGGAGCTGTATGGGATCTCATCGCGATATAGGTGTGATCAGACACACGTGCAGTAATCACCACGGCTTTAGATAACAGGCGTATTGTGGCACCCAAAAGTTGGTAATCTGTGTAAATTTGGTGCATCCAGGACAAAACGCACAGTACTAATCTGCTTACCAAATTAAGTAAACAAATCTCCATATAGTACCGAAAAACTGGCATCCGGAAAAATGTTTACACCCGCCATTTAGAGCCCTGGGGTGAGTTTCCCGAAGCCTGCTTAGCGCTACATCGACACATACTGTTACGAAGGTTTCAGGAAACCCGCCAATGGTGATTAACGCATAATCCATTTAATCTCGATGTTTTATTGTGCAGCCATAATAGTTAGTGATGTATTTATTTGCATTTTAATTGCAATACTATGAAATTTGTACTATGTACGACCTAAATTGGGCTATAGTCTGTTCTCATTTTCCCCGTGTGTATATCAGTCTGGTGACTCGCTATGCATACTCACTCGCCTGCATACTCACTCTGTACTCAGCATTTCCAAGAAGTGCCTTCATGCAAGCCGAAAGGGCCACTGCAGAGTGACACAGCACTGTGCACAAAAGATAGCGATTAAGCAGCATGACTTTAAGGCTTTAATAAAGCTGCCTGTTTATCCAGGGTGTCTCGCACAAAGGCACTGCTGGCAGAGGTAAGCTGAGGGTAAGGCCATGAGTAAACTAGCATAGCCTGTGGGTTACCCTTTTGCCAGTGTTCAGCCCTCTTTTAGAAAACTCTGAATCTCACTAGGCTTCTTACCACAGAAAGCATGGCTGTTTAATCACAGTGTGAGCATGTAACTGATCAGAGTACAAGAGAAAAGTGCTGTTTTGGTATTTTCTGGTCATCTAACAATCATTTAACATTATGAGGTACTTCAAACACACAAATCTCTAGCAAAGACTAAGAAAAAACAAACAAAGGAATGTGGATAAATAATCAACTGAAGTGATATATCAAATTATTTGTATTTGTGTAAATAAAATGGTCGTCATGGAGTCGGAATCTTGGCCGCTGAGGAAACAGCCGCCGGTCAAAGCAGCATGTGCTTGAATAAGGATCTGAAACTCCAGCAGCCCCTTTCAGTGGGATCCAAGCATCAAAGATGACAGCGCCGCCTACCTTGCGGTGACTGCTTAACCCGCAAGGTTTTGTTCTGAGCAGGTGCCCCCTGGAGACCGCGCAGCCCAAGCACGGCATGGGGCGTCTGCCGACTGACGCGGCCTTAAAAGCATGCAAGGCGCTCACTGCCGTGGCCCACAAGCTGCCTGCATTTCACTTTAGAGGGCTTCCAGTGCAGGTTAAGTCATGTCACTGTGCTATCAGCTGAAAACATGGGCACATGCTATTGCAGTGGGTTTGGTGTGGATTTAAAGTTTTTATTGTCACTTGTTCCGAAAAACACAGTGAAATGTTTGTGCACAGGACAAAGAAACCAGTGCAATACAGGACAAACAGCAGTGCAATAAGAGACGCAACAGTGCAAGTCAAAAAGAGTGCAATACTTTCTGCATGAGTTACTGTATCTGGGTTGCACTGCAGAATTTTAAGGAAATGTTATCGGTGTCATTTTGGTTTTGCTTGATAGTTTGATATGATTCATTGGAAAGTTACACGTGCTGTAGCTATGTGTATATGGGGGACTTTTTAGGCCGTTTGCCACTTTGAGGAGATGTTGATCTGAAACCTTTGATCTCCGTGGTCACACTTCCAGATTAAAATGATGCATTGTAACGACAAAAGGATCAACATAAAATTGATGGATAGGATTATTAATCTAATTTGTCCTTGGAAATCACAGGCCTTGGGAAGTGGAAAGGTTATAATCTGAATTAGCATCTGTGGACGTATTGCATATATTAAATAATAAGAGATCTGTCTGTTTTGTTTATATTTAAAGCTTGACACCAGACCTGAGAGAGATGGCCTGTGAGTACTGGAGAAATACACTGCAATATGCATAAAATCACTGAACATCTGTCACAAACGTGTAAATTCACAGGATGATTCTGGTGCTCATCCAGCTGGATTGGAATTAATTACTTAAAGCACTGTGAAGGTGTGACTGATGCGTATGTTTATGGGAGGTGTATTCTCAGTAGCCATTTATTTAGCTCACTGCCAGCATTTCGTCTCCATACTGAAAACATTTCAAAGACACTGAAAGTACTGGTAGAACAGCAAAATACACTGGACCAGTATAGCAGATTGACAAGGTTCTTTGCACGTTTCGGGCCCCTGTCTTCAGCTGAGCGTACAACGGGCAGCGTGCAAATCATCAGTCAGAGACCAAGAAAGACCCCATTTAATATTTAGAGAAAGTGCAGCATAAATTGTTATAAAGGTGGTAATTTCTAATTCAGCGTGCTCTGAGTTTCATGGAGGACGTGTGGAGCTTGTCTGTGGGAGTGGATATACGTTCAACTGAAGAGCTGCTGTCTGCCGCCTTTCTGGGATGAGCCAGCATGCAGTACCACTGGGGGACCAGTGTCTCTATCACAGCTTAGCTTTTCTTGTAGGCTTTGCCAAGTGTGATCCACACTAGCGCTTAGGATAAAGTCACGCGGCGGTCAGCCATGCAGCCCTGACGGCTCCATGCTGACAAAGGTGGGAGCCTCAGTGAGCAGGGCAGGTGGACCATGCCACATTTACACTGCTTCTAAGAGATATCATAACACAGCAATTCAAGGGCAGCCGCATTTAACCAGTACGAGTTCTATGGCACAGGTTTGGCTGTTTTGTGAATTATTTCAGTTTGGAAGAGATTCCACATAGCTGATTAATTCCTTTTTTAGTATGATATGGCACACACTATATGCATGTAAATGAGACCATCACCACTGTGGAATACAGACACCTTTTGACGTGAAGATGGCTACATCATGTGGTTATCTAATGAGATTCATGTCTCTATCTTAATGAATAGCCTAAATATAAAGCTGCTTACTGATGAGTATCAGTTCACTGATTTCACGTTCATGTAAAAATCAAAATTGATGTAATCTTCTTATCCACGATCTGCCAGCATCTGTTGCACACACTAATAGCTTTATGTGTTTAAATAATTCAGAAATCTTGGGACATAATGCGCATAAAATTTTTGCCATCACGGTCAAACCAAGCTTTGTAGTAACAGACCTTGTTTAACGGCATATCACTGTTTTGTATGTGGTAATGGTTTGCGTTTCATTTTAAACATGAATTTGATTGAAAGCAAGTTGCACAGCTCAAAATCTGAACATGCATGACGCACATTAGCAAGCTGTTTTTTTTTTTTTAAGCTGAATGTGCCCCAGCGGCAACATAGAGAGGATAGTGAGAGTCAGGACCCCTGGAGCATTGCAGTGTCTGTCATACCAGGGAAGCCTTCATGTGGCCTGAGCTCTCCTGGGGTTAAGTCCACCTCAGTCTGCAACATGCTGACAAATGATCAAACTGTCAAGGTCCAGAGAAACGTGTGCGTGCCTCGCCCTCATGGACCCTACATCACTTTTATTAACAGTCTGTTGCACTAATAATGATTTCATGCCTAGCGGCATATGTGGTGGGAAGCATTGTGTCTTGGAAAGGGTGGCTAAGGGAGGGATTGATTTTCTAAGATGCTCTTTGATCCCGTATAATCTGACATCGTGGCGCGCATGGGGGAACATTCCCAGTGGGTTCACCGGGCCAACTGATTGATGTTGGCAGGACAATATGGGGCAGTGTGACACCCACAGCCGTGTGCCCCATATTGCAGGCCTGTTCTTGGGTTACAGGGTGCTTCTCTGCAGGCCTCCCTCTGAAGGCCACCCCCTAGGAAAAGAATCCGTGAGTGGTGGCGAAGGGCCACAGAAACTGACTTCAGAGCTGGTGCACAGCACCTGTCAGAACCACCCAGGGGTGAGTTTCCCGAAGCCTCCTTAACGCTATGGTGTTCGTAAGTTTTATCTTTTTACATAGAACTTACGAATGATATACCGCTGAAGGAGGCTTTGGGAAACTCACCACAGAGCACCTACCCTCACTGCTACATAGTACTAGGATATGTAGTACTTTGTGCAGTAGGATTTACTCTGAAGGCCAAATAAATGAGAAGAGGTCTTTTTTTAAGCAAGGTGTATGATAAACAGGCAGATTGAAAGATTAACAATGTTCTTTTTATGAATAATAATAATAAAAATCTAATTTATTTTTCAGCCCAGATGGGAAAGCCTTCCGTTCCAAAGTGGAGCTGATAGCGTACTTCCAAAAGGTAGGAGATACCACCACCGACCCAAATGACTTTGACTTCACGGTTACGGGCCGTGGCAGTCCCTCGCGGCGGGAGAAGAAGCCCCCGAAGAAACCCAAGGTCGTGAAAGCTTCTGGACGGGGGAGGGGGCGCCCGAAGGGCAGCGGCAAGGTGCGGCAGGCTACGGAGGGTGTGGCCATGAAGCGAGTGGTGGAGAAAAGCCCTGGCAAACTGCTGGTCAAGATGCCATTCGTCTCGTCGAAGACGGAGGTGGGTGGGCCCTCGGGGCAGGCTGCAGGCACCAAAACGCGGCCCGGCCGCAAAAGAAAGATGGAGCAGGAACCGCAAACTGCTCCGAAAAAGAGGGGCCGCAAACCGGCGGCGGCCCCTGTCGCCGGCGGGGTGGTCTCCAGCACTCCCTACACAACTTCCATGACGCTGGCCACCGAGGCCAAGAAGAAAGCCCCTAAGGAGTCTTCTGCAAAGCCAGTGCAGGAGACGGCACTTCCCATCAAGAAGCGCAAGACGCGAGAGACTGTGGAGGAGTTGGAGGCGCCTGTTACCACGACGCCAGTCGCTGCTGCCACGGAGACTAGGGCGGAACCGGGGGCGGGGCAGGGGGCGGGAACAGGTGCCCTGGCCGGAGTGGAGGTGCTGGAAAAGGGACCGAAGTTGCCAAAAAGCCCAGGAAGGAAGCACAAGGAGGCGCCGGCATCCCCAGGAAGCGGGGGGAGCAGTGGCAGCAGCAGCCCCTCCAAGACCCAGAAGAAGGAGCGAACACAGCAGCACAAACACCATCACCACCACCATCACCATCATCCGCACTCGCCCCCGCCTCCGCCTCTGCCGCCCTCACAGCCGGCCCCATACTCAGCACACGCACACCAACACTCCCACGGCCGAGCCACACAGGGGGGGGCTCCAGCTTTCCAAGACAACGAGCCCCAGGACTTGAGCACCCCGAGGTCCTGCCACGAAGACAAGCAGCAGCTCCTGGCCCACAAGGAGGTTGCCAGAGCCGACAGCTGTCCCAGCAGGGACACAGTGACCAAGACTCAAGCAGCAGCAGCAGCAGCGGCGGTGGCCAGCGACCTGAAAGGCAAGCACCGGGTGGGCGAGGGGGTGGAGGGAAGGGAGATGAAGGACATCGTGCCCACATCAGCTGTGCCCAGGCCCAGCCGGGAGGAGACGGTAGAGTCCAGGACGCCAGTCAGCGAGAGAGTGAGCTGACTGACTTAACCAAGAGTGCAGAAACATACGAAGGGTGGGAGGCATTGGCAGTGAGAGCAGCAATTTTTTGAAAAAAGAGGAAAAAAAGAAAAAAAAAGGAAAAAAGTGTGTGTGCGTGTGTGTATATATATGTATAAACATATATGTATATGTGTATATTTATGTATATATATGTATATACATACATATACATGTATATATATGAGAAAACAAAGGCAGCTGTTGTCTTGTACTTTCTGTGGGTTGGGCTGTTTAACCAACAATGATAACGACAAAAGAAAAAGCAGATTGCTTCCTGATAAATTTACAGGTCTTTTTTCAGCTTTATTATTATTATTATTATTATTATTATTATTATTTTATATACCATATAGGTTTTTTTATGCCATCAGACACCCCTTCTTATTGTTACTCCTTCAAAGCTTCAGGGATGTGGAAGATCTGCGAGGCTCTATGCGTCTTTGAAACCAACCCCCAACTCCCCCCCCGGATGGTGAAATGCCACTCAAAGTCATTGTCATTTCAGCACATAACAAAACGTAACATGTGTTTTTTCCCCATTCCAGAGAACAAATTATTTTCACGATGTTTTATACACATTTCATATAACTAGCATAAATAAGGAAAACTATTACGTGCTTCATAAATCTTATTAAAACCTTAGCAACGTTGAATATCTAACTAGAAAAAAACATTCTTCAATAAAATGCTTCCACTCTCCAGTGTTCTATAGCAACTCGGCCCTCAAGGACACCCATCCCAGCTCTTGGTAGGAGCAAAAACATGGACTGTCTTAGGGGTTCTCGAGGACTGGGTTGGAAAGCACTGTTCTACAGTATGCTACTAGGGGGGAGAGAGACGACATGCACAGAAAACCTTGCTTTTCCGCCAGAAGCAAATTACAAACTTGCCTGCTTACCAGATTTTACAACCCAGTGTTTGAACTGTATTTGAAATTACCCTTTTTCACTTTCCCCAAGTTAACCTCCGGAATATTTTTTCCATTGTTTTAGGCTTCTCTCTCCCTTACATTGTAGTTTTATACAACATAGTACGAGGTCTGTGGGCTGTTATGATGCTCCCACTAGAGCGGTAGTATGAAGTTTTCCAGTTTGATTTGGGCCCCACAGTCTACGTGATGGTGACTTTGCCTTGTGCTGTTCGATCTCCACTGAAGCTTTGAATAGAGATTTAATTTTCTTATTATTGTTTTGTTTTTTTGCCACAGTCCAATAAGAACTTCCTGTCAGCTGGTGAAGGGGAATGATGTCTGTACCCTTTCAGACTAAAAGTCTTTTTAAGGAGCTTCCGTTTTGGGCTTTTAAATTCCTGCTCCAGTGCTAACTGTACAATTACACTATACACTTAATCAAGATACCTTTACTGCAGACCGTCATGGGGCCGCTGATCAGCTCTCCGTTTGATAGAGTACGACTGTTAAAGTGGAAACCCATGCAGGTTGTAATCGGAACCTTATTTAGGGAAGTATATATTGAAAACCAATGTATGGATCTCCTGGCTAAAAATTTAAAATCAGTAAAGTTAGCATTGTATCGTAGTATTTTAAATATTTAATAGGCTGACATTCTTTTTTTACCCGTGTTGATAAAACGGCAGTGTATTGTCAGCTTTGGCATTATGTGCCCATGACGGTTTCTCTCTGTCACTAGTTGACACATGAAGGGCAGTTTGCACTGAGACATGCAGGGGGCAGAGGAGACGTCACAAACACATTAACCAAGAGCCGCTACTCCAGCTGCCCTGGAGCCTAGGCTCAGCTGTTCCATGTACTTAGCGTGCAGGATGCTTCATCAACTACCACTTGGTCTTCAGCTCCCTTGTTTGCCAATATTACTCCATCCAATTTTTTTTTGCAACAGAATTATGTTAGGAAAAAAAATCATGTTTGCTTCAAACTAAAGGCTACCAAAGAATCTTTCTTTTTTTACTCTCTTGTATTATGTTTTTTGCCCATACTATCAGTGCCCTTCATGTCTGAATAAGGAAATTATTTCGATAAGTGTGATTTATTCAAATAAAATTATTTAATAGTCACATGTTTTAAATGCCCATAATAAGTGTCATCTTGTTTTTTAAGGTTGCTGGCAATGTACTTAACATAAAAATCAGTTCTTCTTCGAATTGTAATCGGTATATGTACCATAATTACATACGTTTGTAATAATGAACAGCTGGGATATTTAAATTCTGCATTATTCCAAAGACATCATTTTAAGTACCTGAATCCACTCGAGGAAGTTCTTGTGTGTCATTATGTATTTATGAAATGATTTACAAAATGTTAAAAAAAAAAAAAAAAATGTTACCTTTGTTGCAAGTGGTGAAGCACTTTTTGTTAAATGAATCACGTTATCATACAAAATATGACAAGGAAGAATGATAGTACCTGAAATCTTTTAGGCCCTTTCCTGTTTTCAGCAGACAAGCTGTTGATTCACCAAACGCAATGATTTATGTTTCATGTCCGGAGGTTGAGACCTGTACAATATTTCAGTACTCTCTGTTTGCATGCTCTCGCATTCTGATTATTTCTCCGTTTCATTGTGAAGTTGGCTATTAGGAAATAAATAGGTTTAGTTTTGAGTAGTAATCCCAAACTGTGGGTTAAAAAGCAAAATATGTAGCACAAAATGGTTATGCATGCTACAATTTTGGAATTGCTTTGTTGATGCCACAGTCCATTCCGAGACAATGAGTATATGTAATTCCTTACCAGAATAGGGATCATTGTGCAGCATTGTGCAGTTGACATATTATAAACCAAAAGCAGCTTTTGGTTTCACAGCCGTGATGTGTCCTGCATCCCATTCACATTCAGATAGGACAATACATATTCAAGTGGTAGGTTTCGAGGGTAGTTTAGGTTTACATGCACATGTACATGCACAGACGACTGTACGGTGACTTCCATCTGCAAGACACTAACCTAGTGTGTGTATGTGTGTGCGCACATGTGACACAGATGGTCAGCTTCAGTTTCAGGCCCATTTACACTCCCAAAGATCTGGAAGCGACCTAAAAATGAAAGGAGAGTTCAGCAGACACTAAACTTCCCAGTCGTGCAAGGCATGTGATGAAAGTACGGATTTGGCCTCTTCTCATTGTTCTCTGTCTACCTTCCGTCTTGGTCTGTCTTGATCTGAAAACCTACCATTTCTTTGACTGCAGCTTAATGTGCGAGGGCTCAATTTGGAGAGTCAGTGAACAGCAGGGGGCGGGACTTCTGGTTCATTTGAGTGTTCGTCATTCTCCTCTTATGATTGCACTCTAGAAGATTGTACATGTATTTTTGTGTAGCTGTGGAACAGTGACTTCCTGGGAGTTATATATTTTGTCTTGATGGTTTTTATATATATAAAAAAAACAACAATGTGTAAATACTTGTGTAGATCAGAAGAACGGACGGGGTAAAAGAAAAAGACAGGTAAGCTACTTAGAGCAAAGATGAAGGCATCCAAGTGTCATGGCTTTTAAACTGATTTAAACAGCTTTTCTCCAGATTTAGAAATGGCAGGATTTATTGCCTTGTCACAATTCTTTGGTTGAACAAACATCTAATTGAATTTCATGGTTGTAGGGTCATATTGCAAGCACAACTGTTTCAGATCAATGTCTGATGCTAATAATGTCCTGGGGTCCCAAAACTGAAACCATAGGCTTGTCATTATGGAGGGTTTATGGATTATTTCAGTAGATCCAATAAAAATAACAACCAAAAAAACAGAGCAATTATAAAGTAAGTCTGGTTTTGTGCTGAAGAACTATTTGTGGATTTATCCATCAATCTGTTGTTTAGAAAAATCAATATGCATTCAGTGGAGAACCTGCTTAGGTGCTTCACCTTGCCTTCATTTGGCCTGATCTGTTTTGGGACGTAGAAAACAATAGGTTACTTTTGGTTTAGACTAGTCTCAGGCTGTTCCATGACAATACAATCCAGGCACCAAGATTCCCAGGCTATTTCTAAAGTGACTACAGAATATCAAATGATATTCTATTACTGTGGGATATTAAAGTGTGAGATATTGATGTCTGCCACATTTTTAATATAGACTAAGTGCATTTAGCTGCTTGACATAATTGGTTGTAGAATGCTAATTCTGCATTAATGAATTACAGTAAAAAGGTATCTGTGTTGTGGACCGGTAGGAAGAAATAGACTGAGAGAAGAAAGGATAGTCAGCATCAGATCCACACTCTTCCATTCTTCACTGATGTTTATTCACATCCCCGTCTTCATGAGAGATTAATTAATCAGATAATGTCCCCTTTATAACGGAAGATTCCATAGCACCTGGAAAGCTGAGTCTTAATTGTGCTGTGGCAGTCCTTCCACGCTTACAATCAGCTTCCAGTGAGCATGAACTGTCGTCTAAATAACTGCATGCTGGATCTCGTGCCGGGTGATGAGGCAAACGATACCACAACCGCTTTCTGTATTATAATCCACTAATGCTGGTGTAACAAACTTTTTTTCTCCCCCCCCCCCCCCAAAAATTCATTGTGCCTTATGCCTGTCTCTGTGGGCTAAAAATGGCAAGAGAGTTGGGATGCGAGCACGGACCCACACATCGGTGCATGATGTAGAGTCCTGTGAGGTGAAAGGCCCGTACGCACACTCGGAGGACTAAGCCAGCCACAATATGACCGATCCTCCAGAGAGACGGCGAGGTGATGGCCAGGGATAGCATGTGAGAGAGTGCTGCTGTTTTTAAATGCCCCTGTCTGTTTTTGGTAGACGTAAAAGAAAACAAAAAGACTGTGTTGGATATCACACACAGGCAGGACAGATTATATATAAGTGCTTACATTGCAGTATCTTATCAGAGGAAGTAAGCCCAGTGTGCTCTGAAGACTTAACAAACTGCGTAAGAAAATAACAGGCTCTGATATGTTAATATGCAGATGCATCACCTGAGATATAGGGTAAACCCACCACAATCACAATGGAAAACATTGAGCAAAAGATTAAAGCTGCAAATTAGACAGCTTGTATACACTAGAAATAGAGAAATACTGTGTTTTAAGGCTCTACACACCTTTTTTTTTATTATAAAAAAAAAGTAGAGATTCACACTTGCATGGCAACTGTACACAGCTCTATTTATTAGGAAAGTTTTGAAGGCTTAATTTCAGCAATGTTTATCACTGTCACAGACCAGTATCTTAGACTAATTATCTAGTGGCATCCACTTTTCATCCTATTTTCCTGTTCTGGTATGTATTTTAGTTTAAGAAAGAACATAACATTGACAATCAAACAAGTAAGTAGTTGAGATCTTTCAGTGTAATCCAGAACTTATTTGAACTCCTCATTAATGTATCCTCACGGCAACGACTCGGATCCCATAACGTAATGGGACAAAGCAGAGAGCTGAATTGAGCAGTGTGAGCGTGTCCTGCTCTCCTCCCCTCGCCTCCCTTCTCCCCCGACCATGGCACTCTCAGGTCGGGGCTCATGGGAAAAGAGCAATCTTGCTCGAAAAGGGCTACGTAACATTTTCAAATCTGAAGGGGAAGAAAGAAAAGCAGCACCCGGAAAAGCGAGGCGCCAGTGTCTGTGAGCGCGTCAGTGCCACACGGCGCCCCCCCCTGCTGCGTGTGGCTCACTGAGCAAGTGCTGCCTGCGTCTCTCACTGGTTTCCCCAGTGACTCCAAACATACCATTTTGCAGAGCATCATTTCGAGCACTCGCTTACCCGGGGGCGCACTCCCAGGGGACTGCGCCCCTGATCTGGACTTTGTGAAGCGGGGGCCTGAGGAGGAGAAGCTGGGAAGGACGCTGACACGACAAGCTGGAGCAATACAAGGGCAAAACTAACCCGTCCAAGTAGGGCAACCATGGCCTGTAGTGGACAATGCTACACAGAAGGTGAAACCAATATTAACAAATTAATGAATTAAACAAACAAACTGAAACCTCCAGGCATGAATGTTGATGCCATGTGGCTTCGATTACAAGAAGTAATCTATGAAAAGTGCAAACAGCCTGGCTGCAACAGAAGGGATAGTGCCTTGCTTTGGAGATTGACTTGGGTGATAGAAGTGGCCTTTGATTAAAGCTATAATCTCTTTCCAAATAAAGTAAACGAAAAGTCTAAGGTGGGCTGATTAAATATTTTCCCGATTAGGTTCTAATGGTGTTGCTTGTATTATTATTATTATTTATTTCTTATTATTTTGAAACATTTTTTTTGCATATATGTGATAACTTACCGCCTAACAAAAATATACGTCTCACCACATCAAGTACCGTGCTTGAACTCAGAGCAGTTGATTGCCAAATATCATTTCCTATGAGTAATTCGGTAAATGTAAATTGCTATGACACAGCTGGGGGAAATTGTCCAGGAAGGCCTGGCTCACATTTAATGTATTTGCTCATGTATTTTGTTCCAACTGCTAAAAAAGATCTTTCCATGTCAAGTTAAGATCAGTTTACAGCAGCTAGAAAGAGTGCTGCCAGAGAGAATGCCAGGCTTGTTTGTATTTACAACAGGCAAACACTGCGCCTCTTTCCCTCAAGCAGGCTGAATGGGGCTTGCGCTGACAGTACTCTGGCTGTCATCTCCTCAGACGCCGTCTGACTCTCGTCGCTTGCCCCTGGCAGGCAGATTGCGAGCATTCTGCCCGGGCCGCTGTCGGGGCGAAGTGCTCAGCCTGCTGCAGCCAGGAAAGCAGCTGCTCGCCCCTGTTCTTGGTGTGTCTGCTGGCTGAGCCCCGACAGCTCAGCGCTAATGCTGGTTTTAGCGTGAGCTTCTGCTGCTACAGTCGTATTCATTTGTTAGTTATTTGAAGCATTAAGAAAATGGAATAAAAATTTACAGCTACAAATAATTTTAAATGATTTACTGGCTTAAAAAAATCCTAATTAAATATTTCCCAGTCATTAACAACACTGAAATAGAATAACGACTGTTAAATCCATTTAGTTTGAAATGTAGGTCTGTTGTGTCTTTATAGAATAGTATTGTGCCTTGAAGTTACTATGATAATACTTTGAAGCTTTTTCCAAGCTGTTCCTTTGGGCATTTTAACTTTGAGTGTTTCTGGGGGAATTGAATATATAACAAGTTGGTGGAGCTTGAACGTTGCCTGCAGTCAGACAGGCAAGTGCAATGGGGAAACATCTGTTTGAAAAGCTTCTAAATGGCAATAATGAATATGTCAAGACCAAGGTCTCATGTTGATTACTGATTCTCCTTAAAGTGCCCTGGTTTACCAGATGCTTGTATGAATTTGGAGGAAGTTGTTGGCAAGAGAATTGTTCTTCATTGTAGTTTTCAAACACCTCCGATTCCTGGTTATTAGTCTGCTTTATTCTTTCTCACTATAACTTTACATCCTATGAAATACATGAATGTCTTGACTGTGGCCAGTTCATCCAGAAGGGAAAAAAAATAAAGGTAAATTTGCACTTTATAACATGTTGCCTGGCAAGACACTCGCCTTTTTGTATGTGTTTTTATCTTCCAAAGTAGGTTTTTTTTTTTTTTTTTTTTTTAATTTTTGTATTAATTTTATTATAAGTTAACAACAAAAGGGATGGGGGACGTCTGTGTATCTGCAAAAACCATTTTAACAATTATTAAAACAGTTATTAAATTTGGATGTCAAAGGTCACTTTTCATTTGCCCAGCCATGCCCTTGCCTTCCTGGAACTGAAATCCGTAGTTTGTCTGCTTTTATATCGATTTGCTGTGTTGTTCGTTGTGTTTTCCCTATATTACAAAAATGCTAAACAAGTGAATTGTTTCACTATACATAGCTACAAATTAAAAATAAAAAAAAAGAAGAAAAAAGAAATGTGCTATAAATGCCATATATATCTTTTGTAGCGAGGAAGACTAATCTTTTGTATCCCTTTTGGTTTAGGGAATGATGACACCCGGTGCATATGAACGTAGGGCTTTACATGTAGCTGTCATCCAGCAGGAGTAAAGACGCACAAACATAACGATGTTGACATGATGTAGCTCCTCTGTCACCTGGCCTTACCTGTTTTTTGACCTGTGCATCGGAATTAAGGAAAGAGGGGATTTCGGGGTGGGGTAGGCCTATGTACCAGAGAGATTAACGAGACTAACGCTGTTCGACAGCCAGGATGCAGACCCTGCTGGACAGTGTTGCAATGGCAGGTCTGGGGATACATAAAGACTGCTTGGGCACAGAATGTTCTAGATTAGGGAAGAAGAAAAGATGTCCCTGTGCTTCCAGCTCCAGTAAACCTGTGTGCTTTGTGAACTGCTGGATGGGGCAGAGGGGGTAGCTCGGCTCGTCCCCGTCCCCCCCTCCCCTTCTAGTTGGACATCACTTTCAGTAGCATCTCCAGTTTCGCGGGCACACAAGACTGTGGGACTGTACGGCAGTGGGCTGGATAGCCCCCCCCCCCCCCCCCGGCGATATCGGCAGTGCGCGAGGCGGCGGAAGTGGTGTCTTGAAGTGACCTTTGGAGCGTCATTAGCTGAAAATGAAAAGATTAGTTTTCCTCCCAAGGCTGAACTGGGTGTCTACATCCTGAGTGGGTCTGCGTGGCCAGCGTGAGTATGGAAAGCAGAGGATATGGCTTATAGCTTTGCATTTTCAAGACCTCCCCCGCTGCAGCACATTATGCTCGTGTCGTGTTTCAATATTTACAACTCGACTCGATTCTTTTTTTTTGTTTGGTCATAACACCTAGCAGTAAACTGTCAGTTTCCTGTATCTAGTTCTTTCAATGAAATGTTTCTGCATCCTTTTGTATGTCCTAGTTCAACATCTTTGTTCCAGCGTCTGAAAGCTCCGCAGAACTTCCCTTTGACACCCAGAATGACCTCAGCAGAGGGTGTCATTGCTCAAAAGTAGTATTTCGGCAGACGGCGCTTTGCATCTGTGCCGTACACATTGGGGATCTTGAAACGACGGCTGTAACAATTGTGATCCCTGTTACTATCCCTGCATTCATTTGAAAAGTTGTATGTTCTGAAATAATTGAATGAGTCTTTGCTGAAGTGTAACACAACCAGAGTTTGGTTAAGTTTGGACATGAGGTCCATAAATGATGCGGATAAGAAACATTTTCCTCTTTGTAACTTTCATTTGAAATTTGTTGTGGTGTAATTTGTCTTTACATCATGATATTACAATGGTACTCCTTTGCCAGCAGAAAATTACCACCATGCTATCCTACTTTTTATGCCACTTTGGTTCCAAATAATAAAGATCAAGATTACACAAAATACACAGCCAGTTTACAACTCGAAAGCCCATGTGATAATTCAATTTGTATTTTTGATACCAAAACACAACTAGATCTGTGGGTAGCGATGGGAAGAAGTCCACTATGAACAAATCAATATGGATGATTTAAAGACATTTCACCCATTTGTGAATATAGGAACTGTGAGTATGATGTACATTTTTAAAATGATTGATTGTATAAAGTGTATCAAATGATGGGGCACAGATGCTTAACTTGTATGGGGGAAAAGATCTATTTATAACAATAATAAACCATATTAATTTCTACAACATTTTCAGAATTAAAAGTGAAAGACATTTATTTGAGTAATCATTATAGATCCTTTGATATGGCAGTCAGCTAAGGAAAAGTGAGTTAAAAAAATTATTTTTAGTGATTATTTTTTTAGCAGTTCTAGGTGTTAATCTCTCTAACATATGTCTTAAAAAGCTCATTTTTCCTGATGTTCAGGTTGAATGGTCTTGCAGAGTACAGTGTTTCTGGTTCCAGGCCTCTGTCTGGTTTTAGACACCTGTCCAGTTCAACACATTCATGCTGTGCCCTGGCCGCACATTACTGCAGACATATATTAATGCAGGGCAGGGCTGCGGAACCCTGCCTGGCTCTCTGATGTTTTTCTACTGAAGTAAAGGAGGTTGTTTGGCTGTCGGGCTAAGATAGATTCAGACTGGCAGCAGACGCTGTAACCTGGCATGTACCTGTACTGTCTGGCAGAAACTCGTACAGAGAAGCATGATTCTCTCAGCCACTTAAAAACGCAGCAGAAACAGAAGTGACGTCCACTGCTTGTATATACATATTGTACATGCATACCGATGTTATTCAGACATTCATTATGTTGTTTTAGTCAAGTTTTGTCTTTTGTTAACTTTTTTTGTCTTGCTGTTCAGTAGAATATTTGCACTTTTATAGATGAAAATTGTGGAATAAGGTATTCGTTGTTCTTTCAGCTGTTTAAATATTTTAATTTCTTCATGCAGTGTGTGTGTGTGTGTATGTGTATATATATATTTTAGTGTGGCTAACCTGATTGAATATTTAATTATACAATATATACATCGGTATATACTGTATTAATGTTATCTTACTGAAGGCTGAGTTACTGGGGTCTATATTTTTAAATATTGTACTGTTAAATCCCCTGTAAGATTTTAGGTTTCTCCTTGGGATTTTAATTTTGCTGCCTTTGGCTGCCAAGCTAAAAATGAACAACGAATATTGGTCTGGACATGCGGTTGTGCATCATACCACCATTTACATCATTCTGGGGATGAATGTCCCCGATACCTCTAGTTAGATTTGTTGTGCGTTTTCATATTTTCATGGTTAGGGTTTTATTTCCAAGGGCTTTTTTTTTTTTTTTTTGCCTCTCGAAGGTTTGATAATCTGTGTGGACTGTGTTTTGTTTGGAAACTTAAAAGGGACCCTTATACACAGTTACGTTTTGGGTTAACAATGCAAAACATTCAAGAAGTTTTAAAAAATTACTATGAATTCTGTAAAATGTTTCTACTGTACGGTACAAAGCAAGCAGAGAAATCAGCCCGGGCTTTAGCCTTTAGTATATAAAACGCACATCTAAAAAATCTGCTGCGTCTATTGAAACAACAAATTACACAAAGGTTTCTCTTGAATGCTGTAAATTGTCCTAAAATCTGTAACTGATCCATATTCTAAAAGAAGGTAAATTGGTAAAAATATATTTTTTTAAAAGGCAGTAATGTCTGGTGAGACATCCTCGGAACCATCCGGAGGACAGCAACACTCCCATTTATTTATACATTTGTTGAAAACCATCCTTCCTACTTTTCATTAAATTACATATATGTTTGCCATATCTTATCACCACTATGTTATATCCTCAGTCTTTGAAAGAAATTTATACCAAAAACTTCCAGTGCAATGTGCTAATTATACATTAATTTCCTGCTTTTTAGGGATCTGTAAATTGGTATGTTTGCATTTCATATTTATTTAGTATTTATTCAGACATGCTGCTAAATATGTGCAAAGGCTCGGTTAAAGCATGCAAATTCATATTTTTGTATAGTTGCGAACCAATAATAATTTGAAATCTGAACATTTCTAGCGTTACATCCATACTGTTCTTTACTCTGTTATTTTTTTACCACTGTCAGCTTCTGAAAAATGTATGTTACACAGGATATACCCAACTTCCAAATTTATTATGGACTTCTCTCTGCAGTTCTTCCAAGGATACTACTGGCAGGATTTAAATAACATTTCCAATGGGACTCACCTAATGTTAAGACATCAATTAATGACTATCTGTGAAACTTCATTGATTGCTCTGTGAATACCTTCTCAAATTGGCTGTTTTTACAACTGCATTACTTCCTTTATAGTTGTTGAGCTATATTTTGCAAACGCATCACACTGCTACTCACTCTTATTGGATACATGCTTACACCGAGGAGAACAGCTGTATGCGTCTGAATGTTACCACTGCATTGTGTAATGTTTCTCCTGTGCAGCATAGTTGAATTTGATCCAGTGCCCTTTATTACGAAGTTCAAGGGACCTACTCCTGTTCACTGTGTTGCTTTAGCAGATAGAGTCCCTCACTCTCACTGTTTCTTGCTTGCATGTACACAAGTCCCCAGAAGTAAGAAGATAATGTCAGTGACCCAAAGAGCCCAGAAAACTGTTCTGAGATCACTGGGTGAATCACAGGACTTTTTCAGTCACCAGTAGTCAAGTTCTTTAATGGATGAATAAGATGTTTATGGGTCCCTAGATAGTGAAATCAAATAAAAGCAGGTTGCTTCTTAAAACTTTCAGATTAATAAAGTATCAATTATTTTTCTCATAAACGATACCTGTAAATGGTGTCTCTAAAGTGGTAAATGATGATTCAAAGAATATTTGCATACCTTGAAAAGTTTTTATGAGGTCATATGTTTATTTTTGTAAAATAATTGTTCTGATATTAAAAGCTGAAACTAAACAATAGCTTAAATTGTAATTGTAATTATTATTGAATAGTGTATTGCTAAAATATATGATGAATCTGAGACTGTGTCCTCCTTTGTCTTATCTCCCTCAGTAAAAGTAAACCCCTCTCAATCCCACTTTCCATGTATTCTTTTATTTGCGCTGTATGATCCATTCAAAAGCCCATGTTCGTGGAATTTAGTGAAGTGCCGTTTAAATGCTTTGATTTCAATTAACTTAATTCACAAATATAAGCTGAAAACAAATAGCTAGTTAAAAGTTACAAATGACATTAATAAGGAGTCAAAAAGGAAAGCCATGGAACTAATAAGCATGTTTTTCGCTGTTCCCATAACTATTGATAATGCTTATTTTTTTACAAAATCTAACGGAAAAAAAAAAACTGCTTTCTACCGGAAGATGTAATATTTAAGAATTTTACACGAACACAATACTGCTAAATCCACATTACTATTGTGTATTGTGTTTGACATACACGTATGTAAACCTGTGCTTACACTTCTCTTTAAACAACGTACATGGATAAAAAGGAAGTATGATGACTGGTGATGAGACTGCATCAGACTGTTTCATTATCTCTATGACCTCAAAAATGAAAAAGTTGTGACTGCCATTTGAATTTATTTAGGGAAAAATTAAGAAAAAAAAAACATCAGTGGTAGAGACGAATTTCCTCTACATTTAAACTAATCTGCAGGCTGGTTTCCTGTCACATCTGTACATAAGTAAAACGTAGTGGGACTTTTTGGAGTGTAGTCATCACAGAACTTACAATTGGGTCTCTTAATTTACAATACTGATTAGAGCAATAGTATCTTGCATTTGTGTTACTGTTTGAAGGCCTTGACTGTCAGATTGGGCTTGAAGCCTCTGTGTTCAGAATGGTGAAAATGCCAGGAAGATTGCCGTCTTATAATACTTGTGATTGGTGGTTATAATATTGCGAGTGATGCAAATGAAACTGACGCTATATGTTACTAATTCTAACTCACTCTTTCTTCTAATTCAAAAAAAAAAATCACTGTGCAAAAGGAAATAGAGCGTGTAGGGTAATTCCCTATATATAGAGGGGGAAATAAAAATAACGTTTTATACTCTTTTCTTGCGGATTTTTTTTTTTGTTTGTTTTGGTAATCTCAGGACTCCCGTTTCCCGCTAATGTTGGGTCAACCGATTAGTAAATCGAACCAAAAGAAAGTGACATCTAAGAGCCTATAGTGATAACTGGACAGAGTAAAAAAAAAACGCTTGCATTACGAAGCTGACTTGCAGCCACCTACGAAAGGAGTAAGAATTACAGTCTTGAATACCGATTTGGACATTAGACGTCAGGAAATCGTGATTTCCAAGTTTTCCTCCGAGGATGTATCATTAGAAACTGTAAAAATTTATTTATCATCAAAGTATTACCTCAAAATATGTATTTTGAGCATTAAATTTAAGTGCCATTAATGTATACATTTGTAATATTTGTACGACATTTCATAATATATATCACGCTATACAGTCAATTGTAATAATTTAAAACGTGCAATAAGATAATTGGTTTATGATTGCTGATGCATGTATGATTTTAGAAAATGTATCCTAATTTTGGATTTTTGTTTAGTGTTGTCGGAATCTTTTTTTAATAAAAGTTGATGACTTTGACAGGGCTGGACATATATACTAAAATATATATTCCGATTACTGATTTTCTGATTAAAACTGCAATTGGTAACATAATCTAGAAGATAAAATAACGACAAATTTAAGTTACACTTGTTTTAATATGAGGCAAGTATCAAGTGATATTCAGGCATTAAAATAGGCTGCAGGAAAATAACACAGGCAGTACGTGCTATCGTGTCATTTTCGCACAGGAAATCATACTAAACTCATAGCCGTGTTAATCGGTCGTATTTTTGTATGACAGCTGCACTTGTACAAGATATCTAATATTTTAAACAAACTAGCCCATTACTGTGGGATAATGGCTAAACAGACATTTTTATTGATTTCATTTTTCGATTACTTTAAAACGGATAAAGAGCTAATCTGGCATGAAAAACTAACATACTCCGCGATTGTGACACCCCTGGCCCGATGACCGAAGAGTATTAGCTAGAGTATTAGCTTCTCAGTTAACAGCTACTGTATGCTCTGATCACCTCTAACCACATAAAATAACTGGTGGCTATTTCTGTAGCCTACAGTAAACAACTGGATAAGCGGCCGAGAGCCCACATACCCCCTGCTTGTGCAACGATATTCAGCAACGCGCTGGGTGGCCGCAGTAACATAGTGCGCTGCGTTCCGGCAAACGTCGGAAAACCAGACCGGCTTTCCCAGTTCAGCCTCATTTGCTTGGTTAACTGTACAATCGCACATCTTATCTCTGTAAGCTACATTTAAACTTGGAAGGAGAATCATTAAACTCGATTGACATTTCGTTAGCGTCAGCTTGCACTGCACGTTTGGTGTAGTTTCCCCTAAAAAAAAAACACTGCGCCATCATTTTATATAAGGCTTCCTAGCGAAGAACCTGTTTTCTTGTATATTTGACAATGAATCGGGTTTTTCCTTACTAAACAGAAACTACTAAACTTTTCCTTACTCGTTCATATCCTTTATTAGACTCTTGTCTCGATTCCGTTGTTTTAACGTATACTTCAGCGTAAAGCTCAAGTAATCAGTTTAAAACATCGAATCTTTTTAGTGTAGTTGTTCTATTTAAGGGTCCAAGCAGCGAAGCTCCTGGACCATTATCCTGGATCATTATCATGTTTTGTTTTTACATTCCTACCCCAGCCCTGCAGTTAAGTGGTTTTCGGTATGGCATAAAAATTAATTCGGCAATAAGAGCCGTGATTCCCCCTTTGACCCTCACCATAGCTGGTTGGCAGATCGATGATTGTGGTTTTAAAAGCTGGAAAGAAAACAATATTTATTTAGATGACTGACTTGCTAACGTGGAGTCTTGACCAGACCGTGACATGCCCTCTGTCCCGATCAACCCATTAGGAGACATTTGAGGCTGCTTAGGACACTACTTTCTAAGGGTCACTAGTGACACATTTTTAGAGATCCTGTGTGAGTTATTTGAGGTCATTCCTACATGTCAAATTCCAGTTGTTTTGTCTTGCCATTTTTAATAGGATATGATGGGTTCAATCTTTCCACTTCTAATTTATATGACAGGACTTTGATCAATCACAGTTACAAATTGATTCTAACCGGCACCTAATGCTGGTCTTTTAAATAAATGAAGAACTATGATGAAATCGGTTTCACTGTGAATTCTGCATGTAGAAAATGCACCAATAATTCTAGCTAGATGTAAAATGAAAAGTAACCAGCGTGTCACAATTTTCAGGATGAACTGGGTCAGTGTATCATCTAGTGCTTCATTACCATTTCAGGATGTAGGAAGAGGGGAAGACGTCCCATAAGACATCTCCTGTGAAACAGCTCAAAGCCTCCGTCAAAGACGTGATGCTCATATTGGCTTAATGATGGCCACACATTGCCAGCTAGTGATTCTAACGAAGGCCCTTCTATTATTGACAAATATTTAAAAAGCACAAGCATTTACAAATAATGAACAATTATTCACTATTCTTCATTAACAGCAATAGTGCAGCAGCTGAATGGGCAGATAGATGCAGTTTGGTGAACTTAAATTAATTCAGTTTACATTAGATTTCATTTCGTTTTTACATTTAACTTAAAGGATGGTTGTATTTCTGTTATACCAAGGAGAATAGAAAGGTATGAAATTAAATATTATTGTATGTGCACACACACACACATAGGTTTGTAATTATATCTTTGTGGGGACTCTCCATTAATTTCTATGGGGAAAACTCTAATCCCAACATGATGACCTTAACCCCTAATCCAGCCCTAACCTTAACCATGAGTAAGCAAACAAAATATGAGACCTTTGACACTTTTACTTTTCGTTTGCATTCACAGATCTTTTTGGGGACCTAAAAAATGGTTCCCTCAATATAAAAATAACAGGTTTTTATCACATTGTGGGAGACATTTGGTGCCTACACTGTAATATAAACCTAATGCACACACACACATGCACACACACACAATAATATATGTTTAAATATGTGTGCATAAGGGCTAACAATCACACATCAGCTGACTGCATTCAGAGTTTCACCATACTCATGCCCTGGTGTTTGTGTACATCACTTGAGTGTCCTGCTAGTGAATTTGAAGACCTGAATAGTTTCCTTTTACCCCCCTCAGAATACCAGCACAATGAACTGCTCACATGTGTAATATTTGTCTTTTTCTGTTCCCTGCCAACATGACGTTAGTTTACCCCAGCAATGTTATGTTGTCCCCTTCCCACTAACAGGAACTTCCACAATAAAAAATAAATCACTTTGGTCTCTGGAGAAGAAGGTGTCATGTTCTGCTGGGTATTTATAGATACCCACACGTTAGTGTGTTACGGATTGCGACCTTGATGATGTTTTCAAAAAGAAATGAAAAATCATTGCATGTAATAGCTATACTTCAATAAAATAAACAGCTGAAAATACTAAAGTCACATGGTGAGAGGAAGGCTGAGGTGGTTGGGTAATAACGGTAAGGCGTGTGCGAGAGATTTTAAGCCATTTGTCCTGAATTTTGGCCACTTTTGAGTAAACTGAAAAGTAAGTGCTTATATTTCTTAATTGTAAAGCATTTTATATTAAAATAATTTGGAGGACATTATCCTCTCTGTAGGTGAACATTGCACAGAACACATTTCTGTAGAGCCTCCTTGCCATTATCAGGTATGAGGGATTGAATTCAAATACCTAATATAGGGTACATGCCATTCTTTAGAAGAAACGTGAAAATCACCTCTGATGACAGCGAAAGCTGATGGAATATGTCTGATGCATGACTCAGTTGCTATGCTCATCTGGAAATGGAATGAGTATGATCGGAGAAGCCTGACTTCACTTCCACTCTTTCTTCCTGGTTGTAGTCAAGTAACCTTACCTTGAGTTTGAGTCTAGAATGAAGTCACCAGTGACTGAGACCAAGTCTATGTCTGAGGCTCCAGTGAGCAAGTCATTGACTGAGTCCAAGTCATTAAGTATAAAACTCACAAAAGTCCACTGATTTTCAGAAAGGGACCATTATGCAAACCAAATATAATAGAGGTTAACTGTTATCAGAATTATACCAATAGGTCATTCCAAAAAACAACTCACCACTTCTTTATCTATTGCTCACGTAAGTAATTTTTTAAGTAAAAAAATATATATGAATAATTCTGTGTCTTGTGAACAATTTCAAATTGTTTACTTGCTGTAGATGTTTATCGTCATATGTGGTTCAACAAAAGTGGTGAGGATGCTGTACACTTGCCTTTGCATGCATTCCTGGAGCTTGGTACTCCTTATATCTGAAGAAATGGTCTTGAGTGAACTGGGTAACCTTTAATTGACTCTTACAACAAACCTTAGGCAATGTAAATGGAGCAGGATATGTCAAACAGAAATAAGGCCAGATACGGCTCATATAGGTCATAGGAACAACGGGCTTGATGACCTGACACATGATTACTGATTTTGTTTTGGTACAATACCATTAATAGACACACAGTGTATTATTCAGTATACTATTCAGGCTTTGAGCAGCATACTATTCATCTTAAATGACTGAGTCCAAACCCAAGTCTTAGGGATAGGTATGTTAAATCAGAGTCTGTATCACAGAAATTGTGACTTGAGTCTGACTCAGATTTGAGTTTTGGTACTACAACTTTGCTGTTTTGCACCAAATTACTGATTCTTACAGCTGATTCTAACTTCTCAGCTTCTCAAAGTAATAGAATTTTCATTTTAAATATATCTGGAATAAATGAAATCACAGTGTGTGTCTTACTGCTGCCATACACACCCAAAGGTTGTGGGTATGAATCCCCCCTCCACTCTGTGGAAATTCACACTGTCATTTGAACCCAGTTGTTAGTCCACATTTTACGTTTATTTTTCGAAAATTATGATGCAGTAATGAGATAAAATTTAACTCAGTAGAATTTGTTTTTTTGTGTTATTTAAAAACATAAAACATTAATACAGCATTTACTGTGAACCATTATTTTAATAACTTGTCGTGCCGCCTCCAGCAGGAATATGTGAAGCCCAACCTTTCCTGGAGAAGCAGATTAATTCCACATTTTGTCACACAGATACTTCGATCCATTCCAATTTTTCAGCATTACTTTTGTATCAACTGCATGCTTCAGGTCAGGTCACTGATTTTTTGTTTTTTGAAGTGAAGGGCAGTGTAGGGCTTAGTGGTTTACTATGCATGTTGCTTTGTTTAAAAAGTGCCTGTAAAATAATATATGCACAGTTTGATTCCACTAAAGGTAAAACTTCTTAGTGTTGTCCATGTGCCTGGGTGGTTAGGACTGATCACTGCTGTGATAACATGCTGTAAAACATACCCTGACGTCCTGTACAATTTGCTGAATCAATCCGAAAGTCACAGTTATATAAATTATCGCAAACTGTCCGAATCCTGAGCCTAGAAAGCAGATTGAAATCATGGACCTCAGAACCGGGCGGCGGGGGCGGTACAATGCAGTGATAAACAATCACGAAAATTGACCTACACACCCTACAAATAACTTAATGCAAACTAACACAACATTATTAATGAAAACCTAAACTATATCCGTGTTTTTCTTTTAAGAATAAGTTGTAGCTAAGTGAAGTGGACATACACGCCCCCCCAGAAGCGTTCTGTGCTCCGTAAGATCAGCTAATAACGCAAAATTCAACAAAATAAGCTCAAAACAAGGTACCAAAACGCATCACTCAGTCAAAAAAGTGGGTTCTTTCATTCACTTTTTATAAAATAATAATAATAATGTGTGTATGTCTCAAGAAGACATTCCACACTACATTGTACATTCTTTAACTTTCCATCTCTCTTTTTAAGGGTTTCTTTTTTTTTTTTTTTACTTTTTTCACTTTCCACTTCGTGCGGAGCTACTGGGTGTTTTTCAGTACATCAGCTTAGCCTAATGGTAACCTGGCCCGGCACCCATTTGTCACCCATTTGTCACCCATCTGCCCTTAGAGTCCGTCCGGACGTTACCAGTCCGCTGCGTCGCGGCTCATTGCCGCCGCTGCTCCGCTAGGTGCAGGCGCTCGTCCGAGACTAACGCAGGCGGGCTTTCGGCTGCCCGTGGGCCGCGTAGCGAACTGCGTCACGGCCATTCGGACCTCGCAGAAAGTTCCTGTGATCGCAAAACGGGAAGTGAAGCCGCCAAGTCTGTAGTCGCGGCCGCTGCCGCTCTGCTCCAGCTCGCTTTCTCTTTACAGATGGAGGTGGAAACTTTGAGGTAATGGTGCTACACACGCATTCCGTAACTCGGATCTTTCCGCTAGCGAGTGAATCCAAAGAGACCCGGTCGGTTCGCCCGAACATGTCGGAGTGGGATTTCCGAGCGCAGTACCTGTACCGCGTACCTGCTAAGATCATGTGCGACTTCAGCGCAGTCATGGACAGCCTGTCTGATTCGGACTGGGCGAGGTTCGGTAAGTATCCAGCTCGGAAGTGTTCAAAGTCAACCGGTTATCAGTTTAACCGGTACGAAACGTTTAATTAACCTTTGGTTTAAAGTACTCGGGTGTCGGCAGCTGGGTAGTCAGCCTAAGCTGGAATGTCCTTCGAAATGAAATGCCGACCCGCGGCTCCGCGCCGTGTGATTAATCGTAATCGTTAAAAGCAGTGAAAGATTTTCTAAGTCGTCATTAGAGACTTGACAACTGGGCTGTGTGTCATTTTTCTGCTGGGCCTCATGTCATCTTTATCGTGCGGTTAGAAATCGATACGATGGATGGTAACGAGACCAGCTAGATTAAGTGGTTAGCTTTTGACGGCCCTCTGTAGCTAACACAGTACATTGGAAGACGGTGAAACATACTGTTATTGTCATTAGTCCGTGTTCACTTACAAATTCTTTACAATGGGATTAAGGTGGCTAAGCATAAGGATGGATAAAGTGACCCACTTTGAGATTATTAAAGGGTCATTATTGATTATTGTAGTGTTTCTATCTGTTTGCATTATCAGCAGCATATTGCAATAAACTTGCAGGGAAAGATATGAAGGTTTGTTAGAAATATTGCAATAAAATCTGCTATGTTCATTCTATTGAAAACCTTTCATAACAGTGGTTAATCTAAATTTGTCTTGTTCTACTGCAGTGGCTTGTGACTTTTCACCGTTTGAGGTTTTTAGTGTGGAGTTTTGATACCATTTCCTACCATATCAGTATATCACCATTTCAAACCAGTGTCCCCCATCCAGCAGCCACATAGACCCTCCAGTACTCACCATACTCTATGCTTACAGTAAGTACATAAGACCTGGTCTAACTTCCCCCAGACGCCATCAAAAAAACCAGTTCTACAGATTATGTTCAGATTACTTTAAGTGGATGAAAGTAAACAGAGATAAAAATCAGTATATTGAGATGTTGTGTGAGATGGTCATATGCCAACTGGAGGACTGGATCTCTCAGTACTGTCATAGTGGGAAAATACAGTTGGCTGTTTTTCTCTTTGAATTTTCCCATGGATTTATGACACACACATCTACTCACTGGAAGTTAGTCTTTTGTAATACTTTGGATTCCAGGACGTCATTCCATAGCCACATTCTGACTCTCACTATAGCATCTAAATAAAAAGGGGAATGTTTTTAGGCACAATATGTGTATTGCTTATGTCGAAAATATAGCCATAGCAATGAATGCTTTTCAGGTAAAATAATACACCACAACATACATTTAAAGGTAGAACATACTTAACCAATATAATGCTTCAAAATTAATGGATTAAAATGAGAAAGATAGAACTAAAGTGTAGCTTAATGTAGTCTGTTATGCTTCATAAATGTTTGAGACATCTATTCTAAATGGTTATTACTATACTTGGTTAGCATTGGTTAGTACCATTGCCTCACACTTTTCTGCTCTCTCTCTCCATCTGTATGGAGCTTGCTTCTTCTCCACGTGTCGTTCTGGGGTTTCCTCCAGGTTCTCTGTTTTCCCACTACAGTCCAGAAGCATGGTAAGGTGATTTGGAGATGCCAAATTGCCCATAGGTGTGCATGTGTGAGAGTCCCCTGGGATGGGTCGGTGCCGCTTCCCGGGTTGTTCCTTGCCTTGCGCCCTTAGCTTCTGGGACAGGCTCTGGACCCCGCGACCTTAAATAGAACAAGTAGGTACAGAAGATGGATGGATGGATGATATTATGGTTCACATAAGATGCACCAGTGTGATTATAGTCTTATGCTATTCAGGCTGTGTCTATTGTATTTTTTTAGTTTTTCGGCTGATTTGCTTTGTAGGGTAGACAAAGAAGATGATCGTTTAAATGGTGTCACTTTACTTTCTTATATATTTAGTTGCTGTCGTCTTTTCCATCATACGGATAAATAATACACTGAACCAGCTTTGATCCGGATGTATGTCGTCATGATTTTTTTTTTCTTTTTATTTATCCACTGATATTGTTGGACTTTTGCAGCCAACTCACACACGAGTCTGTAAGGGCCGCTGTTGTTTCCAGCATTCCAGTCTGGCCAGCTCATCGGTAAATCGCAGCACTAATAGAGGCCATATGGGTGGTGTAAACTCATTTTAGAAAATAATCTTTTGAAGAACTATGCGGTAAAATAAAAACTAGCATCCCAGAATAGGTAAGGTAAAAAAAAAAAAAACAGATGTTTTTAACAAGGAGTCCTTAGATTGTGTGTGGTGGGAAAGCCCTGACCACAACTGATCTTTCTGTGATCTAGCATCCCACGTGCTGAATGACCAGACTGAGGTCCGGCTGGCTCTGAAGAGAGAGAGGCGGACAGACAGCGTGATGAGCACGTGGGGCAATCGCAACGGCACCGTCGGGGAGTTGCTGGCTGTGCTTGACGAGCTGGAGCTGCACCGGGCCCGGGACATCATCCTGAGTATGAGCTGCACCCACCGGCGCTCTCTGGACTGGGCGCAATCGCAGGATCCCGAGTTCTGTAGGAACTGAGCCTTGTGCTGGCTGCTCGTGTTCCCTGCCTTTGACGTTGTGTTATTTGTTGCTTTATATGTCAGTTCATCTATTTTTACATCCGTAGGTCAGCTGCCAAAATGTCCTCGGCCCATGGACTCCAGTCCTCCGAAGCTCTCGCTCCCACAGTGCCCCCTTGACCCAGGTGACGCGCTTCTCGCATCAGGCTTTCGTTTTGCTGCCAGCCACTTGGTTGGAAATGTGCTCAGCATTAATGAAAACTTTCTGAGAGTCTTTTTGAAGGATTATAACTGGTTATAGATAATGATGATCCTACGAAATATAGTGAACTACCTCAGAAGGCAAGTTTAGTTGATTAGGAATGAATGGCATTAATAATAATAATAATAATAATAATAGTTCTGTCAGGTTTTATTCTGCTTTGTGGAACTATTGGCAGGTTTTAGCCTTTATGTAAGCCTGTAATTCCTTGCTATGGACCTACTTTTGTGTCTTTAATAAAGTGAACTAACATAATAATGATAATAATAATAATAGTAGTAGTAGACTCTTTTGTGGTACTCCATCTGAGTAAAGATGCACTGTAGTTGTTAACTGAGCTCAGAGGTGGGTCGTTCAGGTCTAGAGAGTAACAGTCCAAACTCAACTGCTCAGTGGAAACAAAATCTTAGTCTGGACTTTTAGTTTCTGGATCTGAACTGTCCACCTCTGACTCAACACCCACTCAGGGTAACCAAGCATTGTAACAGCTTTAATAGCAATGGTAACCTATATTTTACAATTAACTGCATACATTTGAAAACAGGCTTCAGTCCTCTACCAGCGGTGAAGTACCCTCTTCCCAATCCTGGCCCTCCCCCATCAGATTTGGACTCGGACCAAGAAAAAGAAGTACTCATGGATCCTCAGGTAAAATGTCTGAAAGCACTGGCTGAATTAAACAGGCCGTGGGTTAACTTGTGCGTTCTCCACTCTTCCTCTTCACTGTCTGCATTATTAGACACGATGTGGAATCTGGCGCCAATCTATTATCTTTCTGAGAAGAATGTAATCGTCCCAGCAGTAGAGATGTGTGCTGTGCCAAAGAGGAGGAGAGCTTACTAAGAGACGCGGTGGTTCCTCATGTTTTCAGGATGGTAGCAACAGACAAAGGATGCATAGCCAGGCATTTTATATATCAAAAACCACACACTGCGCTTCTCAGAAGAATGATTTTTGGTCCGTTTAAGATCCACCAAACATTCTTTTACTTACATGTCTGTGTATTGCCATTTACTGAACTGTACCGTTCTACCATTCGAAAAATCCCCAACTACAAATCTAACCTTGAATCCAGTATGTGCTGCTCTGACATTCCTTTAAAACGTAGTAAAGGTGTTTTTATTCTCTCTTCCACCACAAAGTGAGGTATTTTATTTACAAAATCAACCAAAAAGAATTCCATTTAAAAAAAAAAAGAAAAAAAAAAAAGTGAAAGTTTCATGACTTAGAGATGGATCCGCAGCACCACAATGTGAGAACAAAGAACGGTAAAGCAGAAGCAGGTATAAATATTTGGTTTTCTGTCGTCTTTAGGCGCCTGTGGAATTTCAGCACAAATAAGCAAGTGCTGCTAGAGGACCAATGCTGAACGCTAACATAAAATAAGAGAGGATGCTTTTATCTTTCTCTTTGCCGATTGCTGTGGCCATAAAGAGCAGTACTCACAGTATTTTCATTGATATGGTTCCCATAGCAATACTTCATGTTCAATGCTCTCTTCTGCTTTTCTTTACAGTCCTCCATGCCACCTTCCAATGCCATGTCCTGGTCGTTTGAGGAGGTGCAGCAAGGCACGGATAATTTTTCAGCCGCAAGGCAGGTTGGAGAAGGAGGGTTTGGACATGTGTATCGGGCAAATATGAGGAACACGGAATATGCTGTTAAGAGGTTAAAAGAGGTGAGGCCAGTCCTTATTTTATGTGGCTCTTTTTGGGACCGTTGAGTGTCTTGTAAAAGCCAAATTTTACTGAATGCATACGTATCTGAATATATTTTTTTGCTTTTTAAGAAATAGTTGTAAGAGTGTGTACAGGTCATTCCTAAAAGCAGTGAGTCTCTGAATGGGGGTGTAGAGGTGTAATCCCTGGTGGTGGTCTTTTCAGCAGGACTCTCGACTAAACTGGACATTTGTGAAGGAAAGTTTCAAGACCGAGGTGGAGAAACTGTCACAGTAAGGCACCCTTCTCTAGCTTTTAAACATGGCCATGTATCCTATTCGAGCAAATTGCTATGGATTTTCATACCTTCCGTCTTTATTTTAACTTCTTCTTTAATTCCTCTTAATTTATTGAATATTAGAATTGCAGGTGGTGATGTGCAGGTGGTTTGTTGGGATCACTGAAAGTAAATTTACATTGATACAGTGTCCCAATGAGTATGAGGTGATTATGTAACATTCCCTTTATTGTGTAGACAGGCTACTTTAAAACAAGAATATATTAGCTAAATTGGTGGAACTTTAATAATAATGATATTATTGTTTTTATTATTAGTTGTTGTTTGTTTTTTATTGTTTATTATTGTTGTTGTTGTTGAACGCTCGTTGGTTGGTTGGTTGAGTAATTAATTGATTTGATTGGATGGAATGATGGGATGGAGTTAAATAACTGAATAGGGTATTGATTGGTCAAAGTCTGCTAATTGCTGAGTCGAAAAATACATTAGTGTATTGGATGGTTGCTGAAAATGTTGGGGTGATTGTGTAAAACTATATGTCTGTCAGTCATGAAGATCATTTAAACATCATTTTCTTTGACTTCCTAAGACTTTTGCACAGTGCTGTATGTCAGTTTCTCCACTGTGTAAATTCCTGCTGTGGTTTCTCTAAATGGTAGATCTTGTCGATACCACCAATGGGTAATTGATTTTGTGGCTAGCTGCCAGAAATATATTAAGTATCTGTTTCTGGTAGATGCAATATTATTAAAAGACACATTCTGTGATAAGTCTTATTGAAGGATGTCTTTCAGTACCATTTAATTAAGTAAATATATGAGAATGCCCACCATTCAGATATTCTAGCTATCGTCTGTCCACATATTCTCCGTAACCTTGGATCAGTGGAGTGTATTGTGTTTTATGCATTAGTTGTTCTCGGTTGTTGCTATATTTAGTCTCTTCCTTCAGATGTGATATGATTTACATCATCATATCAAAAAGTCTGTAGTGGTTAGTTTCAGTACTTTTAATTCTTTACTTTGCTATTGGCAATGTAGTTAAGTGCATCAATTATGTAACCAATATTCATGTCATTGTCCATAACAACAACATAATACCTAACTTTGCTAATTCCTTGAACCATTCTTCTTGTCATCCATCCGCTGAGCATGGAGGCTATCTTAAGAAGCAAAGGGCACAGATGCAAACACCATGGATGTGATACAAGTGTAAATCTCACTAAATCTGCTGCAGAAAACAAGCTGTTTCAAAACGATACCTTACTTAGTAGCTGATGGTATTTTTTAGCTGCAGCAGCAGCAACAACAACAATATATTTGTAATGTCGAGTTGGTCGATCAGCTTGAAAGTGTCAGACTTTGTTCTTTATCTCTGATTAATGACTGGAATGATGCTCGTTGAAAATGCCTTTTTCCATTTAGCATCATGATCTGTGAAACAATGGAACTGTGGAACTTAATTAACGTAGTAGTACTCTTAAGAAAACCATGCACTTCAGCTGGAATTTACATTAATTTATTTATCAGATGCCATTGTCTAAAGCTACATACCAGTGAGGCAGTTAATGCATCACAAAGACACTGCTGGGAAGGGAAGCCACATCTGGTGCAAGTGCTTCTATGCTGAGCTTCCAATGAGTGACCAGACAAACGTGTAACAGTTATGGGAACAAGAGCTAAGCAAAGGAGACTAAGGGGGGACACGATCCAGGTATATAAGATTTTAACAGGTCTGCTTGTTAATGGCTACGTCAGTATTATTTTAAATACTAGAACTCTAAAACTAGAAAGCACTTCTTTACACAGCGTGTAGTTAGAGTGTGGAATAGTCTTCCTGTTAGTGTAGCACAAGCTAAAACCCTGGGTTCCTTTAAATCAGAGCTAGATAAGATTTTAACAGCTCTGAGCTATTAGATAAGTTCTCCTCAAACGAGCTTGATGGGCCGAATGGTCTCCTTCAGTTTGTATGTTTATGTTCTTCTTAGGTTCTGACTGTGTTTGAACATAACATCAGAAAGCTAAACACAAGAATCTAGTAGGAAATTTTGTCATTAATAAAATGAGAAGTTGCGTAATTAATCCCTGCCTGCGAGAGGCTTTGGGCGTCTCTGACCTTGTCCAGGACAACTGAAGGATGGTAGTTGGACTATAGGCCTCCTAACAGTGTGTTTTAGAGCTAAATACAAGGCTGGTGATATGTATCTTACAGATGTGTTAAATCTTTATGCTGGACCAGACGCGTCCAATGGATGTTCATATTGCATGAATTTTTACTTTAACAATGTAAAATTTACTTGAATGATTCATTGACTCAGCAGAGCCCCCCCCCCCACAGTGCTACAAATACTGTAACCATTTATTGAGCAAAAAATGTTTTCTAGTACCTGTTGACCTGTATCTATAGTGATTTGCTTTTGTGTGGTGCAGTGTAAATTGTTTACTAATTGGTTGATTGAGTCCGTTTATTTATGAGGTAAATGGAAAATGTCCTTGTGCTCTAAGCCCTGTGCAGTAGGTCTAGGGTTGTTTTATTCGTTTATGCATTTCTGCTTACAGATACCGGCATCCTAACATTGTGGATTTTGCGGGTTACTGTGTCAGAGGAGAGACACACTGTTTACTCTATGTTTTCATGCCCAATGGCTCTCTGGACGACTGGCTTCACAGGAAGGTAACCGTCTCGTTCTCACTGTCATTAATGGGCAAAACTGGCAGTAGATTACAGGGATTATACCAGCCGTTCTCACTGTCATTAATAGGCAAAACTGGCAGTAGATTACAGGGATTATACCAGCCGATGTAATTCCCTCAGACTGCTTTACATATTACTTGTGTTCAGTGCCACCTGAATTAATTCACCATTGCTGTCTTTTTAATAAAAATTTTTTTTTTTCATTTTGTGTTAAAATGGGGAGTGGTATGGTGGTGCAGTGGTTAGCACTGTTGCCTCAAACCTCTGGGTTCGAGTCTCCGCCTGGGTCACGTGTGTGGAGTTTGCATGTTCTCCCCATGTCGTCGTGGGGTTTCCTCCAGGT
>JAODJX010000109.1:11411913-11468571 GCA_026776945.1 Isichthys henryi
TCCTGGGTTGTTCCCTGCCTCGTGCCCATTGCTTCCGGGATAGACTCCGGACCCCCCGCGACCCAGTAAGGATAAGCAGTTTGGAAAATGGATGGATGGATATTATTGGTCTACAGTCGTGGTTTGCCAGCATAGTGATGTGAACTACTAGCCAATGAGTAGCTCACATAACATTTAACAGACTTTGAGTGTGATTTTTTTATTTCACATACTTGACTTTGTCTCGGAGGATGAGCGTTGTGTGGTTTCGGCGTGCTGCAGTGTGGATGTTTGTGGACGGATTGTTTGACCGCTAGCTTATGGAGTCACCATCACTACCGAGATTATTTTCTTTCTAAAAGTAGCTCTCACTGTAAATAAGGTTGCCGTCTATAGAGACACGCTCCGGTTGGAATCATGCAAGCAACATGGTACATTGTTTCATGAACACCCTCAGTGAAAAGAAACCAGTGAGCGACCTCACATATACCAGAGGGAGTACCTCTTTTTATATGGCATGGGTGCAAATGGCAATGAGGTATTTAAGCATTTTCAATGGAGGGGAGTTTTTTAATTGGGTAAAATGGAAAAATTTAGACCGGACGCCAAACTTAAAGGGACATATAGAATCCTTGGGTGGTATTTATTGCTTAGGCTAACTGGTTAGAGGTTTCATGCCAGATGCAGTGGTATAATGGTTATTAGCTGAACTAGTGAATCACACAATTTTGGTACTGGCAATGGTACTTGAAAAACAGCCAATAAATCCGTGCGACAGGCAGTGTCTCCTATATCTCCCACTCAGCCATTCGCTGAGAATGCAGCAAAGTGCAATAATGCAAATGTAATAGATACTATTATTTGAGGTAAATTAACTCGGTGTCTTCTTTCTGTATGATCGACGTATGACCTTGTAAAACACAATTGCTGTATATTGTTTATGACTGACACCAAAAGCACTTGTTACTTCCCCTGTGGATTTGTTTTGCACTTATTTTAAGATGGAGTCGATGCATTTGTAGACATAACCAGAGAGCATGGACAATACCCAAAGATTGATTTGTACATTACTTACGTCTGCTTTAGAATATGCTTGTCATAGATGTCTCAATTTTTTTAATTGATGTACCCCAGTGATTCCAAGTAATTACCCGGTTTCATAAATTTTCTTTTTTTAATTGCTTCTCAACAATTCATTTTGCATTTTTAATAACTAAGGGCTGTTATCAGAACATTACGCACCGGAAATGAAATAAATTTATCTTTCTGAATGCTCCTTGTTGTCTTCTGTGTGCATGTCATGTTATGAAATGACAGCAAGAAAGAGAAGGTTGTCAGAGTGACGCACGGTGGTTCGGTCGCTACTTAGGTAGCTACGGACTTGGCGATGGAGAAAACGTAGGCGATGTGTGTGGTGCCCATTACAGTCCAGTGGCCGGCCACTAGGGGCAGAAGTCTGGGGAGGATTAAAGAAGGAAGGCCATTCTTAAGGGGTATATATGATCCCGTGGGACTCATTTAAACAGAAATAGGGCAACATTCAGGCGCAGTGCCTAGTCAGGTGCCAGAAAAACTGTGGTGGTTGTGCTGCCATGGAAACAGGGAATGGCAGGGCAGGGGTGGAGGCCGGGGGAATCCTCTCCATCCATCTATAGGCCGGGTGACTGATGGATGCACACCTGTAGAGGCGGCTGATTAAAAGAGATAGCTACACATCAGATGCTGATTGCGTTTCTTTTTCCTGACTGAATGTTCAGCTGTCACTGTCAGAGGGCCCGGTTATCCAGCACTGGAAGCCTTGAAATCACCATCATAGGCTCATTAAACACATTTTACTCATGTTGCTTCCTGTGCAGGGAGATTAACGTCTTCTTCACAGAAGAGTTACAGGCTGTTCTTCACACAAAACCACGAGTGCGTGAAGCAGGGCAGGTGAGGAAGCAGAGATCCATCCCCAAGCGCCAAAATCGACACCCCATTAACACCGTTCGTTTGGCCTGAGCACCAGCGTGCCCGCATCTCGTGCACTTGTTGTCTTTCCTGTGGTGGCAGCTGCTGAGGTTTTTAATCTGGTCTTTTCTGACTGTGCAGCTCTTTAATGCGACGTGCGATGTTAATATTGACATCGCATGCCATGCATATGACAGTCAGCTGAGTCTCAGCCATCCCTGAGTTTTGCTAAAATACTGGCATAAGAAACAAAATGTGGAAAGCTTTGCGATTATAATGATTTGTCCCATTTCACGAATATCTAGTACATGTTTAAAGTCAGTCTATAGCTCTCCCCTGCTGCCTTTGCATGACCTCTGCATGCGCTCTCCAAGCCAATCATAATCATCCTCATCCTTGCTGTTGGATTCACTCATATTCAGTGTGGCACATTTGTGAGAAACTGGTCACCAAAAGACAGTCATCTTCTGCCTTATGGGAATATCTCGGATTCCACAGAGAAGATATCTGGGAGATTCTGTCAGCACAGCATCATGTCTGTTGACTCTAGTCAACAGACACTAGTAGACACTAGTATTTAAAAAAACCATTTGTGCTGCAGCTGTTAATTTTATACGTACATTTTGGTTTTCAGGGTGGTCATTAAAAACCTTCTTGAGATTCCTGCGCTGTAAAATTCATTCTTAATAAAATTTTAAATAAGAAAGAATTTTCAGTGTACCAGTGGGGGCATTTTGCTTTATGGGCAAGTCTCAGAATTCAGTTTCTAGAGTTAGCCAGAATGTGCGCTGCTGACTTGCCAGTAAAGACTGACTCTGTTGGTAGATAATAACAAGTACTATTCAATAGTTGGTTTTGGGTAAATTTTTTTGATTTATAAATATGACAATACTTATCAGAAAAAAAAAATCTGTTTTGTCATGCAGCCCTACTAAGTAATACACAATGACCACCGCATTGGTTATGGAAAATGTATGTCTGGGTAAACAGAGGTGGAAAGTTCAGATTCAGAAAATACAAATCCTGACCAAGATTTTGTTCCAACCAACTGTCACGCCCTGCTGGTGGACCGGCAATGGGAGGCAGCTGGCCCCGACCAATACCGGGACTCCACGTTAGATAAAAGCCCGAACAACACCGAAGCCCAGTGCGAGGTAATGTTGATGCAAAGAGACATACTGAGCGTTCATTTCCCTGTCTCCCATTTTGCTCCATTCCGCCCTGCCTGACACTCCCTCCAACCCGTCTCTGCCTCCCTTCTGTCCTTCCTCCCCTCGCTTTCCCTCCTCGTGAGTTCCCCGTGTGCCTTGTCAGCGTCTTCGGACGGACCCCCCGGTGATCGACCCCGACTACGGATCCGGATCCCGACCTTGACCTGCCCGATCTCCTAGTTTTCGACACTACCTGCACAACCACGTCTCTGCCCACTCCCAGTCTGTGTTCTGTCTGCTCAGTTAAATAAAGGCTTTGTCAGCAATCTCTCCACTGGTCTGAGCAGGTTTGTGACACCAACCAGTTCAGTACTTTATGACTGTGACTCTTCATACTCAGCTGGTTGGTTGACACAACATCTTGGCCTGATTTTGTTCTTTCTGAGCCTGAACCTCACACTTCTGTGGATGAGTAAACAACAGGCACTGCACTAGGCTGCAACATGACTTAGGTCCCTCTTGACCCGCCTTGTACCAAAGATCCTCAAACATGCAGGGAAAGCCTTGCTGAAACATTTTACTGGAGAGAAGACTAAAACTCATTTACCCGTCTCATTGTACTTGTACGCTTTTTTGCAGAATGCAAATAAATAGAATTCAGCATTATAGCATTTTCTAAATTTTATTGTTAATATTTACTTCTGCGATTTTTTTTCTGAAGAGATTAAGCCAGTAAATGTTTGACGATTTTTTTTTTGTGAAACGAATTCTCATTTAGGTCAAAATGATGAGACTTTTTGAAATTAAACACTTTTGGTTTCATTTCAGCCCCATCTGTCCATGGGCCCCTGCTGTAGGGCACAGTGTTCCCCGCACTTTGAAGGGAGCTCACTGCGAGAAGAGCTCTGCCTTAGTTATGCGAGCTAAAGTAATAAGCTAATGACTAGCCTTCTGTTGCTAAGAGGCATGCTGTCTCCCAAAGTACCAGCACGCTAAATCAGTACGTAAAATCCACCTACAGCAACGTTCCCTTAACATCACAGACCAGTGGAGACTAGTTCACACCTGAAACATGACAGGGCAAAGTAGACTGCGACAACACAAAGTAGAAATATAATCAGCATCTCAATGATATTTCCTCTGCTGTTCTGTTTGCTTGTATGCCGGTGAGTGTTCACGCCCAGCCATGCATGTGCAAGTGTGCATACTGCGTGTATCTAGCTGTGTTTGGACAGGTTTAGCTTTTTTCTTGTGGGAAATATATATATATATATATATATATATATATATATTAGAATAAGAACATATGTAAGTGTGATAGTAAACAACCACATCTGAGGCCACCTGAGTATTTAAGAAGTGACATTACTGTATGTATGCTAATTATACATGCTGCAAGACATTTCAAGGATGAATGTCTGTTCTCTAGGTTTATGTATTCAGTGGCAGGTTTTCCATATTTCATTGACATGAATTGGTACTGAAGTGGTTCTGCAGTCAGACTTCCACAGTGGTGCCTGGTCGGGCCCAGTCTCTGTTTTGTCGTGTGGCTCTTTCTTAGGGGTAACAAAGTTGGTGCTGAGATTCTACGGTAAATAACTGGCCATGAAAGATAGACTGCAGCTCAATTAATCTCTAATATCTTTTACATACATATTTCTCATTTATGGATAGTGATTTTCAATGTAGATATTGTAAAGTATCATCGTAATGCATCATGACTGGCGGTTTGATTATGGTCTTTTATTATTGTTTGCTGAATTGATTCCCTTTCTTTCCTCTTTGTGGTCAAGGTAATGATACAGTCAGTCGTGGTTAGTTGCTTATCATATGGATTTTTGCAGTGTTAGCATAGTCCTTGTTGTCTCTCTGTTTCTCTCTTTTTTTCCCACTCTGTCTCACTCCCTCTCGTTCCCTCCACGGTTGGTAGTGTGTGAGACATTTTTCCTTGTATCCAAACCGCACATCTACAGAGGTGAATATTCTTCATGACCCCAGACAGATCCCAGAGGAGGGGAACACAGGCCCTTTTGTACGTGGCGTAGTTCATCACTAAGGCGATGCAATCATTAAGCCCTCTCATGGAGTATAAAGAGAGGCGTATGGATCTGAAAACTGTATATTAATGCAAGTGATTATGAGTGGGAAAATTCTTGGTAGTGTTAATGCACAAAGAACCAATGAAAAACTGTATGTGTCTAAAAGAAAGGGTGAGATATGAATACTAATCTATGAAGTTGACATGAGTTTTCTCTAAAGTGCTCCCAACTTCAATGTGTTGCCGAAACCGTCCTTTTGCACCGACTGGTTTTTTCAAAGTATTTGAAGTGTGGCTGGAAGCGCAGCTCTGCTTTGCCTCGGGAGTTTGTTTATATCCTCTGTTCGTCTGTCATCTTCCGCAGGGTCATCGCCGGCAAGGTCTTCTTCTTATCGTTTAGCTCACTAGAAAGAGGGGGATCATTTTCGGCGGGGGAGCTCCTGTCATCCAACCTCATCACAGAGACGCTCGGAAGTAGTGCAAATCGGTTCACTGAAAAGATATTTGCATTTTGCCATTTACTGTAAATGAAACATTTTCCATTAGATCTGTTTATACCCAGTCACCATATCCTTTCTATTACTGGGTAGGACCTACTTTTTTCTTGCAGATCTGCTTCAAAGGTGGATGAATTGTGCGTTCAGAGGAATCCGTTCCGCACACCTCCGTTGTTTTTATTTTCTGCACTTGTGTCTTTCCTGTTAGCCGTAATGGGTCTGGCCATTCTGCTCTGTCCTCCCTCATTAACAAGGTGTTTTCAGGTGTCGTCCATAGTGCCTGGCAATTCCAGGAAGGTGGCTGTTTCTGAGATGCTAAACGAACCACGTATGGCACTGCCCATCACACCCTGTTCAAAAGCGACCGACAGCTAATGCTTAGTCAAACAGTGAGTGAACCTGTTATCTGACTGCTGTATACAGATGCTCCTCTACTGTACTTACAAACTTTCAACTTACGAACTTTCAGATATACGAACAAAGAGGACCGTACGTCCAAATTGTGTTTGTTGGGCTCCCGTTTCCTGTCCGCAACATCAACTTTTTCCTCTGCGCGCCAGTTCCGCCTAGTACGACATCTGGCCGCTACTCCAGCCGCACAGCAGCGTAGCGTACGAACTCCCAGCATCCTAGTTCTTAGTACTTGCGTATACCCTTAAAATGATGTCGAATAACGACTTACGAACATTTCAAGTTATGAACGGCTGTTCGGAACGTAACTCGTTCGTAAATAGAGGAGCGTCTGTATATTCTTTTGTAGCCACATGCTTCCGTTTCCAGGTTATTTGTATTAATAAGCAGGTGCCTACAGCCGGCCCCTCAGTGTCCCTAAAACAACAACACCTGTTGCCTGTGATGGACATTGGCATTGAGAGCAAAGGTGACACCTTAGTATTTCATAACCTTTCCAAGAATTTAACCCACGACAAATTGTACACAGAGTGACAATCAATTGCTGAGGCTAAATTGAAAGAATCTTTATAAAATGTCCGATATACAGGTGAACTGACAAAAGCAATCAATACATTTGTAATGGAGTACAAACAAACAGTTTTTCATTTTGATATTCCCATTGATTAATGCCAGTCCCCAGGGAAAGAATTGCTCTGAAACTTTCTTCACTGAGAAAGTGTTTGATTCAAAAATGCTCTCTGGGCAAGCGGGCCGAGGAAACCTTTGACATAGTAAGCGCTTCTCAGGCAAAGCAAATCACTCCTGGGGTACGTCTTTCGGTCACGCATCAAGTAAAGTTCCACTAGTGGTTGTGAGTTTTCAGTCAGAAAATCACAGATCTTGCCTGTCCAAAATATAACAGAGAAAATGCTGAATTGTTTAGGCTTAGCAGTTGTCTCGACAGGACAGAACATTAGGGACTGGATGCAGGAGGGGGATGAGGACATAGGGAGAGATGAAGGGAAAGGGAAGAGCAAACTAGGTGTTAAAGATATGAGCAACAAGAAAAGAGTCTTTAAGAGGAGAGAGACGGAGAAGTAAAAGTTGAAGTGAGTATGAAAATGCCCGCTCTGGTGTGTGTGTTCTTTTGTGTTACACCAAGCCAGAAATACACAAACAAATCAAAAAGAGATAGCAGGAGTCCATGAGAAGAATGAGAGAACAGAAGAGAGAAGAAGGTAGAATGTGAAAAGGAAAGAGGAGAATAGCAGGACATCATAACAAAGAAAGGGCATGAGTGGGGGACCTTGATTCACTGTGAGCTCTGTCTGTATCTGTCTAAACCTGGGGGGGCCCTTTCACACTGACCTTTGAATTGTGTCAAGGAACTTCAGTGTTTTCATGAATATTTAGATGTGGAAATGCCTGGTCTCCTGCCATCGCTTGCATTGTTTCTTATCAATGATGTCTCTCACCGTGATGAAAAAGACGTATCGTAGCCTCATCACCATAACAACCCTGGTGATTGAGGCTCATGCGAGATATTTCCTATTTCTCATATTCTTCATTTTCTTAATTTTTTATTCCCGTTAGAATTCGCTTTAAATAATTCCACCGGAGAGGTAGAAATTGCAGAGCTCCCTTAAAACTCCAAATTAATTTATTGCAGTTATTTTCACCTTCCGCTGTAGAAGGTCACAGAGGATGTGCACTCACAAATTCGCAAAGCAGACTCTTCATGTTTCCTAGAATGCATGAACAAGCAGAAGTAATTCCAAAATATTCTACCCAATCCTTCAGAGAATCCTGCAACTGTGACAATGAAATATGTGACTCTTCTCTGTTCCCCTTGTTCAATTTGCAGTTCAGACTCTTTTTCTCTCTCTCCCCCTACCTCGTCTCACTGTCTTTTCCTCGTTGCCAGTCTTCCTCACCACCACTTCACATTTGACAGGTCACTCTTTTTCCAGTTGACATCTCTACTTACGTGTTGACTGATTATGCAGCAACCGATGACCATAATTACATATGGACTGGCGGCTTTAATTGTACAATGATTGATGACTCAGCCGCAAGGATATTAGAGTGAAAAATGTATTTTGGTATTTTTCACCACCACAATGTTGATTTTTTTGTTCAGTGGAGCGATAACCAAGAAAATATATTCTTTTTGGAGTCAGTGAAATGTCTGATCAGGAGTTTTGGAATCTCACAAAGTTTTAGAGTCTCCGTACCTTGTGCCTTAGTTCTCTGGCACAGGCTGTTGATGGGTGAGTTGATGGATCTATTCCGCTTTCTCCCCGAAAGGACCTGCTGTTCTGTTGCCCCATGTTTGCATTTATTTGTGGGTAGCACTGATGATGACGCTTGAAAACCTGAAGTTAATTCCCACCATAATTACTCTTATCTCCTGTTTGGCTCACACTCACCTTCACAAAAGCTTCGCTCGTCTGGGCCTCCCGGGAAGGAGCTGGAATTTCAGATGAAGATAGCTTTGTTTGTTTCTTAATTGCTGGATGACTTCCAGATATAATTATGGCCTAATTCAATAACATCCAATTAGCACCTTAATCTTTTGGAAAGGAGGGAAATAATTATTTATGTGAAGATTTTGAGGTAATGAGTTTTGAGGAAATTCTCCAGAAAAGAAAAAAAAACGTAGAGCTCCTGGCATGAATGAAATGGAACTAACATGGGATTGACATCACAAATGAGCAGCACTAAGGGGAAATTCAGTAATGTGGTGTCATTTGTCGAATAAAGATCCAATTTTAACATCTGAAATGACCATGACACGCATTTTTTTTTGTCTGTTTGGAGATGATAGATGTGGTGTAATAAAGAGGGTGACGAAGAGAACTGCGATCGTCTGTGTAACCTGGTGCTTCTCTTGCTGGCTCATTCCTGGATGGTGCTTCCATGGCTGAGTAGGACAGGGAAGCAGGAAGTAGAGATTGGAGTCACCAGACAAAACACAGACCCTGTTCGCTTATGGATCAGCCATTTTTGTATGTAATATTGCCTCCCACATTTCATGATGAACGCTGTCTGGTCTGTGACACTGACATCTAGAAACAAATCCCTAATGCTCGGTGAGCCTATTGGGTCCCGTGGGGAGTGTTTTCTGCCAGCGTCACCAGTCACAGAAAATTGACTGCTCAATAACTGCTGACCAGCTAACCAAAATATTACCGGATAGATATTTACTACCAGTAATATTTTTTACGCAGTGACACAACTTCTTATCATTCAGCATTAACTGTGGTCCCGACACAGTGGAAGAATGTTCTGTTTCATAAACAATTAACATACAAATGTGGCAGCATTGCAGCGCAAACCCCATGAATAATGGACCAGCGAGAGACGTCCACTTCATCCCAGGGTTGTCTGAGTGATTTTCCACGCACCTGTCAGCTATGCTCAGAGATCTTCTCCAGGACGACAGATAATTTTTATGACGGTCTAGGGGATTAAAAAGTTGGCAGACCATTTTAAATTTGATGCACCCATTCTCTCTCTCACTGCCTCTCTCTGTATCTCTCTCCCTACCTCCCTCCCTCTCCAACTGTCTTTGTTCTTCAGTGGTATCACTGAAGCGGGGAGGGCGTGGGGGAATCCCAAACACAGCGTGATACCAAAAGATGCCTTCACACACCTTATTTCACACTTTCATTGCATGATGGATTCACATTAGTGGCCAGCGTTAGAAAAGTGCTGCTGATACATAGCAAGACACCAATAATGGTGCCAGAAACAGCATTTAGTTTGGTCCACCTACTGTAGCTGGAAGCCACATGACATTTGAAAACCAAGGAGTCCATGTTCAAAAGAGTGTCTCCAACCGGACACACAATTCACCTGCTCCTATATCAGTGCATCATACTCAGCATTAATGTACAGCATATATATGTAAACAGCTGGTGTGTCTGTGTGAGTGAGAGAGAGAGTGTGTGAGAGAGAAAATGGCATTTCTAAGATTCTGCTAAGCAAGGTCTACAATCTCCTCTTTGCCCATGTATGAAACATTGGTGTTTAAGCATTTGTGTTCATTGGCTTCTTCTGGTGTCGTAACGTCTGACTCCAAGGCCTCTTGTAGGCTTACGCATGTAATAAAACAGCTGAATCGGGAAAACATTGGTATGCGATATTTCAGCTGTCATTCTCGGCTGAAGCAGACTGCCAGGAGGGCACTGCCTGATTGAATAATGCATTGAACGTTGCAGCTGGCAGGCCTGGGCTAGTAAAGAGTATCAACTTGAAAAAAATAAAACTGCTTAAAATAGGATCATTAAAAATGTATTAGTTTGCTTAAGATTGCATGGCTTGGAAGCAGGCAGCAAAGCAGTGATATGAGCACCTATTATAGGAATTAAGGTTTTATGCTTTTCATTGCAGGGATTTTGTCATTTTTATTGCAGTTTACATTTCATAGATACATTCACGTGTAGCTTTATAATTATTTTTAATGTAATATTGTTTTAATTTTGTGATGTTTTGCATTAACTTCAAGTCAACTAACTTAAAAATAATTAATGTATTTAAAAAGTGATTTAAACATTATTGTATATTTGCAAATTAGTGCCACCTCGAGCCTTTCTCACTTTTGGCATCCATAGCTGTTTTATTCAAAATATTATTCATCCTAAAAATACTTCATTTTTAATAGTAGATTTCTTGGTGACGCTTCACTTGAAGGCCCAAATACTTCAAATACAAACCATGAACAAATATAGTAGCTACTTGACATATAAGACGTGTCATGATTCATTAATGATGAACAAACATTATCTGATCCTTCAGTAGTTCATAAAGGTTTACAGAATTAACAGATAAACTAAAAAATATAGTAATTGCCTAAGATAAAAGATGTTCCAATTCATTAATGATTAATTAACATGAGATCAGATTGTAACTAAGATTTAGTTTTCGGTTAATTAATACATAAGTAATAGCTTAATTCAAATTTATTTGTGCCCCCTGAAGTAAAATGTTACTGATTATTTAAATTTTTGAGGCAATTGTTTATGTTCACTTTCATATTTACATTAATATATCAGGTTTTTTTTTAGCTTTTACTAAGCAAAGATAACGATCTGATATCCCAAGTGCAGCTCATGCCCACAAATTATTCGGCTTCTCTGAACTACACGACATCAATGGGGAGTAACAGCAATGGAGAGTAACAATACAGTGTCTTCAAGTAAATTGCTGAGGTTTCACAACAGAGTCCGTGTTCTGCTCCATTAGAGCAGTGCCTTCAGATCCAGTCCTGGGGGAAAAACGCGGACTGTCTGCGGGCCCCTGGGGACGGGGTTAGGAAACATCGCGTTATGGTTTGGTAAGGTGAAATCCCATGAAGCATTTGCTGAAGGATTGTGTTCTCTCTCCACTTAATCACCACACTAATTAAAGTTTACTGCCTAATTGTGTAGGATTTTTGTCTGACGACGCCACCAAGCAACTGCTGGGCTAATTAAAAAGCACAAAGTCGATGCATCACCAAAAGCCATCAGTCCCCTGATTCCTGCAACGCTTGATGGATCACGCCCAGTGAGGCTCCCCAGTGAATCTGTCAGCCTTAAAGACGCTTATGCCAGGTTAGCACTGAGCTTTTATCACAAACGGCAGCTGTGTGTTTGTTTCAGTGTTCCCGAAGATTGTCCGCAAATGCTTTACGTTTTCGAAGCTGAATGTTCATGCACAGTTTAGTTGCATTGTAGCAGCCATTTACTCTGCACTGATTCTGAACCTGACAGCTCGTGAAACAGTTAAGCCTGAGTCAGATCACGGCAGCTTTTTGCATTTCTTTGGTGAGGGGCGTGCTGGTTGGGTCACATCTAGTCGTCAAGGTGGACATCATAAATAGTAATAAGTGGACATTAGATAATGTGGATATGAAATATTGTGCGCGGCTAAGACAAAACTGGGAAGGTTTCGGGTCTTTAAATACCAAAGTCAGTCACGTGATTGTTCTTTTAAATGCCCAGGACGTTTCTGACAACGTTCCTGTTGAATTTGCATGGATAATTTCAATAAAAAGACCTGCTGGTGAATCCACTGACTCAGCCGCAACCTGCGATCTCCACTGGCTTTGCGTATACGCTGCAGGAGATCATTTGCAGTCAACTGAATTACGGCACGTGCACCGCATGTGTCTCTGTGTCAAAATGTGGACGATAATTAGCAGAGGTTAATTAACACATGGCAGGTGTGTGTTTGACAGCCTGACTACGCCTTTGTGTGTGATAAGGCTGTCGGTTCCATGAGTCCGTTATCCATCCTATTCGCTGTATCAATTAGAATGGACTTGTGCATAGATGATATCACCCAGGCTTTAAAACAGTTCTGATGGCCAGGGCCAGTCCTTCCTTTATGTTTGTTGAACTGTAGCTGCTTCACAGCTGCCTAGCAGTCTTAGCCTGGGATGGTGCATGATGTCACACCTCTACCTCACTGCTAAGGGAGTGTCAGTCAGGCGCAGGTGGAATTAGGCTGTGTGTGGAATGTAATGAGGTTTTTGCAGGTCACACTGCTGAGGACCCACTAATCACACGGGGGTGGGGGCTTCCAGTCCGCCTCGCCCGTTTTCCCTTCTATCTCCATTTAAGAACGGCTTGCGCAAACAGCAGCCCGACCAAACTAAGTATGAATATTGGCCTTTCCTTGCCAATACGCCCCACTCGCCAATACGCCACCACCCTCAGTCCCACTGCAGTCTGGCTTTCCTTTCATCTGTCTCCCTTATTTTCACCATTTGCAGGAACTCTGAAGTGATCCCTCCCTCCAAATCTTTTCATTTTGCTCTCCATCCTATATTTAATGTGAGTTCTGCAAAAGGAAACTGCTAACAGCACCCAGCTGAATCCAGTGGTGTGCAGACACCTATGTGGCACCTTGTGAGCATGCAGCACCGGCGGGCTGGCTGCATTCCACCTTATGATGTCATCGTTACTCCCTGCTCAGTGCTTGCCCCCTGAACCATGAAATAGCATGAAAGCTCACCACCTTGGCCGCAGTCGTTTTCACTTTCTTCCAGCGCTGATGTATTTTCAGAAGAAAGCAAAATTGACTTGCTTCTTTGCAACTGTGTCTCCATTGTGGGTTATCGAAGCCCTCTGTTAAATTATAGAAAGAGTGGTTAACAATTGCCACGTGTCTGAAAATGCTTTGTGAATACTTTGTGAGTTTGTGGCTTGCATGCTTTTCACAGCTTGCAGTTATCGCATAATACCCTGCCCTCTTTTGATTTTCATTCATAAGAATCTGCTACTGATTTTCTGTATCATATTGTTATAGCAGGCTTTGCAGTTCAACCAGCCTGACTAGTTTTCATTTTAACATGAAAAACCTCTCAGCTTTTTAACAGTGCACACATTCAATGAAAGGTAAATTCATTCTTTGTTGTTGCCTTATACAATTTTTCTGCTTAAGACTGAGGAATTTCCTAAAGGAAAGCAGTGACTCCAAAAATCATATCACTCTGTATAACCCAGAGTCAGTCAAGAATTACTACATCATTCAAAGAGTCATAGCTACACGCAGAAGTATGTCTTAATAAACTCACACTAGCAGGAAATCATATTAGGAATTTTGTGCATTTGGCCTGATTCAAGTCAGTGTGTCACTTGCTGGATTTGAAGATTTTAGCGTTTTCCGTGTGCGATGGCTGAACAATCACTTCCTGCCATGGATAAGCACATGTAATTCGCAGAAATTCAGAAAAGGGGACAGGTCCCTTACATATGTATCGGTGCTGGGGGGGCCTCCCCTCCCTGTGTGTACATGGACGACTGTCCCCAGTACATTATGACCTTCTTGGTTACATTCCCTTTTAAGGAAACATCCCAGAACCCAAGACAAAGTAGAACATGTACAACTGGTAACAAGGCCTGAGAAATGCAGTCGGATCAACTGGTGCTTATGCTTCCGCTTAATGACACTGCCCTCAGACAGCCGTAATTATTCATATAATTCGTTAATTAATATGAGCTCGTAACCAGGCCACAAACACCATTTGCTTTTACAGGTCATTACTGTGATTGACGATTATGGGTAGCTGTTGGAATGAATTTACATATCGGAAAAAGAATGGGAATACATTTTTTGCTCCGGGTTTGCAAATCGTGATCTTCCTAGTTAGCATGTGTGTTTTTCGTAAAGACTACCGGGCCCTGGAAGCCCACCGCCAAGGGGCACGTTTTAGCATCTCCTTCCAGAAAACCAGTGGAGAGAAAATCCCGCAGCATTCAGCAGGCCCCCCAGAGAGGGCGTCACGTACAGTGCGTTTTAGTGCCGGCCTGGCATATCAGTGCCTCCTGTTGTGGTGCCACAGAACTGGAATTAATGAAGGGCTGTAAATCAGAGTATTCTGCTGCTTGTTTTTAACTTACATGACATTACAAGTCAAATATGGCAGATGTCAGATTGTTGCTTGTTCACGCTCCACAAATACATTCTCTCTTTGTTAAAAGTCACCTTAGATATACAATAATTATAACAATTTTTTTTAACTGTATACTGCTATAATTAACAATTCTATATATAAAACCATTTTGTATTTCATACGCTTTAATGCCACCATCACTGTGCAGAGCACCAAAGCTACTAAGGCAGATGTTCAGCAGGATGTCCAGACCAGCACTGATCAGTTCTGGGCACCGTGACATAATTCAGTTTCCCTTCCTACAGGATATTTTCTCCTCCACCATTTCCATCAGAACCATGAAATAAACCCCCCTCCCCACACACAAAGGCAATCAATACCCTACTGAAGGCGCCCTGCCGGTGTACTAGGTGAGATGTTCTTTGTTCAGTAGTCATTTGCAGGCTGTCAGGGTGGCACTGGAGAGTGACCCTAACACAGCATAGTTCAGGTGACAGAGCTGCACTTTAGATAAAAAGCCCTACCTTCCATCTAACAGACTCCAAATCACGGTGCTCCACACACTTTTGTTGAGCTACCCCCCAATTTCCCCTGGGGGTCACGTCCCCAGCATCAGCCTTAATACAGTCCCGAAAATGTCACCTTGAACCCCCTCCCCCCACTAGGGTTGTCAATGGACATATGGGAGAACAGATGATGAAATGTCTATGAAGACATAGGACCAAAAATCTTTTTGGCATTTCTCGCACTTTTGGCAAGACTGGACAATCTTGTAATAAGCAAGTGCAGTGGATGGCAACTGGATGATCAGTCTTGTACAGTCCCACCCCCGTTCCATTAGGGAGTGACTTGGTAGCTTTTCAGGTTATTCTTCCTATAGGAGTAGCTTGTACCGTTTAAGAGGTTGGGGACACTGCATTAGTGTGAAGGGCCCCTGCAAAGTGCTTAAACCAGGGGCTGTGACAGAAAATACTGCCATGGTCTGAGGTCACACAAGTAACTGCTGGGGTGGTTCCTTCTCCCCTTGAATTTTTTTTTTTGCTCTGACTGCAGATGGTCCTCTTTCATAATTCTGGAATACCAGAAATTACAAAATGACTCTGCAAGCCACCTGCAGCACTGCGCAGCACAGGCTGAAGACTCATAACAATGTCATGATGCAAATTTTTAGGCTTAATAATTCTGTAAAGATAAATGTCACATGACACTGCAGAGTGGAGTCTTGGGCGTGGTGCACTTGTGCCATGCAAAGCTGGTGATGCTTTACCCGCGAGTGAAAAACTGAATGCATGATTACCGTTCCTTCACAACAATGATATACTGTCGCTGTTTGTCTCCTTTTCATTTGCACTTGTAATATATTTTGGGCAGCTGAATAATGTGGAAGAAGGACATCCAGATCGTTAATATTAATTTGCTTTTATTTGAATGGTTCACTTCTTTACTTTTGCCCATAAATTTACATACATGCAGTGTTCCAAACATGCAGAACTCTGAGAGCAGTCTTGGCAGCTTGATGGATGGAGGCTGTAATGTTGTAATGTTTGTAACTGGTCAGTTTGTAATAACATTATCTTCCCTTGGAACTGGGAATGTTTAAAGACATGAATCACAGGGGGAGAGTGATATACACGCTGGGGGGGGGGGGATGTTTCTGGAAAGCACTGTATACGTTTCTTCAAGTATTAAGAGCCTTACTAAATCCCAATTCTGTACATGGTGTGCAGCAAATGCATGTGTGGCTCTCCTCACATGGTGGGGGAGGGGAGCGTTAATAATGTTTCACTCAGCCTCCGTACTCTGTGGTTGTTAGTATAATTGCTTATTGCTGCTCATGTGTGGTACATTTTGATCACAGAAGGAATTCTGATCCAGCGAGCCACATCCAAGTGATTAACGTGCACCGTATGTGAGAGCTGAGACAGATGCCCCAGTGTTGCCTGTGCGACCCCTGCTGTGTTACATCCTCGCAGCCCCCACGCACTCAGCAGGGTCCAGAAAGTGAAAAGCGCCCATCAGCCATGCGGCTGGTGTCCATCTCCAGCCTAACACACCCAGTGGAGGGGAAAGTTCTTATGTAGAACAAGGTGACTCTCTTCTCTCTGACGTCTTGTTTTAAATCAAACAGCGAGTAGGTCTCAGTAGCGACCGAGATTTTGGTGTAAACCCGATGCAGCAAGCGCACACTGAAAGCGCAGTTCCTCTGTTGGAACCAGCATGACGTCTCGCTGGGACTTTTGCGTGGAATACATTGGAAAACAGCCGCAAAAGGTTTTATAATGTAAATGTAGCCATTTTTAATCTTCTTGCACCCAAGCATAATATACGCACCATGAAAGTTTCTAGGATTGACCAGAGAGAAATCATCATAAATAATATTTGTGATAATACAGCTGGGAGACCAGGTTTGCTGCACTGTGAAGCATCCAGGCTGACATCAGCTTATTTTTGTGGCTTTCAAAGCCGTGCGGAGATTGCAGGCTCCATAAGCTTCTATAAACTATAAACTTCTATAAGCTTCTGTTCATTGCCAAATGATGTCCCTTCTCTCTCTTGTTAGGAATACAGTTTGATCCTGACGGAGGTGCACTGGAATTGTATCCACTATCTCCAAGTGTCTTATACTTGGCTATAGGTCTGCACCTTGTAGGTTGCATGAAGCATGGAAGATAGAGTGTACAGTCCTTAGATTCACAGGATGTTGCCAGCACCAACTTGGGGGTGTGTCACTTTGCCGGCGGAGCTGTTCAATCGCTGGCACCCATCACATCCCTTAGAAACATTTATATCACCTCTCCACCTGTAAAATGGAGCTTCCCAAAAAGTGACAAATGACACAGTGCATGTTTGAGTTATAGACCTGTAATATGACTATTTAATATGGACTGGTAGGACTTTCTGAAAATGGCACACCTGTCCTACTACTGAGGACATGGACCTGAAGACTGTCTGCTCATGGTCCATTTTTGTCCCAGTGCCCAGTGTTAAGTTGTTCCGCCACTGATTTATTTGTTTGGTAACATTTTACCTGACACCACGAATACTTAGTAACAACTCAGTTACTACTGAAGTACAAATTATGAACAAATCTTCAACATATATAGTCGCTACTTGAAATATAAGATGTGTCACGATTCATTAATGATGAACAAACACGAGATCAGTATTTCATTTCTGTTATTCATGACTTAAGATATTACAGAATTAACAGATGCAGTAACAAATATAGTAAATGCTTGAGACAAAACATGCATCATGATTCATCAGTGATGAAGTAACATGAGATCAGTATGTAACTAAGACTTAGTTTGTGGTTAATTAACACATAAATAGTAGCATAATACCCCCTCAAGTGAAATGTTAGCCTTTGTTTCTCTCCACTTCTGATTGGAACCGACTGCTCAGACTCTGCCCGGGTGACAGGACCTCAGGACGGCTACGTCACGATTGGGGGCCAGAGGGCTCGTCTGACGGACGCAGGTTAACAAACAGTTCAGTGTGGCGGGTGACAGAGGCCCAGGGTCTGGGCTGAAGGGCGTTAATGATCAGATGGTTCTTTTTGGCAGCAAGTGCATGCAAAGCAGGGCACTGAGCTCCTTAACAGTGATTCCACGTACCTGGGAGTCCGAGCCCTTCAGTCCCTCCTAATGTCCTTAAAATCTGTAATATCGCAGCAGCAATGTGTGACTGTATGTACGTGTGTGTGTCGGTTTTCTAAACCTACCGAGGGAAAACGCTTTATATGTTCTAATTTCCTTTTATTTTAATTCAAAGTGAATGAGGACGTTTTAGAATAATAATGCTTGGGAGGTTTCAGTGCCCATACAGTCGTCGTCACTGAATTTATGCTTTGAAATGTTCATTTAGATGGCGCCCATTTGGTTTCAAATCATCATTCAGTGTTTTTATGTCTTTCATTTTCTCAATCATTTTCCAAGGGTTTGCTCTGAGAGGGTGCGACTGATGGAGAAGGCATGGCCTTCCAATCTACAGCATGTCACATTCCGCGTGTGTTCACGTGTGCTGGATTCACATTCCCACGTAGACAGCTCCTCTTACCAGCCTTTATCGCTCTGGCTCAAAAACATAATGATGGCAAAAATATCCGGTGGGCTGCCAAAGGGAACACCTTCAGAGGCAGTAAACGAAGGGTGTGGAGCAGTCAGATCCTACATGCCTTCAAACATGAGCTCCCAGGCTCCATCAGCACTTTATTAAGCTGAACGACAGTGTCACTCTGATCTGGAACGATTTAAAAATTGTAAGAAACTTTGAGCCTATTTTTAGTCTACCTTTTATTTCATAAGATATACCTTCAGTTGTAAGAAACTCTAGAAACAGCATATTTTAAATGAAGACAGGAAAAGAGCAGGCACTGTGTGACTCGCACTGTGTATTTTTAGCGCACAACTGTCATTCGTTAACTTTCAGCAGATTCCTGAAGGCTGCTAATACCGGATTGGTTATCTCAGCTGCCTCTTTGTTTGTTGAATTGTTACGAATACACCGCATGCCAGAAACGAAGCAGAGGAGGGCAGCTTCTGATGGTGACTGAAGCCTAATCAGAGCCAGCAGGCTGGTGCCACATCACTGGCGGTTTTTCCGCTGTGCTTTTAAGGTGCCGTCAGACTCGAGACTGAGAGCTTTGCTTGTGCTCACATCTCGCGTGAGAAATAACGAAGTACCCATGTTGACAGACAGCTCAGAGTAACCCTCTATACCTTTCCGTGCCTTGGAATTGCTGGTGAATGCACAGCCTTCACTGCTGTGACATTTGACGATGGCATTATGTTGTCGCGAGAATCAGTAATGAATTCTGATTCTTAGATGCAGGTCCTACCTCAGTTAAATGCACCGTGTCCATGTCCCTATCAGTTAAAATCACTTGCTGTTTTCATCGGTGGATTGTTCAGGTCTTGCCCGTCCCATCTTGCTCTCCATGAGAGACACAAACATGCACAGCGATGAGAGCAGGTTTTGGAGGTCATGGCACAGCGTCTGTCAATGTCCAGCGTCCCTGCGCCACTTAAGGTTGCGAGCCTTTGCTCAGTGACCCAAAAGAAACCTGATTATGCTGGTATCTGCAGCATTCAAACCCACACCCTCCTATAGCACGGATATCCGTTCTACCACACGTTCGGCCAAGTATCACTTTTTTTTTTTATCTCATCATCTCTCTGAAATGTGTCACTGGGGAGTGTTAGAGAATATAGGTTTGGATATTCCAGATTGCACATTCCCTGCTACATGTATTTTTCTGTGTTTTCTCACTACAGCGATTTATTTCAGAAAAAAAAGGCGTAGTGTGTATGTTTGTGATGTGCTGACATGGAGGCAGCAGTGTTAAAGCAGCAGTGTTAAAGCAGCAGTGTTAAAGCAGCAGTGTTAAAGCAGCAGTGAAGCAGGTGCTGCCGTCAGCGTCAGTCGCGCTGGTCACACGCATGTACCTCCCTCCTCCTGCCATGTTTAAGCCGTGGCTTGTATTCTAAAGTAGTGTGAGTTTCTCCTCCTCTGATCACTGACTCTCTGTTTACCTGCTCCTCAAACATCCATTGCTTATTTCACCTCTCATTTCTTTCCATCCTTCCGCTTTGTATGTTCGCTTATTTATGATTGAGGTGGCAGAAATCATTCTGAACCCGGTGTAATTGCATTCATCCACCTGAAGGTGGCCTCTGTCTGACCATTCCTCTCCCTATTTCTTATTCTCAAGCATCTATCAGCTCCTGGGCTCCACTAACACCCCTTAATCTCTCCTCAGTGCTTCTTTCATTCTTCAAACAGAAAAACGAACTCAGCAATATCATTATTTCAGTAATTTCTCTGCCTTCTCCATTTGTTCTGTGTCTGTTTGTTACTGTGAACCCAATTTGGAAGATTTCTTTTAAAGCCATTGATTATTCCACACCGCTGATACAGATCGATATATCGACATCGGCTCAAACGACTTTGACTACTGCTGAATGAAAACAAATTGGACTGTGAGTTGGGGAGACACACATCAATACTCATACCTGTTATGAAGTTATGAAGGTGTTTTTGACAGAGACGTAATACAGATACAACTCACCTTCACTGAGGTACCACTAAGAAAACACATTACGTCTGCTGATAAAAGGTTTAAAGGTTGTAGTGTTGGGATAATTAAGGGAGTGTGAAGCATTTATCTCGGCGAATAACAGAAAACAGAGTCGGGGTAGTGGATCTCGTGAATGAAATGGGCCTTTCATGCGCTGAAGTCCCGCGTGACGTGGACAGACGTCCACAACCCCCAGTTATTCTGCCTCTGCCTTGGACTCAGCAGAAGCACCTCTTACCATGACATGGAGAAAAACAGATCGATGCGTAAATGTTCCTCTATCACTCTCTGGAGTATTTGCACTGCAATTCTCCAGGCTGTTTTACTTCTGTAACCCCAACCCCCCACTCAGCCATTTAGGGTGTCACTTTCTATCACCATCAGCTTCTGTTTTCCTTCGCTTATTAGTGTCTTGTTCTCTTTCTCTGCCGTTAAGCTGCCCTCAGACAGACGTCCGCAGCTCTCAGCTACTGGAGTGTCCTCAGCTACCGGAGTGTCCTCAGCTACTGGAGTGTCCTCAGCACTCTCATGAGCGCCGCGCTACTCAATTTTAGGCAAACTGGGGTAATTGAATGCTTTAATTTAGAACGTCAGCACGGCACTGCCACGTCACCAAATAAATCTTTCCATAAAGGTCTCTGTCCCTCTTACATTGATATATATACTGCACAGTCAAGCACAGAACTTTGTTTTTATTTGTGCTTTATTTTTTATTTTCCATCTACTATTTCTCGATCTTTGGCCAGGGGATTGCCCCCAGTGGCCAACAGGTCCAGCATAACTCCTGTGTAGAAAGATGCTCCGAGGGGGCAGAATTCCTCCTGCCATCTATCATCAGCCTATAGACAAAATTTAGAGTAGGAATTTACACTGCAGGCTGTAACAGCCATAAGGATAATGGTACATAAACAGCATAATTCATCATATTTGACTCTTGGCACGCTGTTGTATTCATATTCCTTGGAGGTGTGGGTGACCGTGGTTGTATGGATGGATTATATTAGCAGTTATTGGAATACCTGCATCTACATTTACAGGAATGTCAAGCCATTATTGGGTATCGCTTTACATTAACTGCACCCTCAATATGCCTTTATAATGCATTCATAGAGCATTCATAAGTAGCATGTAAGTATACCTTAACATCCGAACATACCTTCACAGCTTTAATATACCTTAACAGACATTATATGATAATAACAAACATCATAATCGTATAATCATATAATGATTGTTGTTAATGTATATTAAAGCTCCTAAGGTATGTTAGGATGTTAAGTTGGAATTACATGCTGCTGATGAATGTTCTGTGAATGTATTATGAAGGTGCAGTTAATGTAAAATGTTACTGATGATTGTACACGTGACCCTCCAGTCTCCTCCCTCATGTGGCGCTTGAGCTGCACGTAATTCCTGTTGTCCTGCGTTAGTCTATGTATTTAGGTACCTTTTTGTCTCATCCTCACTACTTCAGTCATTGACGTGGCCCCGCCTGTCAGCCCGTGTCCTTCCCACATCCAGCCTTCTCGTTTTGATCCCTTGTGGTCCTGTTTATTTCCAGTCCTTGTTTGTTTACTTTCGGTCTCAGCAAAGCCCCTTTTGTTTCGCCCCAAAACGTCTCTCCTTCAGTCATTCCTTCCTCCAGCAGTGACACTGCGCCAGATCCAAAGGCACAGTGGGTTCAGTGACTTAACAACGGTAGTTTTGTCCACCCAGAGAGAGAGCTGCAGCCTTGCTGTCCTTGTCTGCCCTCTGTTCTCAAAGCGCTTCTTCCATTCTTGTTTGGTTAAAGGTGGACATCACCTAGGGAGAGGAACACTTAATCGTGATGGAACCAAAGACACCATTGATGTTCTTCCCAGGTGTCCTGGCTGTCAGATCACAAGCGCCAGCTCCCAGATATCCTTGGCCGCAGATAGAGGGAGGCTGCTGGACATGGAGTCAGTGTCAGTCAGTGAACAACCCACATGCCCCATTATTTGTAGATGACTGACGGTCTCTCCTCTAGAAAGAATCCTATCAGGAAGTTCTAAGTTCTAGCTATCAGTCTTCTGTGAGCATTCTTCAGGCACATTCGTACTAGGATTCGCCCTTGTGATGTATCATTGCCGTTTCCATGCTCTCAGCGTGGACAGAATTCTGTCCTATCTTGGCTTTCCGGCATCCTTACACAGCCGTCCTACTTCCTCTACCTTTCCGCCTTTCTTTTCCATTTTTAGCCCTTGGCATCCCCAGTGATGTCAGGTGCATTCACTGTCCTGTGTTAGTGGACATGAAAGATGCATGTGAAGTAATCTGAACGGACCTTTCCCAGTCTCAGGGTAGACATTCGCCATTGCCCAATGGGTTTTGTTTTTGAAAGGAAACCTCGCATGAAATAAGAGAGCGAGTTTAGTTTGTGTAACTTCTTTTTTTTTCTAAACTAACCCAGGATTAAACTTTCGAACAAACTTTTGTGGTACCTGAAGATAATTTGGCCGCTGCTGAATTTGTAGTACCTCTCTGTCTGGTTATAAATACTCGTGAACCCAGTTCTCTGTGCCTCAGCTTTGATATGGAACCGCGCAGCCGTCTGGATTCTGAGAGATCAAAGGCTGTTATGCGCAGCTGAACTTTTGTACCCGAGACGCTTCAACTCTAACGACAGGCCAACTTTTCACTCGGCATATTTATTTATTTCATTTCGCCGTCGTATTAGTCAGTCATGCATAATGGATCGCAATCACGAGGCATTCTCAGTGCTGTAATGGGGGTCCAAATTAAGCGTATCGTTCTGTTACACTGTTACACATTCAGAAGTATTATGCGGTATTTATGATTTATTCATGGGCGCAAAAGGAAGGACTGAGACTGTGACAAATGTGTGGAGTCCCTGACCTGTATTGTGCTGCTAAGATATGAAGCCCGTTTAGCATTTAAACTGTCAGCGCAACATTTTTATTTTTTGGAAAAATCGAAAGTCAGTTGCAAAGTGTTTAAAAGGGATGGCAGCTGCGGGCATCTTTGCCAGTTTCTTGTCTGCTTGTTGAATGTCTGTCAGGGATTTCAGTTGAAAGTCACGAATGGGTCTGAGGTATTTCTTCAGGTTAGGAATACCAAAGCGCCCAAGTGCCAGTGCTTTGAGTCCTAATAGAATCTGCAAATCACACACCAATAACAGACAATACGACGCGTTTACCTGGACGTACAAAAAGATTGTGGGTGTAATGTGTCAGGGTCACATGTGGTGAGAACAGAGTGTAGGACTTGGGGTTCAAATCGATTTAAGTAAGATACTGGAAACTTCCAGAAACTGAAAAACACTGTTAGCGGTGACATATCTGATGAAAGCAAAAAGCCAAAAATTTCGTGCAAGATTAATTCCATCTAACCCTATTCTTCAGGGTCACAGCATACATAACTGGCCCTTTCTTTACTATAGAAGGAGTGCAGAATTCCCCAAAGCTTAATTTGATATAGGAACTTGCGTAGGAATTATGGAAATGAACACTCCATTAATTCTCGCGTTATAGTCTTTAATCGGTTCACCGTTTCAGCGGTGTCATTTTCCCCCAAACACTTAAAGTTCACTTTAATACAAGGAAGAATAATATTTAAGTAGGAAAAGCGTAACGTTGTGGTGTGATGACATGGCGGCAGCAGCACACGATGACGGTCACGTCTTTTTCACAGCTTTTCGTTAGAGCGCTGGCCGAGCAGACACTAGGAACACCAGGGAATATAGGTCATGCCCTTAAAATGCCCCAACTACAGGGGGCGCTCTTCAGGATGTCTCGCTCCTTAGCATATAGGCATTTTAAACAGTCGCGTGGATGAATCTGTGCCCATTTCCTGCTTGGCCGTATGGTCAAGCTCAGGGCAGATTCTCCTTCCTGCTGCCCCACAGCGGGGTGAGGGCGGGGGAGGGAGGGGGTGAGGGGGCACTGTGTGCAGCTGCGCTGTGACCTTGTTAGCCTGTGCATGCTGGCCCTCAGCTGGACAATTATCTTTTCGCCGCAAGGGAAGCCGGACGAGGAAAGGGGATGTGACCCCCATTTCCTCATGATGAATGGGGCGCTTTTCTGTCCGTGTTGCCAATTTCCTGCAGCGTGGAGTGGGTGCCTCCTTTTATTTACATTACCTTGCATCAGTGTTCTTTTTACGCTCCCTGCTGATACGGCACCACCAGTCTCTTATGGTTGTCTGGCTACTGGTGCTGGGCTTATGCTACTCCCCCCCCAGTACCCATGATGCTGGAGGGGCTGGGCTGTTTAACTCATCGTACCAAAAAGGAGAAGACAGACTGACGGTCACTTTCGAGAAGTCCAAGCTCAGATCTATCTATAGTTATCCATGCACCATTCCTTATTCATAACATGCAGACAAACTTAACCTGTGTTAACCTGTCTTTCCATTTGTCAGCACATCTGTCCTTGAGGGCAGGGCTGTCCTTGGCTATGATGCGCAGCTGTTTTTCCATCTAAGGGTATTCAAGGGCACCTTCGGGTCACCCAGCAATTTACAGCTCTGCCAAATCAGACCCACTGATTGTTGACGCATAAACATATGTCTTATGCAAATGTTATTGTCAGTGCATAATGCATAGGTGTTTATAAATATCTGCTACGGGGAATCAAATGCCCATGGATAGAACCAGGAGTGCTGTAATTATAAGGATCCGGGTTGTTGATTTATGAGGAAGTGAGAGAACCTATATAAAATGCAGGGTGTCTCATAGCAGATTACAGGCTGAATATGGACTTAATACTTGGCTTTGGTAGGACAGCCTGTGCACTGCTGCGTAATGTAACCTGAAACGCCGGTAGGTGAACAGTGGGCAAAGCCCAGAGCTGGGCTACAGCTGCTGTCTTATTTCAGCTCCTGTCATGTCATGCAATTAGTCAGCTGACTTTCCTTGATGGTAAAGTGCTTGGTGTGCATTTGTAGTTCTGTTAATGTCGTCATGCGTTTCAATGGCAAGATTCAATGCAAACTGCAGATCAGTCCTGCAGAAATGTTACTGGTATCGTAATATTGGCTGATTGTATTATAGCATTATCAGATAACAAAACTGGGATGATGCTCCTCAGACCTTCAAGATTCTTTAATTGTCACATGCATAGTCATACAGGTACAACATGCAGTGAAATGCATCCTGAACCGCTCTTTTGACTGTGCCACTAGTTACAAAGGATATGAAAAAATTAGAGAAATAAATAACATTTTAAAAATAGAAATTTGAATATAATACAGATTTGAAAGAGATTTACAGATGTGCGATATGCAGGCATACTTATAGTACAGACTGTAATCCTTTCATCATATTGCCAAATATGTGTTGTGCTTTTGTAGGAAAAAGGTGCCATTTAAAGAAGGTGAGGTGTTAGACTGGAGGGGTAGACAGTAAATGACTCAGCAGTTCGGGCTCTGGTCGCTCGTCCTGCCTTTGAGGGGCAGAGAAGGAACAAGCTGTAGAAAGAACTGCTGTGGGATTCTGGGAGCAGCTGAGCCGAGCCGAGCCCAGCTGGGTGACAGGACTGGCGGTACTCTGATTGTGCTACGGCTCTGGGCCCTGCGGGGGTTAAGCCGTCCAGCAGAGGAACAAGGAGACCAAACTTCCTGTATTTCCATACTCCTCCTTGACATACTGTCCCATATTCAAAAATCTTCTGAAATCCATGGTTTAAACGTGTCTACAGAAAGCTTTGGTGCTCCTTGTGAAATTTGGTAGTACTTGTAGATCTTAATCGCACTTATTATTGAGGAATAGTGCAGAATGGCTTATTGTTGGAAGTTAATAGCTGTTTAACAGAGTCAGCTAAATCCATATCTACCAGTAGAGGGAGAGGAGGGCAGTGAGTTGAACTAGTCCCTGCATGTTTGTTTACCAGTGAAAGTCCACTGTCACTATAGAGACAGACAAACTTAGCTATCAGTTGCTGCCTTTGGGGTTTCTTCTCCGTGATCTCAGAGGTGAAGTGAAGTGAGAAATGTATTTTCACACACCACTGCTCAGGTAGAGTCTGCAAAATCTGGTAAACACCACTGATTTCTTTATAGAGATCTATACGAGTTTTGTTGTGTTGTGCTTGTTTCCTCAGTCACATTCTGCATGCTTGAACAATGCTTATTCTCATAACCAAACCCTGAAATATCAGACACTTTCTCTGATTCAGAAAAAAAAATGGTGGAAGTTTCTGTCCTGGTTATAGCAGCCCTAACCATCCATTTTCTGCTTTATTTCCACTTCTTTTAGTGAAAATAGAGCTGCAGTCTGGAGGGGAGGGCTTGGGTCCTCCACCTGTGATAGAAAATGAAGCAGGCAATGGAAGGCGATTTAAACACTCAGTGATATTTCATCTGTAGGTGTTAGGCTTTAGGAATCCACAAGAACGCCTTCCAAGGTCACATGATTGCTTGTGACGAGGGAGAGAAAATGCAGCTCACAGCGAAAAGGGGCCTGTTTTACCGTAGGATAATCAGTCCAGCTGACCTGCAAATGCGACTATTTTTAAACACTGGGTAAAACTGAGAGGCCCTCCCTAGGGCTCCCTGTGATAAATGGCGGGGCATACGGTACTCCAATGCTGCTATAAAAAGCCATCTCCATGCATACCCAAACACTCCGGGGATCCAGATGCATGTCAATGGGTGAGAGTGGGCACAAGAGTACCTGCCAGCCAGGGCCACCATGCAACAGTGACTGCTGGCAGAGGAGTGGCTTTGATTGGGGACCGCACCAGTGAGGCACACTGGCTGTTGGTTTGGCTGTGTTTGCCAGCCTGCTCAAGTGTCTGCTTGGTACCTCTTGTGTTACTGGTTAGTACATATATGGAGGGGGTGTTTATTTCAGAACGTGGAGGGTAAACATTGACAGTTATGTGTCCGTGTGGGTGACAGGGGGTAAACACTGGCTGGTTCCATACTGTAGCTGTCTCTGACTTGGATGTGAGGATCACAGCATTTTTGCCAGCTGGACTCCCAGAGTGGATGAATGTTCAAATTCAATGCACACATCCATCCATTTTCTGTGCCCCCTTGTTCTATTCAGGGTCACCATGGGTCCAGAGCCTATCCCAGAGGCTACTGGTGCAAGGCAGGAAACAACCCAGGACTGGGCACCAATCATCTTTGCACACTCACACAGCATTCACATGCAGGCTATTTGGTAACTGGAGATGCCAAAGGATATGCCCTGACAACACAGGAGAACATGCAAACTCCCCACACATGCAGCCTGGCCAAGATTCGAACCCTGGTCCCAGAGGTGTGAAGTGATAGTGCGAACCTCTGCACCATCATGCCACAAACACGAATGCTTTCACTAATAATCCATGGGTTGAGGAAGCGGCCAAAGCAGGTAGACAGGGCGTGTAGCTATGTGCACGAATATTTGAAAAAAGGGGGCATATATGTCTGTACAGTATGCTGATGCCTCTAGTTGTAGAGCGGACTGACAGACCAGCAGAACCTACACAGGACAAGGCTCCCGCTCCGCGCTCCTAGGAGAGCCACTTTGGCGAGATCTCATTCTCACTCTGTTCCGTTGGCTCTTTGTCATTGGACTCGTGTGTGTCCCACTGACAATGTGAGGAGGGTTCAGTCTCGGGGGACATTCAACAGCCTAAATAAATGAGACACGCTCTCCAATCCTCAAAGCACTGTTTAGCCCAGCTGCGAAAAACAAAATATTTGCCCTAATTTGTTACCTTGCATTGTTGTACTACTGATGACCATCATGTGACTCTGTGCTCCAGTGTCTAAAATCCTGTGTCTACTGTACGTCTGATCAGACTACACAGCAGTGCAGTTCTGAGTCCAGCAGGCCATGCCAGGTGTCTGTCACAGTGCGATAGGCGGCTCAGATTCCCCAGTATGTCTCCCTTTCTCTCAGTTATTTTTTGGGGTTGCCTCAGCCCCATTGGGGGCTCTGCAGACTTCTGTGCTTGCGCTGCTCTTTGCTTCACAGTACAGTGGCCTGGTAATCGCTTGCTGGCAGGAAGCTCTTGTGACAGACGTGTCCAACCTGCTCCAGATGGCTGCCTTGAATTTGTCAAAGCAGGGCGGCGGCCCGTCTCTAGCACTGCACAGCATTCATGAATGAGAGTATAAGACCCAGGAAGTGAACCGGCACAGGGGAGCTGGTGGGAGATTAGACAGTCGGTGACCTGAACCCCCAGACTCACATACACACATAAAGACACAGTCTTTTGCTCAGCAGTCATGAAAACATACCTGGACGCACACACACACGTTTGCATTCATATCATTATGGGGACCATCCATTCATTTCGATGGGAAAAAACCCGAATCCCAGCAACGCTAAGCTGAACCCCTACCCAGCTATAAGTAACCAAACAAAATACGAGACTTTTGTCATTTTTAGTTTTTTGCTTTCAGTGACAGATTTTCATAAAATTCAGTTTCCCCTTGTGGGGACCGAAAAAATAATTCCCTCAACGTTAAAATAACAGGTTTTTATTGCATTAGAGGACCATTTGGTCTCCACAGTGTGATGCATATCTGACCCCCCCCCCCCCCCCCCCCCCCCACACACCGGAACGATGGCACGAGCAAAAAGGGGGGCTTTTTCGCAGTGTCCAGTAGGCTTCAGCTCGGGAGAGTTGTGCAGTACGGCGCCCCCTGGCTATTTCAGAGGGTGACAAGCTTGTTTGTCCTCTACATGTTTGTTTGTAAAGCTGCTGGTGTAAAATTTGCACTTTATGGAGAGTGAAGCAGTGTGGTGTCTTACGGTGTCATTGTTCGTTTCTTCAACAGAGAGATTTGGTTACGGAGTGTGAGGAAGAGGGAGGAGCTGCAACACACATCTGGAAGAAACACTTGGATCCCCAAATTGCACCTGCGGATAAGCCAGGCCCATCGGAGGCTTTGGACCTCTCGTCGTTGGCATGCCGCTGTCTGGACCGCAGGAAAAAGAAGCGCCCCCCGATGGCCGAAGTGAGTAGGGGACCTGCCAGGCCAGATAAATGATTAGAAGAGCTCCTGTATCTTGAGCAGAAGCCTTATATTGTTTACTGAAATATGCTGGATATGAGCAGCTATAGAACAATATTTCATAAATCTCTCAAGTTCAATTTTTATATGGAGAAGATTTGGAAAAGAAGAATGACGAAGTCTGATGTTTACCTTTTGTTGGTGTAAATGTAGCGTCTTATGTTATTGCTACTCTTTGTCATTCCTTCTTGTAATTATTTCAGCGTTGCTTGTTTTGCTCTTCAGGTATTTGAAATGATTCAAGACATTAGTACAAGACTAGAGGCAGCCACGCAGACTTCTCCCAAACCTTGCATCCACTCAGTCCCCAGATATCACTCTCCTCCTACTGCCCCTCCCTCCACTTCTATTGACCAATCGCTGGCATCCCTCACCAAACAAGAACTGAAGTTGGAACCCCAAGAGGACACTTATCACTGCCTCCCAAATCAGCACTCTGGGCTGCCTCAGCCTAAAACACTTTGCTCACAGGGACAAACGTCAGGAACGGCCAGTGAAAGTTGGGGACCACGGCCACCCTCCATCCAGGTCCCTTGTGAGTCTGATGAGAGTCAAGGCTACTCACAGTACAGCGCCTCTGCTCAGGCGTCCTTTTGTCAGAGTAGAGCTGTCCAGTCTCCTCCTCTTTGCCAGGACTGTCAGCTGGAAGCTGGGAGCTTACTGAGGTCCACGCAGGCTAGTGCTGCACAAGGAAGATCTCTGACAGGTAGAAGAGTAGCGTGTCTATATTTCTTATATATAAATTACTAGTTGGCAACCTTTTGATGAATGACCCCCACCCACCCCCACCTTCCCCAGGCAATGACAGTAAAAGGATTGTTGTAAATCCTGTCAAACAACGTTTTGTCCAGAAGATGGCACTCTATGAGGAGGGAAAGATTCAAATGTCTGACCTCCTTTCGTCTGATGGTAAGACTTCTGTTTTTAGCATAAAAATACTGTGTTTAAATCAGAACAGATGCAAGACACACTCTAACAGTTCTGATCATTTTATTTTGGAGGCTGCTTGAATTCAGGAAAATTCCTACAATGTAAGTAAAATTCATACGAAGGTCCTTAGCTAAGAGGTATGTTAAAAATCTGAATTGTGTCATTAACAGATCAAAATTGCAAATGGCACAAAATCTGTAAACTCGTGTGTGTCCTACCAGTGACCATTTGATGCACATTTTGTTTGGACTATAGAAGCTAAGACACTGGTTTACCAAATGTCACGGATATTACTAACAAAATAACAAAAGAAAATTGGGCAAGTTGATACTTTTTCACCTCTGGCTGTTGGGCACTTTCAGGCCTGTTGGGGATATTTCAAATAAATTGTATTGCAAAGATAAGCTGTACATGTACAGATGACCGCATGAAAGGGAGTAGCTGTCATGCCAGTAAAGCAAATCTGAACTATTCCTTCCAAAATATGGCTTGATAATTTGCTTGTTTCCTTGGCATCTGCAACTACATTCCCTCTAACACTTGAAGTGCTATAAATGCATGGTGGCCTACGTAGCCTGGTGCTTGATGAGTGATAAACTAGTGCAGTTGGATGCACAGATGGTGGAACAGATTAAAAATGTGGTCTGGCAGCAGGCCTGGAGCCTGTGTTGAACCACTGCTGTAAAGAAAGATGTTCATGCTACATTTTTTCAAAACATTACAGCATTCTGAGGTATCATGAAGTTTTGTGTCTCTCTCAAAAACAAAAATCTGCTCTCTTGCTTTTGAAGTAAAAAAGTTACACATTTAACCTAACTTTGGATGTTTCATGTGACATATCTATTCTTTCAATGATTCTAAAGGCATGGGAATATTTTACATACCTTTTGGCCTGTCATTAGCTGATGGTCACTGTATTTTGTATGCTGTTGATTACATTCCTGTCCTCTTTACAGATGGCACGTGCGGGCAGAGCCGAGGACCAGAGGAGAGCGATGAGTTTGAAAGTTCGTATGCGGAGGCCGGTCGACCATCTGAAAACAGGCCTTTTTAAACGTGGACAATTACCGTACATGAAAGTACTCCTTCAGATTCGCCTTTCTAAATTAAACAGTGGGGCTACTTCTAAATATGTCCCAACAGTTAAGCATGTTACTGTGATAGGTGAGTAGTAAGAATAGGTTTTGTCTCCCGATTTAGATCTTTTTGATTGAGGTTGATTGTCTTTATATAAAATGTATTTCAGTATAACATTTTGAAAATACATTTTTGAAACTACAAGTGACTTTTTATACATTTTTTTCAACAAATCTTTTCCACTTATTTGTATTCAAAACTGCAGTACCTTTGCAACCAGTTTTTACTTACATATTTGTAAGTTCAATAATAAATCTGTATATGTATGATTGAAGATCTCTCTTCAGATGAAGTTCTCATTACTAGAATTGTTTACAGGATATTATATTGTATGAGCCATGTTTCTATATGGGACTAAATTGGTACTATTTTGCATATGAATGCACTGAATTTAGTAATCAATGCAATACGTTGGATTGTTGTTATTTAAATCTGTAATTCATGTCACGTGTTAGAAGCAGTGGCTCAAGAAAGGCTGCAGAAAACTGTTTACCTTTCTTTTGATATCTGGAATGATGTTTCCTCCAGTTGACCAAACATTAGTGCTGTTTTTTTAATTTGTGTAACAGTCACACTTGATTAAACACTTTTAAAGATCATTGTAAAAGCTAGTAAAATAAGCTTGTCTTAAATTCCCTTAGTTAACATTCCACTTCCGTTGATATTGGCAATACAAAGCAGATACATTAAAATGGGAGCTTTTAAATTCCATACCATTCTTTCTTTTTTAATCTTAACTCTGTCAGTACATTTCTCAAAAGCATGAGTATGTAACATAAGTGCAACCTTTCGGGTCATGTCAAATGTTAAAGTGTACCTAAGGAGCTTTCATATATCTCTAATGTACAAATAGCACAATGACAATTTTTTTAATGTATTTTAAATAAGGTTAGATAAGTCACGTTAGTCATATAGTTCTAGATCTTAGAATTGTCAGTTTCTGTCATATATAGAATGCATTCAATATGCCAAGCCTGTTTCTGTGAAACTAATTCATTTTTAAAATCAGCTAGTTTGCACCTTGTTTCTTGAATGATCATATTTCTTGTCTGAATGATATATTGCAGTTACTGGAGAATTTTGTTTTTCGAGGTATTTGTGTTAATAAAACTTAAAAAAGGATACTGTCAGACTTAAATGCACTGGCAATAAACATCCATCTTCTGACTGTTATTTCTGGAGACGGTGCCGGGAGGTCATCCCAGGCAGCACAGGGTGAATAGTATGCAGTTCCAAGGTAGTGGTATATAGATGCACGATGCACACGCTAGGGAGAATTTAGAGACACTAATTAGCGTAACTACACGTCTTTGGACTAGAGAGGGAAACTGTAAATAAAGGAAGAACATGCAAAAGCTGCAAACTGAGCAGAGGTGAGATTTCAGTCCCTGGAAGTATGAGGTCACAGCGCTAACCACAAACCCACCATTAAAGAAACAATTATTTTTCAATAGGCAAAATAACTAAATTATGTAACAATCACACCCCAATAAAACTGTTTCAAGAAAATATGTTTTCCCTGTATGTTTCCTTATATTTTCGTTGAAACAAAAATTAATTGGTTAAATTCCCTGGTTGCTAATTTCCCGTGGCACCTGTTACGGCTTAATTTTCCAAGTGCGAATAAGAGAAATTATCTGTAATATAACGTATATCACATTTAACGCGTAGTGTTATAAAACTTTTTGCGAAAATCAACTACGTTAACATCACGGATGATAAGGTCAATGTGATAAATTAAACGCGGTTTTCATATGCTGATGGTGTTCAGAAATTTATATTATTATGGGGGTTACCCATAACCCCCCAAAATCTGTTTATGTCGGAATATTAGTATAAAATACTATGTTGCAATAAATTTACATTTACAATTTGAAAAAACCTTTTTGAAAGAAAAAAACAGACTACAAACAGTCGCTACGAAAACATAAGTAGAGAAAGCGGATTTGTAATTTTTATTCGGAAATCATATTTGTATTTGTTTAAAGTAACTATTACATTTTATAAGATAATATTTCCGCCAAATTCTTTGGAAGATTTTATCTGGATGCAAGTAATAACGTCGCAACAGAGCGACCAAAGTTGTCGTAACTATTGAAGTTAATGTAAGCCATACGGCGGCACTATTTGTCCACCATTTGCGTTGAGGGCCGCGGCGACAGTGGGTGCTAAGCTAATGTAGCTAACCAGCCATTTTTTGTGTCAAGAAGATGGTGGCTTCCTGGAAGGCATGAGAGGGCTTAGCTTCTCCCAACCAAACCAAAATCACTGGGTTTAATTTCACAAAGTCCAACCCTCGAGATATTTTGCTAAAATACGAGGCAAAAGAGTAAGTATCTTGCGCTGTGGCAACTACACGTTTTGTCATTTTACGCCTTTTTGTTACGGAAAACGTTACGTCCGCCATTTTTCTTGAGGGAGAAGTAGTCCGCAAGATGGCTGCTTCCATCGAAAGAGCATGAATAGAACATATTTTAAGCCTTGGCTTCATTCCGGCATGCAGTCGGTGCTTACTAATGTGTCGATGCCATTAAATCGCTGACCATATCACACAAATATAAAACTGTTCTTTTGCACGATGCCTATATATATCACTGAACCCATATACTGTTAACTGGCTATATGATGCTAGCGAGTAGCACTTTGTAACAGCTTAGTTAGCTTGAATTGTTGTTTTTCACCATTTCTCAAAGATTGGTAGATGGTTAGTAACGATCGTAGCAGGAACGATCGTAGATTTATGGTATTGCTTGGTAGTATATGACGACACTTTGCATTGGGAAAATGTATGCTACCTAGGTATCTTTGTATAACAGGGAGACCGCCCACTGTTAGCTAAGCCCTCTTGCTCTGAGAGGAGGGGATTGTGTGTTGTGGATTGTTTGGCAATATGGCGACTCCCAGACAGGCATGAAAATCGCCTTCTGCGGCAGCTAGCTAGGCGCCTAGTTAAATTGAGTGGGTTGTTTTGGGAGCTGAGTGCGCTATAAATCCTTCATATCACATAACCGCCAGTCGTCACTCTTCTTTGCCATTTCAGTACGTGGCCGCTACGATTTTTAAACATCGGTGTACAGATGAAGCCACGAAAGGTTTTGAATTTTTTTTACACCATTTAGCTCCGCCATTTTTTAGCCTGGCGCAGGTTTGTTTGGTTGTTACAAGATGGCGGCTCCCATGGAGTGGCACTGCTTTGCTTCTGGTGGGCTCTAACTGAATGATAAAATGACCAGGCTGCTTTTTTGAATACAAGGAAAAACATTGACTTGGCTGACCGACAGTGGCACCAGATGCTTATGATTCTATCTGCCAGTGAGCCTGGATCTTACTTTTTCACTAGCCGGCTTTTTCTCTCTCTTGCAAAGCGTCTGCTGCTGAATAAAATGGCGGCTTCCATGGATTTTACATATTCCTGAATGGGATTGGACGTATTGATATTTACCACATCAAGATAGTACGCTGCACTGTTATGCACAAAAACACTTTTAGCTACCTACCGTTTCGTTTTTGCATGGAGTAAAAGCGACAGCTATATTTGATCTTATTTTCTCTGGTTTTGTTGGTTCGCTACAGTGAAATTTGCTTCTCTGGCTAGATTGCTAAACTAGCTAACGGTATCATTCTCCTAAACGTCTGCTATTTGAAACCTTTTAGCACCGGAGTTGTTTTTTTTTCTTTTAAGCCGAAATGTCTTCACCTGGTTCCACGGTGTCTGGGACCACTGGCTCGGTTCTGCAGCCACGGTGGAAGCGGGTGTTGGGCTGGTCTGGCCCCGTCCCTCGACCCCGACACGGCCACAGAGCTGTCGCTATTAAGGAACTGATGGTTGTTTTCGGGGGAGGCAATGAAGGGATCGTGGACGAGCTTCACGTCTATAACACAGGTAAGACAGTTTTTTTTTTGTTTGTTTATGGCGATTAACATTTAAGCTTTAAGCGAGTTAGCTAGCGAGTGCTGGCACTTGGTATACCATCAGCTATATGTGTTTATCAGCGGTGCCGTGTATATGAAGCCCACACTTCTGCTTGCCTTTTACTTAACGCTGTCACCGGTCAGGCACAAACGGAGCCCGCCTTGTGGTGTAGCTCGCGCGCTCCGGCGGGCTGGGCACGAGTCGCGCCGGCCCGGCGCTCCCGATCGGTCGTACTCCGAGTGCGCGCGGCGGTGTCAGCTGGCTATGCCTCGGAACAAAGCCGGGGCCGCTATTGGCTGACGGTTCGGCGCTATTCGGACCCGCGGCGCGTGGACCGCCGAGTTCCGCCGGCGGCTGTGTCCGTCATTCCGGATGATTTGCTGCCTCTGCATATTCTGTACCCACTGTTATAAGCATTGAATTTGTTCAACTGTGTTTACCCGTAACTCGCGGGACACTGGGACTGCTCGAAAGTGGGGGGAAATACAAAGAAAAATGGCGGGTTAAAATAAAATGGGCGACATCGGCGTTGACTGCTTTGCCCCGTACAAATCAGTTTATTTTTTATTACAATTTCCAGTATCCCAATAAACTGTAACAACTGCTAATTATTGATTGTAGATGAACAATTTTAATTAACAAAATTACTCGTGCCCCAACTGTAGTTTAGGGTTCAGCCAAGTTGAAAAGGACTGTGAATTGATGAATGAAACTTAATGAATTTCTTTATCCATTGTAAACGTCATTTGACAACTTTAAAATATCAATTATAAAATATTCAAATTCCCTAAAACCTTAAACATTACAATAACGGCCGGGTGGATATGACGCATAAAACAATATTTTTCAGGTATTACCTAAAGATATTGTAACATGCTACCAGGGTTGCTAACACGCATTTGGCGTGATACTCTGTCAGACTCGCGCTCATGCAAGAAATCTTAAGGCAAATGTACATTATTCCATTATAAACCTAGAATTAGCTAAATCAAACGCGTTGGGGTAGTTTGCAAACCGTAGAGACAATTTACAAAGCGATAAAACTGTTACGAACATGCAACCAAGATATTACAGAACGACCAGATAGATGCCTGTATTGAAATATTAAAATACAGTAGTAGTTTAAAGTATAGGAACGGTCTTGAAGGCCATCTCATTTCAAAGCTAATGATTAATAACCGGGTCGCAATATGTAACTGATAATACGAACGGGGTCTTGAATATTTCTGCATTCGGATGTTTAATCGTTTTAGAAACGTTTATGACGAATACACACTTTTCGTGTGGAGGAGACTAGTGCGATTTGAATTGAACTTTAACGTCGTAGTTATGTAGGAAGTTACGTACGCCGCCGTCAGCTTTTCACGAAGGCGCGCGACGCACGCTGTTTGTTTACTAATACCATGTGAAGGTGGTGGGCGCGAGAGCCTGAAAATGATGGTCAGACGGGACTCTCCCGGCATGGAGGATACTGTAGGCGTGGGCTCTCACCTCTTTCTTATGTACCGATTCAAATTATAATTCGTCTGAGTCTGAAAGTAGTTGTGCGTGCCAAACCGTCTAATTGGTGACATTTTAAGGCTGCTTTTCTTCTACGATTAAATTGCTGATGCTAAGAAAATCGTGAGGGGCATTGTGGAGATCACATTAACATTCATTTGTCGTACTGTCTTAGCCTTTAATTTTCTTTAATAATCTCACAGCCCTATAGACACTGCTGTCCATTTTTTTCCCTCATCAGAATCCTTTGAGGAAAGCAAATACATTTCTAAACTGGTAATGAAATCACCAATGCACATTCAGCTGCTCCACTGCAGTATGTTAACTTTGTTGTCTTTAAGGGAGCACTGTTAAGAATTATTCTTAGCTTGGTATATTACTACTTTGCTCAGTCCTTGCATTTGCTGCTGCAGAGATGACACAAATCACAAAATGTATTTAAGCCTTTTTTTCTGTTCTGGCCCCAATGTTAGCACAACTGCATATTATGGGTGCACTTTTTGTGAACTTGGAGTCTTGAACTTAATGCTGGTTGCTACAGTCATAATTTTAAGTCCCTATCAAATTATCCAGGATCAATTCCAAGCAATGTGGTTATATACATCTCAAATGTTCTTTAGTGTTGTCAAGTGTTTATACCAATGTCCTAAAATCACTTTCTCTGTCCTCTGCAGCCACAAACCAGTGGTTCATACCAGCAGTGCGCGGTGACATTCCACCAGGCTGCGCTGCTTATGGATTTGTGTGTGATGGAACGCGGCTGCTGGTGTTTGGGGGCATGGTGGAATATGGCAAGTACAGCAATGATCTCTATGAGCTACAGGTAAGAGTTTACAGCTCCTGCGTGATTTTAGTTTTTATAATTAATTCGGGTAAATGCCAAACTATAGTGATCTGGGATAAGTCTGGGGTAAGTCTGGGATAAGTACAGCTATGCTACAACATTGTCTCCTCTATGCCTTAGGATCAGTGGTAGAGACGAGATCTAATGTAGTATTTTTTATTTTTTTTGAGATCCTCAACACTGAGCATTTGTAGTCTAGTGGGATCCAAAGTCATGCTGAAAGGATAATTACCATGACTCAGAAGTCATTGGTAACATTGCTTCGTATATTGGATATGAATTCATACATTACATTACATTAATGTCATTTATGATGATTTTTTATGGTAAGAAAATGTGTTTTTGCATGTATAAATTGGGTGTATTAATGTATAAATTGGATGGTTGAAAATATCAACTCTACCCATGACTAGGCCAGTCGTTGGGAGTGGAAAAAATTGAAGCCTAAAGCTCCCAAAAATGGCCCCCCTCCATGCCCCCGTCTTGGACACAGCTTCTCACTGGTGGGAAACAAGTGCTACCTTTTTGGTGGACTGGCCAATGATAGTGAGGATCCCAAAAACAACATTCCCAGGTGATGTAGGACCAGGGGTGGGGGTGCGGGTGAGGGGTATAGCAAAGAGACTCATATTCTTGACTGTTGCTACTTCCTCGTAGTATTAAAATGGCCGAGTCGCTGACCTTCTCGTATACCCAGGTATCTGAATGACCTGTATATACTGGAGCTGCGTCCAGGCTCTAATGTGGCCGGTTGGGACATTCCCATCACCTACGGCGTGTTGCCGCCTCCACGCGAGAGCCACACTGCTGTGGTCTACACAGACAGAAGCAACAAGAAGTCCCGATTGGTCATCTATGGCGGCATGAGCGGCTGTCGCCTGGGGGACCTTTGGACCCTTGACATAGGTGAGGGGAATGATGATGGTGGCGGGTTGGCATTTTAACTCTGGAGGGGTGTAGGAGGCTAGGACAGTATGAAAGGGAGCTTCGGGTCTTCCAGCCGTCTTGATAGTCAACACTGGAAGTGTATCACCTTAACGAGACCCCCACCATCCCTACAACGGACAATTCTGGGACCTACTGCATATGGAGTCATTTTACTTGATTATACAAGTTGCCAGGTACAGCAGCATGTAGCTTAGAGGTTGAGTCATGAAGCCTGATGACAGGTAAACAATTATTTTAAAAGTACACCCGCTCTCAGATTATTTTGATATGTTCTGCCCTCCCAGTGGAATCCACAGCAGTTGGTCGTATTCTTATGTAATGTTGGACTGAGGGGAGAAAATCTGAATCTTGGAGGATTTTTTGGAAAGTGGAAATTAGGGCAAGCTCAAAACACGACTGACTAAAGTGTGATGTGCCCTATATAGGCCCATAAGATACTTTCTCTGGAACTTTTGTTACATTTCGAGTCAAGTGCCTGTCAGAGGAAGTTTATGCAAGAAATCTGCAAAATGGTTCTTATGGAAATCTTTCCATGTGGCGTTTTGAAATGGTTTATATCAGGAAATGAGAAGTTTAAATGCTTTCATCGTGCGCCTTCTGCTGTCTAGCTACTGTTTACACACGTCTTGCACTTATTTCAGACACGCTCACCTGGAACAAGCCCTCAGTGAATGGTACAGCTCCCCTGCCCCGCAGCTTGCACTCCGCCACCACAATCACCAACAAGTGAGTGTTTTCTCTCAGCTGCGGTTCTCCTGGATGGGCGGCCGCATGGGAGGATTTCAGTTATTCCTTCTGTCCCTGCAGGATGTATGTGTTTGGGGGCTGGGTGCCCCTGGTCATGGATGATGTAAAAGTGGCCACACATGAAAAAGAGTGGAAGTGCACTAACACACTGGCCTGCCTGAATCTGGGTAAGTCTCCCCCCCCCCCCTCAATGTCTGTCTATCTATTCTCTGTGCACTCTCCCCCCTCTCTCTCTCCTTTCACTGTCTTTCTCTCTCTCTCTCGCTGTGTACTCTCTTCTCTTCCCGTTTAAAATCATAAATGTTAGCCTAGGAGTTAATGTGATAGATCACAAATCACTGGAAATGCTTATCAGTTTTGGCACAGTTTGGTTTTCTTATGGTTGTATCTCCAGCTGAAATGTCTGTTTGCCTAATTAAAAAAATATTTAGTACAAATGCACTTTAGACATTGTAGAGACTGTAGCCTTTGGATTGCTCTAGGTAACACTGTATGCTCAGCAAATTTCACAGAATATGGTATATATCACATAATGATGATTTATATGCTCTGGTTTTCCAGACTCTATGTGCTGGGAGACTGTTTTGATGGACACACTTGAGGACAACATTCCAAGGGCCCGCGCAGGACACTGTTCTGTCGCCATCAACTCCCGGCTGTATGTGTGGAGTGGTCGCGATGGCTACCGCAAGGCCTGGAACAACCAGGTCTGCTGCAAAGACCTCTGGTACTTGGAGACTGGTGAGTTTTACGGTTGCACTCGCGGAAGAGTGAAACCTGGCTGAGTCCGTTCGTGAAGCACCAACAAGGGCTGTGCTCGTGTCGGTCACAGAGAAGCCCCCGGCGCCATCGCGTGTGCAGCTTGTACGCGCTAACACCAACTCCCTGGAGGTCAGCTGGGGCCCCGTGTCCACGGCCGACACCTACCTGCTGCAGCTGCAGAAGTACGACATCCCAGCTGCCGCGGCTGCCACGTCGCCAACCCTCAACCCGACGCCATCTCTGCCCAGTAACTCCCCCAAGAGTCCCGCGCCGGCCGCCGCTGCTCCCTCCTCACAGAACCTCCCGCTCACCGGCATTACGCTCGTGCCTCAGGTGGCTTCACCCACAAGCTCCATGCCGGGCAGCCCCCTGGCCGCCTCCATGGCCCGTGGCCCCGGTATGTGCCCCCATCTCTTCCGGCTCCTCATAAAATGGTTTGGGGCATGCTTGACCTGATTAAACCCGCCCCCCTTTGCCACTGATAGTCTGTTCTGTGCTCCTCAGCCATCCTGAAGGTTGCGGCACCCCACTCCAGTGCCGGAACTTCTATTGTCACTGTGCGACCTGCCAGTCAGGCTGGCAAATCTCCTGTCACTGTGACATCGCTCCCCCCTGGTGTCCGCATGGTTGTCCCTGCACAGAGCACTCAAGGAACGGTATGCAGTACTTGCATTTTTTTTAAAGGCACTTTTTCATGTTTTAACTGATGTGGTTTCTGTGGAGACGGCCAGTGTCCTCCTCGTGTTTCTGATCTTGGTCTTGAGAGGACGGGATTTTGGCTCCCGTTTCCTTTTGCTTAGAGGCTGTATGTGCACCGCTGCCACATATGATGATTGACAGTCAAATCCTAGGTATGTGATTCGTTCTGTTGGCGTGTCGCCCTTTTTTCCAGCCAATTGGGAGCAGTCCCCAGATGAGTGGCATGGCTGCCCTCGCCGCAGCGGCGGCTGCCACCCAGAAGATCCCGCCGTCCTCTGCGCCCACCGTGCTTAATGTGCCAGCCGGCACCACCATTGTCAAAACGGTGGCGGTGACCCCGGGTTCTACCACACTGCCAGCCACGGTCAAAGTGGCTTCACCTGTCATGGTAAGCGTGTTAGTCCTGTGTTACCTACACGCGTGTTTCGACGTGTTCTGGGACCACTGGCCTTATTACTTGCTACCAGAAACTACGGAGGCTGTGCTGGACAGTCAATGTCAGCGAAAAATTAAAAAAACATACTGTAATCCATATCCACTCACCATCACAATGTGAAAATGGCGCTTCCTGGTGACTTGAGCATATTACTGCATATTATGTGTGTTTTTTTTTTTCTTCTGTGTTTGATGTTCTGCTGTGTAATGCACAGGGGCACGTACATGCACAGCAGTTTTGTTGGATGTTAAGGCAGAGTGTAGGGGGGGGGAGTCTTTCCGTTGCATGTGCCTCTGAACTGGCTCAAGTATCTCTGGCTGTGGTGTCAAGTGACAGCAGAATATCAGAAATAGATGTATTGAGCTGAAAATATTGCTGAGCGGATTACAAGTGTCTTAAATAAACCCCAGCAAATAGTTCTCCGTATTTGCCGAACACATGTTTTGCTCTTAAAAATAGCAACTGGATTTTTTTTTTCTTCAACGTATAAATGGCTGTGATCAGGCCTGTGTATGCAATGCACGCCCCCCCCCCAGGTGAGCAACCCCGCCACCCGGATGCTGAAGACCGCCGCGGCTCAGGTTGGCACCTCTGCCGTCTCCACGCCCAACACACCCACGCGCCCAATAATCACCGTTCACAAGTCCGGCACCGTCACCGTCGCCCAGCAAGCCCAGGTCGTCACCACTGTGGTGGGTGGGGTCACCAAGACCATCACTCTGGTGAAGAGTCCTCTCACCATGGGAGGGGGTGGCACTCTGGTATGTAGAGCGCCAGACTGAAAGTTGACGTAGCGTTGGGTTGGATGCTGCTGCTAATGACCCTTCCTGCCTCGTTTTCTTCGTGCAGATCTCTAATATTGGAAAAGTAATGTCCATGGTGCAGTCAAAGCCAGTGCAGACCTCAGCTGTGACTGGTCAGGCTTCCACCAGCCCCGTCACCCAGATCATTCAGGTGAGCATATTTCTGATTAACCTGCTGCTCAAACTAAAATCGTTTACAAAGCTCGCTGGCAAATGGAGAGAGTTTTAACACAAAGTGATCCAGGAACATTATTCAGATTAGTCAGACGGCCAGTCTCCCTTTAGGCCTCTCCCCCATTCATTACACGGACATCACACATTGCTGGGGTCACACTGGTTTCTTTATGTTCCTGTCATTGGGACTGGTCAGACTGGGGTGACACACTACATCTTGACCTTGTCTTTGAACTCTGACCCCGTTCTTCCCTCCGTTCAGACAAAGGGTCCTTTGCCAGCCGGAACCATCCTCAAGCTGGTGACCTCAGCAGATGGCAAGCCCACCACCATCATCACCACCACGCAGGCCGGTGGTACTGGGAGCAAGCCCACCATCCTGGGGATCAGCAGCGTGTCCCCCAATACCACCACCAAGCCAGGCACCACCACCATCATTAAGACCATTCCTATGTCGGCCATCATGACCCAACCAGGCGCGACTGGTGAGCGCTGCTGCTGGAAGCCTCGCCTTTTCCATAGTGCAAATTTCCAGGGGTTTCTGGCTTAAAGCTAAAGGCTGCTTCTCTCCTTCAGCAGGAGTGACTAGCAGCACTGGGATCAAGTCGCCCATCACGATTATCACCACCAAGATGATGACTGCTGGCACTGGGACTCCTGGCAAGATCATCACTGCCATGCCGAAGCTGGGAACCGGGCCTGGTCAGCAAGGGGTAACGCAGGTACTTAGTACATCCATATTCCCCCATCCATTATGGGGTCATGTGGGCCCCGGAGCCTTTCTCATGCGGCCTTTGACTCTGGATGGAATGGCAGTCTATCATAGGGCACATGCATACTGCAGTTTTAGAGACCTCAGTTAGTCAGTCACTCGTGCCGTTTGGACTGTGGGAGGAAACTGAGTCCACACAAACCAATGAGTTGGGGTTTTACCTTCCCATCCTGGAGATGTGAGCTACCTCTCTTTTTAATAATAATTGAAAATTTCACATTACACCTGTACCCAAATTTGGCACCTTCCCTTCATAAAATAAATAAGCTAAATTGCATAAGTTGCCACCCCATGCTCTGCGACTAAAGGAGTTCTGGAGATTTGTGGTATTGAAATATCAATCCAGTGTACTTTGGCATTTGATAAAATTGATAAAAGCAAATCTCATTTATATTGTCTGTTTTTACCAAAAGCAAAGTCTCCTGCTTCATGCTCGGGCGTCTTGACTGCAACCCCCCCCCCCCCGGAGAACATGTGTAATTTCCTGCTGGCTGGAACAAATGTTGCATTTTCTCCATTGACACTTCAGTCCCTTATCTAGAAGATGTGTATCCTCATGTGCTGCTTAACTTGTACATTGGAGTGATTCATGATCCTCCCTTTTGTAAACGTCCCTAGTTTGACTTTTAATGTGTCCCTTTCTACTTTCAGGTGGTTTTGAAGGGTCCTCCTGGGCAGCCAGGCACTATTCTTCGTACCGTGCCGATGGGCGGGGTCCGCCTTGTAACCCCTGTAACGGTATCAGCTGTCAAGCCAACTGTAACCACACTTGTCGTCAAGGGAACGACTGGTAAAGATTCTGTTTTTTCTCAACCAAATAAATCGCATCACAATGGGGGGGGGAAAAATACCTTTTAAACAGATTTTTCATATGGTTTGTCTACGGAGAGCTTTCGCTGCTCTGAAGTTTACTTTTATATTCGTTGGAGGAGTCCGGGAGTTTAGCTGTAAACGTGGTTCTTCCCCCTTGGCCTTTTAGGTGTGACGACTCTCGGGACAGTGACAGGCACGGTTTCCACTTCCCTAGCAGGCGGCAGTGTTGCTAGTGCCAATTCATCCCTTGCCACACCCATCACCACCCTAGGCACTATTGCCACGCTGTCCAGCCAGGTCATTAATCCGGCTGCCATCACTGTGTCCGCCGCCCAGACCAGCTTGACCTCAGCGACCCCACTGCCCACCCCAACCATCACCATGCAGGTATGACTGCTTATGGCTGCAAATTTTTATTCTCTTTTGAAAATATCAGAGATGCAGTCTGAGTAGCAGATTATAATTTTAAGCAAAACGTTAGATAATGGTGGTTCAATATGTAGTTGACTTGCATCTCTTGATGGACCCAAACTGATGGTAGTTTCCGTTTGTGTTGGCTGGTATTTTGCTGCTTAATTCAATGTGCTCAGTTGGTCAAAAGCTATACAATATCCTGAACTGGTCACATAAGTGTAATGGAATTGTTCTTGAGTAATTCTTAAGGTTTTTTAGTTAAGGATGCTAACATATTTATCTTTGTAGAATTTAAATCACATGCCTGTTAAATTTGACATGGAGTTTCTCTGTCATTTTCTTGCCTTTAACAGCATGTCTTACTGGATGTTACTGTATTTGTGTTCTCTGTTATGAGTCGACTATAAAACACCAGCCCTGCGTTCTCGGTACACCAAATGTCTAAGGTGGTGAGATCTATAGAACTACAGCCTGTTCTTGGTCCTGTTTTCCTCGCAGTCAGTGAATCAGCCGACCCAGGTAACCTTGATAACTACACCTAGTGGGGTGGAGGCTCAGCCTGTGCAGGAGCTACCTGTCTCCATCCTGGCTTCCCCCACCTCTGAGCAGCCCATTGCTGCTGAAGCTGGGGCAGACATGCCTGGTACAGTTACCTTGGTCTGTTCCAACCCACCCTGTGAGACCCACGAGACAGGAACCACCAACACGGCCACGACTGCTTCTGCCAGCATGGGTGGGGTCCAGCAGGTGTGCTCCAACCCGCCCTGTGAGACCCACGAGACTGGAACCACCAACACGGCCACGACTGCTTCTGCCGGCATGGGTGGGGTCCAGCAGGTGTGCTCCAACCCCCCCTGTGAGACCCACGAGACTGGAACCACCAACACGGCCACGACTGCTTCTGCCGGCATGGGTGGGGTCCAGCAGCTGTGCTCCAACCCCCCTTCAGAGACCCATGAAACAGGAACCACCAACACGGCCACCACAGCTAGTTCCAACATGGGCTCTGACAAGATGGGTACTGTCCAGAGTCAGTCGGGGTCCCAGTGTCCCCCTGCCAATGCAGCATCTCCTCAGACCTCCACCACTCCTGAAGCTGGCTCTGGCTCTGGTGTTTTGCACCCAGAGAATCTGCGTACTGGCACCACAAACACTTCCACCACGGCACATGCCAACATGGGCTCTGACCAGACCGGCACTGTGCAGAGCTCTCAGTCTTCACTGGAGAACCGCAGGTCCATCAGCAGTGCCTCATGTCCCATCTCACAGACACCCTCTGAGAAAGAGCAAGAAGTTTGTTCCAATCCCCCTTGTGAGACTCATGAAACGGGCACCACTAACACTACCACCCAGGTGGCCTCTAGCGTGGGTAGTGGCCAGACAGTGCAGAGGGTGTGCTCTAACCCCCCCTGTGAGACCCACGAGACGGGCACCACCAGTACGGCTACGACTGCTTCTGCCAGCATGGGTGCCAACCAGACTGGCACAGTGCAGAGGGTGTGCTCCAACCCCCCCTGTGAGACCCACGAGACGGGTACCACCAGTACGGCCACGACTGCTTCTGCCAGCATGGGTGCCAACCACACTGGCACAGTGCAGAGGGTGTGCTCCAACCCCCCCTGTGAGACCCACGAGACGGGCACCACCAGTACGGCCACGACTGCTTCTGCCAGCATGGGTGCCAACCAGACTGGCACGGTGCAGAGGGTGTGCTCCAACCCCCCCTGTGAGACCCACGAAACGGGCACCACCAACACGGCCACGACTGCCACCTCCAGCATGGACACTGGAGAAAGCACAGGTAATTTAAGCATGGAGAAATAGTTGGGGTGTTGGCCTTTTTTAAAGGCTTTGTACCATTTGGTTAAGTTATGCGGCTCTGACCACCCGTCTCTAAAAACCCTGGCGTGTCGATTAATCCTCCCAATGAAATGTGAACAGTTCAGATTAAATCCACAATGTCAATGATATGTGCTTCTCTCTACTTAATTAGGTCAATAAATACTGCATTTATGAAATCATGAATGAGGACATTAAAACATTTTAAGTACCTTTATGTGTTTCATGTTAGGACATTGAAATCTAACATGCATTCTCTGCTCTTGTACGGTCGTTTAGCTCAGCAGAGTAGTGGGACAGCAGAAGGAGATGATGGCTCCCATCCTGAGTCGTCATCCTCTCCTGCACTGCTCTCTGAAGCAGCCAGTGTCACGGTATCTCAGAGCCGGGCCATCACAACTGTCACTCATGCCACTCCTGCACCCGGACCTTCAGTACCTGTAAGACCTGAAGCGGCACCACATTTAATTACTGAGATGCACTGTAACTGTCTCGCTTCCACTTCAGCCAGTGTTACGTGGGAGGAAAAACACACACAAGGTTGTCAGCTTTTTAAAAATAGGACATTGCTGCCCCCTTGTGGTCAAGCTGGACCCTCTGACTACACAAGTGCACATTGGGTCTCAATTGCACAGGATTAACCTCTAAATTGAGGCATAACAGACTTTTTGTACAATTAAAAATGAAGTGTTATTTACTCACTTGGGTTCATCCTTCCAGACCATCGCCTCTATCACTGAGGCATCTGGCATCCCCTGTGAAGAGGCGTCGGGCGAGCTGGCCCCAGAGCAGCCACAGGCCCTGATGGCCGAGCAGGCTCAGGAGGGATCTTTGGAGGCTGCCACTGCCGCCGTCCCAGAGGAGGAAGGGGAGCCGATGCAGACTGAATGTCAGGCCAGGCTGGGTGAGGACGCCATTGTTGGAGTGGTATCCATGGAAGAGGAGGCAGAGGGCGTGGCCGAGGCCGAGGCAGCCGCCGTGCTGCAGGCTGAAGTGGACCAGCTGCCGATGGCCATGGAGACGCAACAGGGCCAGGAGGAGCAGGCAGAGGTACTGCAGCTTTATCACCAAGCAGCCAGTGCTCTTAACGAGACAGCCTTCCCCATAGTAATGAACTAGAGCGGTAATTAATTCCTACAGACCCTGCAGAGCTGAAATGTAGCTGCAGAAAACGGCCTCCTCTGTCCGTCTCTCAATCTGTCCCTCACTCTGCCGGGAAGCAGCTGGAGCCAGCGGCTGAGGAGGCTGGAGCCTCGGCGGATCCACAGACCCTGACCCTGCCCCAGGAGCTGATGTCGGAAGGGCAGCCCACCACGCTGATGGTGACGGGCCTCACCCCCGAGGAGCTAGCTGTGACGGCGGCCGCCGAAGCCGCTGCCCAGGCCGCAGCCACCGAGGAGGCCCAGGCGCTGGCCATTCAGGCCGTTCTGCAGGCCGCGCAGCAGGCAGTCATGAGTGAGTACAGGGCACTGGGCACCTGCTGTGCTGCGTTTGTGCTGGACTGGGGGAGCCATTCATTTGGATTTTCTCACACTGCCAGGTGAAGGGGATTCCAGCCACGACGGCCAGCAGACCACCACTATCCCCATTGTGCTGACACAGCAGGAGCTGGCTGCCCTGGTCCAGCAGCAGCAGCAGCTACAGGAGGCTCAGGCCCAGGCTCAGGCCCAGGCTCAGGCCCAGGCTCAGGCCCAAGCACAGGCCCAAGCACAGGCCCAGGCTCAGGCCCAGGCTCAGGCCCAGGCTCAGGCCCAGGCTCAGGCCCAGGCTCAGGTCCAGGTCATCGCAGTGAGCGCTCATCAGCAGCAGCAGCTGAGTGCGCAAGCTGCCGCTCTGCCCACGGAGGGTCTGGCCCCAGCAGACAGCCTCAACGACCCGGCTTCTGAGAGCAACGGGCACAGCGACATGGCAGCTGCAGTCTCCAGCGCCGTAGCCCGGCTGCTGCCCTGCACTTCAGCTGAGAGTGAGTGTCCATGCGAGACGGTGTCAACTGTCCATCGAATTGAACGTTCGGCGTGGTGGCCACTGTTTAGAAAAACATTCGCGTTTCGTGTCAGGTGCTGATAAGTAATCGCCCCTGCAGGTCTGGCCCCCTCAAGCACCTTTGCACCTTCACAACCCCTGGTTGTGGCCAGTCCAGCTAAGATCCAGGCAGCGACTGCCCTGGCTGAGGTGGCCAATGGCATCGAGTCTGCAGCAGAGGTCAGTGCGCCTGCATGCGCTCTACTACAAACTTCGAAATGCCCCCTCGCCATTATCCAGCCAGCATCGCAGCAGTTTAGCACATGTGGCTAACTGGGCGTTTTGTGTTTCGACACCTTTTAGAAGCAGAGTCCCTCACCTGCCGTTGCGAAGGCCCCAGTGAAGAAGGAGAACCAGTGGTTCGACGTTGGGATTGTCAAGGTCACGAACATGTTGGTCACCCACTACTTTGTACCAGCAGACGATGCACCTGCTACCGACGTAAGTCAGGTGTGGTGGTGGTGGTGTGGAAAGGGGACGACGGATGTGCAGTGTGGGGCTCACATGCAGGCTTGTGTGTGTCAGGACAATTCGGGAGCTGTCCCAGATTACCTCCACATGAAGAAGGTAGAACTTCAGCCCGGCACCGCATACAAGTTCCGTGTCTCGGGCATCAACGCCTGTGGCCGTGGGGCCTTTTCTGAGATTTCCGCCTTTAAGACCTGCCTGCCGGGCTTCCCAGGAGCACCCTGTGCCATCAAGATAAGCAAGGTGAGGCTGAGGAGCACGCAAACGTGTTCTGCTGCGTCCCCTGATGGGCCATCAGGCTTAACCAAACGCCATCTGTCCCGTCACCCAGAGCCCAGATGGTGCTCACCTGACCTGGGAGCCCCCCTCGGTGACGTCAGGAAAGATCATTGAGTACTCGGTGTACTTGGCCATCCAGAGCACGCAGGCTGGAGAGCCCAAGGCCTCGGCCCCAGCACAGCTGGCGTTCATGCGCGTTTACTGCGGTCCCAGCCCCGCGTGTCTCGTACAGACGTCCAGCCTCTCCAACGCCCACATCGACTACACCACCAAGCCGGCAATCATCTTCCGCATCGCGGCACGCAACGAGAAGGGCTACGGCCCAGCCACGCAGGTCCGGTGGCTGCAAGGTAGGCAGAGCCCCTAAAGCCACTGAGTTGGTTACTGAGAAAAGCTGGCAGTCATTTGGGAATGATGCATGTTAGAATGTGGAGCTTTCACTGTACATAAATCTAGGGTAACCAGATAAGCCATGACAACTTTACAAACTACTTTAAAACTGAAAGGTTCCTGTGCTTGACTAAATAAACCAGTCAAAGCACAAGAACTGCAGTTTTCTTGCTTCAATGGCTCATCCGGGTGTTTCACATTAACATTAGTGACACTTGCATAGTTATAGGAAACTGACCAATCATCACACAGCAAGAACTGTGTTTAAGTGAAATCCAGGTCGTCTTAATTGAAATGGTAGTTCACAGTTGTTGTCCCAGCTCAGTGTCCCTGTCATGGATTGTCTGGTCACCCTTACAAATATCCCAATTCCTCTACTTGCTCTCATTTCTTCAGAATCCAGTAAAGATGCCGCTTCTGCTAAACCTGCCACGAAAAGGCCAGTCTCATCTGACATGTGAGTCCCTCGGAATCGCTCATCTTTTAGAAGTATAATTTGGGAAGTAAGCATGTGCCTCTCGCTGCTGCTACAGTGATTAATTAGAGATTCGGTTGAGCAGAGCTCAGCAGCTTGCTGGCGTTATCTCTCACTCGTGTCGTTCCATCTCTCACCACAGGAAAGGTGCTGGTCCAAAGAAGGCCAGGTCAGACCAGTGAGCTCCCATCCCCGTCCTCTTCTTCCTGACCAGTAATAAGATTGAAGTCACCTTTTCATCATCCTGCACCAGGCCCCCTGCACCACACCCTTTACTGAAATGAGACAAGACCACATCACTGGGGTCAGACTACAGCAACAATAAAAAAAAAAAAAAACAACAAAATCTTTGGGGGAAAAAAGCGACCCAGACAGCTCGGTGGTGCCATGAACGCCTTATCTCAATCTGTGTATATATTTTTTATTCCATTATCGATGCTCCTACTTGAGTGAAACAAAAGCACATTTACTTTTCTGCTTTTTCTTCTGCTGGCATCCCGCTAAACTGAAAACGCAGCATTCAGGCAGGTATTTAGTTGCTTTTTATCCATTTTGTCGCCTCTCCTTCCTGCATCTTTGTTTTAAAGAACAAACGAATAGAAACAATTGTCTGTAGTCCGTTAGCCTTTTTTTTCAGAAGCCAATTTTAACTGGGAGAATGTGACTAAAGATTTAAGGAGAATGTGCGGGATGTGACCTTCAAGCAGTGTGTAGATATAACAGAAGACAGACAGCACTTGCTCTCAAAGGGGATAAAAGCTTCATCGTGAAGGGAGATGCAGATTGACGTGAACCCGGACTCTCATCTACTCGCTCTTTTGCATCACTGCGTGCTTGTACCTTACAGAATGCAAAGCGCAGACTGGGGGGGGGGGGCGGGCGATCTTAAGACATGGAAGAGAAATGAACTGTGGTGCTGTTGAGGAGATGAACTTGGTCTATGCTTGGACCTACAGTGTGAAGCAAATCTTGTAAAAAAAAACAAAAACAAAAAAAAAAAATTAAAAAGGAAAAAAGAGTGGAAAAAATCTAAATTAGCAAGCAGTGATGCAGATGTTCTGCGTGTTTATTTTTGTATTTTTTTTTTAAGTACTTTTCTGTGTGTGTCTGAGAGCAGTTTTAAATCCCATCCTTCCTTTTACTGTTCTGTTCCCCAATGGTCTATAATACTCCGTGTGTGTAGGAGCTGACAAGGCTGAACTGAAGGAGTCATAAAATTTATTTATATATATATATATATATATATATATATATAAAAAAATATATATATACTTTTTTTAAATCCTGGTTTGATCCATTGTTAGTCTTGTATACGATGTAACGGGGCATATGTTTAATTCATTTCAAAGAGGGCAAAAGACACGGATCTGAAAACCCAGAGGAAGAGACGAGAGTTCTTGTTTACTTTCAGAATATTGTAAAAGTATTTGTGTGTAAACGAATGACATGGAAGGCCTCTCGCAGGAAAAATCATACATATTTTTTTCCTTCCTTTCATGCGGTTTCCCACTTGATAATGGCTTCAGGAGAGGATTTTTTATTTTTTTTTTGATCTTTTGAAATTTTCTTAATTTTTTTGTCTCCTCCCAAAATTCATTAAAACAATGACCTTTGGAAATGCAGAATGCATGTGGGAGTTTCTCTTACAGGTAAATAGAAGGGGTGAAGTTAATCAAAATGTTTCCAGAAAGATTTTTTGGCAGTATGAAAGGGGGCTTAAGAAGATGATTGACTTGGCCAGACTCTGGACTCGCTTGTAAATTAGTTGCTTCACATAGCAAAGGACATTTTGGCTTTTTTATATACAGTTATCTGTAAGACGTTTTTACATGTTGGTCATCTCGATTGCTTTTGTCTTGACATAAGAAGCAGAAATGTATTCACTCAGTTATGCCTATCATTTTCTGAATTTTTGTTTCTTTCCAGTGTAGGTCAATGTGTTGAGGGCAGTTTTGTCATGAATTAATTTTATAAAATATCAGTATTTGCTTTCACTGATTTATGGGTTTCTGCTAAAGTCATTAATATATATAATTTCTTGATGGCTAATTTGCAGTTTTCAAATCCAGGAGCAGAGGAAAGGTTGTTTGTTAATGCTTATTGACGGTAATTTATCTTCATCTGGAACTTCTCACCATTTGGCCAATGAAAGTTAATTCCACAGTTAGAATCTACATGTTCGTGCCCTTGTCTCATCTCGGTTTTTTTTTTGTGTCATTCCAGCTGAAAGTAGGGACTTGGGTTCAAGCATAAAGTTATGGTACCGGCACCTGAACATTTCTGATTTAACTGAAGGATGAATAAAACCATAAATGTAGGCCCATTTCGTTCCTGTGCTGTGCTACAGAAGTGTCCTTTTTCCCCGACTTTGAATGGTCAGTGTTTTTGCAGCTTGTCAGTCGTCAGCTATGTAATCCCTGCCCTGTAGTGTACATAAGTTAAGTTGGCAGAGATGTTATCAAATGTCAAAAAAAAAAAAAAGTTTGGTTCTTGTGTGAAGGTAGTTTGTTTAAAATGTGTCTGGTATACGGAATTTGTATAAATACAATGGATTAATAAAAACAGCCAACACTGACTGTGTTTCCTGTGCTTTCTTTCCACGCCGGCCACTAGTGGTTTGCTACTGCATATATGGTAGAACAGCTAGGAAGCGAAATGTCACTGCCAACTTAACTTAAAACAAGTATGGAGGTGTGTTGGGGTCATTGGGTGCCCCTTGTAAACTCTTTCTTGGCCTCTGGTTTGGGAACTATGTTTTTGGTTTATAGTGTATTTCAAGCAATATTACTCAAGTGTTCTTGTATAAGCGTTCTTCCTAGTTTCCTGCAGCCTCCGGTATCATTGCATTAGCTTGATGGATGTATTCCGTATCGCACATACTGGCACATCTGTTAACCCTGTGCTGTAAGATGTGGTGCAGAAGTTTGAATTACATGTTAAAACATTTTTATATGAATGACTTGTAAGAGGTATGGATTATGGATCTGGGGCAGTTCCCACAGAAGATTTGAAGACGGACACCAGCTGATGGAGCATCGTCATTCTGTCACCGCTATGATGAATTGATTCTTCGAATTGGAGCAACAACCACCAGCCATGCAGTGAGTACTCACTGGCAGCTGCCAGGTGAAATCTCGAGGGGTGTGGCCAGGCAAGGATGGAAGAGGTGACTTCTGAATAACAGGGAAAATCGCATCTTTGCTTGTTAAAAAAAATTATTGCACCACATTGCATTGAACAGTTAGGAAAGACCATAATGAATACACATTCAGGAGAACGCACAACATCTGTCCAGGACTGCTGCATAGGTAGGCAAAAGTTATGATCCAGTTAAAACTGACAAGGAATTTCATAAAAATCCTTCAAATGGAAGATAAACTCTAATACAGTTTGATAGCACTCCCCTTTCCGTATCTCAATATCTTGGTTTAATTATTTTTAAATACAGATTTGCGTGCATTATATGTGAACAGATAAAGATGTTAGCACCCAGTCGCCCAAAGAGATACTTAAAAAAAAATATATATATTTTTTTTTACTTATTTAAAATCGCTAGATCTGAATTAGGTGTGGGGTCTGGGTAGCCACTGTGCCTGGTTTCATAAAGAATGGCAGCTCCTATGCAACCTTAATATGTAATTCTTATTGATTACATATATGTTAGGTGCACAGTACAATGCGGTTTTGATTTATGGAGAATGCTGAGCGTGTTTAAAGTATTACGGAGTATCCAGTTATCTATATTTGCACGATAGGTGGTAGCACTGAGCAAATAGATGTAAGCGCTTGTAACCGATAAGCGTAGAAGAAGAAACCAAGTCAAAAGGTTCATTTAGAAGTATAGGAAGGGATTGTTCGTAACGAGTAGATGTAACTATGGAAACTGCATCTAGGCCTCCGTAGGTAACAAACGCTAACATTACGAATAGCAAAGCTATGCTTGACGTATCTAGTTATAGTTAAGGTTTGAAGGTGGATATTAGCCGCTAAGCTATCTATTTAATGATGGACCAGTACAGTATTTTGGGGAGGATTGGAGAAGGAGCCCATGGAATTGTTTTTAAAGCAAAGCACATCGAGGTAACGAATACATTGACAAATTACCTGCGAAAGTTAAGGTCACCAGCAACACGGCTTTTGAGCTGTCATCCTGAAATCCCCTGTCTCTTAGCAAAAGTAAGGTTACATTAGCTGTTGTTTTAGATCGTTAAAATGAGGATTCAACAAACCAGGGAGATGTTTTCCCGTCTCGTAGCAGTTGTGAAGTAACGCCGTGTTGCCTCTTGTTGAGTCTTCCCAAAACGCTCGAGTAATGAAGCAAAAAAAAAAGTTGCCTGGCAGTATGGAAAGGATTCAAAATGCTTATTGTGATTTGTACTGGAATAAGTACGGAGTACAATGAAATTGCCGCGCTGCTAAAATGTTTCGGATTTAACTGTGTGCGCTTTCATACTAAATACTAATTTATGTTTTTAAATCCTAGCTAAGACTATTATAATCAATAATGCAATAGAGTACTAAATCAAACGTACCACCCATATATTCATCATAAGGAAAATAAATTAAGGTTCCTAGTGAATTAAATTAAAAAAATATTAAAAGAATGGGTGCATTTCATAAAGTTAAATATGTTTCTCATACCTTGAGGCAAAGTAAACTCAAGGGAAAAAAAACCTTTTAAATGTTTCTGTAGACAGGAGAGACTGTGGCCTTGAAGAAAGTGGCCCTTCGAAAGCTTGAAGACGGAATCCCTAATCAGGCTCTCCGTGAGATCAAGGCTTTGCAAGAGATTGAAGACAACCAATATGTGAATCTTTATTCCAATTAGAAGAAATGTTTATTACATAAAGCAAGTTATTTCGTGTAAAGGGTGGTTTTGGTCAACCCGGTTTTCCTTCTTCCCTCTCAGGTGGTCAAGCTGAAAAATGTATTCCCTCACGGTACAGGCTTTGTCTTAGTATTTGAGTACATGTTGTCAGACCTTTCTGAGGTCATACGAAACTCCCAGCAACCCCTCTCCGAGTCCCAGGTCAAAGGTTATATGCTGATGCTTCTGAAGGGTGTGGCTTTTTGCCATGAGAATTCTATCATGCACCGGGTGAGACTAACTCTGAAATGTGTTATTTTTATACGTTTTAATTTTTTTTTACCTAATGCATTAATTATGCCTGTGTTTTATTTGTTTATTTGACAATATTAAGTCAGGCACAGGGTGGCATGGTGGTGCAGTGGTTAGCACCGTTGCCTCACACCTCTAGCACTGAGGTTCCAGCCTCAGCCATAGATACATGTGTGTGGAGTTTGCATGTTCTCCCCATGGTATAGTGGGGTTTCCTTAAGGTACTCTGGTTTCCCTGCACAGTCCAAAAACATGCTGAGGCTAATTGGAGTTACCAAGTGACTGGTGTGTGAGTGTGCCCCGCGATGGGCTTGCCCCCTGTCCTGTAGGTGTGACTGGTGTGTGAGTGTGCCCCGCGATGGGCTGCCCCCTGTCCTGTAGGTGTGACTGGTGTGTGAGTGTGCCCGGCGATGGGCTTGCCCCCTGTCCTGTAGGTGTGACTGGTGTGTGAGTGTGCCCCGCGATGGGCTTGCCCCCTGTCCTGTAGGTGTGACTGGTGTGTGAGTCTGCCCTGTGATGGGTTGGTGCCCCATCCTGAGTTGTTCCATCCCTTGCGCCCATAGCCTCTGCGATAGGCTTCAGACCCTCCACAACCCTGAGTAGGACAAATGGTTTCAGAAATGGATGGATGGAAGTCAGTTACATAAACAAAATGTAAGAGAGTTTTAATAGGACTCGGGGTCCTTTGGGTTGTGAAGTTCGGCATCTATGCTGTGGTGCAGTACAGAGTGATCACACCAATCAGATAAGCTGGACTTTGGGGGTCAAATGAGCTCAGGCATGGTGCACATGGCCTGGTATAAGTACAACCTAAGAGACCCTCTCCCCGCAGGATCTGAAACCAGCTAACCTTCTCATCAGTTCCACTGGCCACCTCAAGATTGCAGACTTTGGCCTAGCCAGACTCTTCTCCAATGACGGCGAGCGGCTCTACAGTCACCAGGTGGCCACCAGGTACACGAGCACCGTGGGTTTAGGAGAACTTTGGCTGCTAATCGATCTTTTGTCTTCATGTGCGATGCTATATTTTGCATGGATAATGAATTACAATCTCTTTAAAAACAACATTATTTGCATGATCCTGCCAGACAGAATATGCAAATTGTACGACAAAACTCATAAAGTTGTCATTTGTCTGGAATTGTATATGTATTTTTTTTTTTACGGTCGCATATAAATACCTCTAATAGAGAAAGAGAGCTGTTTCCCATCCTTCCCCTGTTCCTCAGATGGTACCGAGCACCAGAGCTCCTCTACGGTGCCCGGAAGTATGATGAGGGTGTGGATCTTTGGTATGTTCCTGCCGTCCTGCCTATAAAATAAGCCTCGGAGTCAGTGTCTATTGTGATGTTTCTTGACCTCTAGTTTGCAATAAGACGAGGAGCAGAGAGTGTAATTGACACGGAATGAAAGGAGACTGTAAATGAAGTGGAGCTGTATCTGTTGATATTAGGTGCTACTCGTATGTGGTAAACAAATGTTAGGGGATGATTGTAACTTGGACAGCTCAGCGGTTTCTTTCACTTAGTTTTATGGGCTTTATATACTTTTTTTGTTTATGTCAGAATTTTTTAAGGGGGGGCGGCATGGTGGTGCAGTGTTTAGCACTGTTGCCTCACACCTCTGGGTCCCAGGTTCGAGTCTCCGCCTGGGTCACGTGTGTGTGGAGTTTGCATGTTCTCCCCATGTCGTCGTGGGGTTTCCTCCGGG
>JAODJX010000109.1:11468589-11485308 GCA_026776945.1 Isichthys henryi
TTCCCCCCACAGTCCAAAAACATGCTGAGGCTAATTGGAGTTGCTAAATTGCCCGTAGGAGTGCATGTGTGAGTGAAAGGTGTGTGAGTGTGCCCTGCGATGGGCTGGACCCCCATCCTGGGTTGTTCCCTGCCTCGTTCCCATTGCTTCTGGGTTTAGGCTCTGGACCCCCGTGACCCAGTAGGATAAGCGGTTTGGAAAATGGATGGATGGATGGAATTTTTTAAGGGTGTAAGTGAAAGTAGGAACATTATTTGCTCTCTGTGCTGCAGTAGTGGGTGACAGTGCACTTCCCCTGACCCTGTGAGTCACTGGCAAATACCAGCGAGGATCACGGATTTGAATTTCATTTGAACAAAGCATATATTCAGAACCCCAGCTGTGTGTCTACAGTCGTATGTAAAAGTTTGACTTGATTCAGTCAGTTCCTTAGTGACCTCTGCAGGGTCCAAAGTTCAAAGTACCTTTGCTATTTTAATTTGCTGACTTTAAATGATTGTGGGGGGGAAATAGTAGATAGAACATGTGGAAAAATTTGGCCACCCGTCCTGCTGATTCATTAACTTTTTTTGCTAATCTCAAAACGAAAGCCCAAAAATCCTTCCTTGGTTGAATAAATACTATGACCCCTCTAACCTCTTACGATGTTACACCTTCTCTCAAAGACCATGGGCCCAACAAGCAGCTGGCTGAAGTCTTGAAAATAAAGATAACCGACTGTTGCAAAACAGGGGAAGTTAAAAAGATTTAATTGCTTCCAGCATGGAATATGCATTGTTAGAAACATCGTTAAAAAGGGAATTTAAGGGGAACTGTTTAAATTAAAGCTAGATCTTAGACGCCTAAAACATTTCACAGAAATTCACTTAAATTGGTCAGACGTATAATGTAAGTACTAAGTATGCAAAAGTCTTGCGTAACATGACTCTAGCTAACAGGTCGACTTTAACGTGTTGCCTACTGAAAACTTATTCGCATGAAACAGGTATTCCTAAAAGTCTTGTTTCAAGTAGGAAAAAAATACTGGGAAGCTTTTAAAACAAAGTACTGTGGACTAACTAAGCAAAAATTAAAGCTTGTTCATCATAGCCATTGTATAGCGAACGCATAGCAAAGGGCCGCTGTGTGTGCAGGTTTTCGCTGCGACTCCCTAATTAGGTCAATAATTAGAGGACTGATTGGCTGAAGAGTCCTCACATCTGGGTGTGAAGAGCTGACCTAAAGGTTACCCCGAAAACCTACATACACACCGGCCCTTTGCGGATAAGACTCGCTACCCCTGGTATAGCATGTTATGCATAACCGTTGTGTAGCATATAGTATGGTGTGAATGGAAGGGAGAATGGATTCAACTTAATACTCAGGAGTCTTCAAATCAAGTGTCACTGAAGAAATGAAAGTAGAAAGACATTTTAGTAAGACGATTATCTGAGACCCATCAAGAACATCAATGAAGTAAATCTGCAGCACATACAGGATGATCCAAGAATCTTTCTTGGCTAGAAAAGTTATTCAAGGAAGAGTGCAAAAAAAATCTTAAGGTAAAAATAAAGACTTTTCTTGGATACCAGAACGATTGTGAAGTTGTAATCTCTGCCAAAGGCAGTGATACAAAGTGATTAATACTGATTAATAGGGTGTCCACACTATTGTACATATTACATATCTGTTATTTTATTTCTTTTTCAATCTTTAATTTCAGTGGCACATTGGGTGACACTGTTGCCTCACCTCCCCGGCTGAGGGATTGAGAGTTTGCAGGTTCTGCTAGTGTCATGTGGGATTACACCTCGTATTCCTGTTTCCTCCCGCAGGCCCGAGGCATCCAGTTAGTCTAACTGACATGTCTAGGTTGCCCTTAGCGAATGATTGTGTGCATATGTGTGGTCTGTGATGGCCTGGCATCCCCTCCAGGCTGCACCCCAGCCTTGTGCCCTGGCTGCCTGGGATTGGCTCCAGGCCCCCGCAACCCTGACCAGGAAACGGTGTTAGAACATTGTGGGGTGCAAATAGCAGCTGTGCATTAAAACCTGCAGATGTAAGTCACGCTTCAGCTTGGATGGCGCAGAACTTGACATTAAAAGAATTATATAGTTTGACCAGTGGCAGCCAAGTTTTTGCTTACAACTATATGTACCTTTCATTACTAATCCCAGTCCTGTATTGTGTGCACCAGGGCAGTGGGCTGCATTTTTGGCGAGCTGCTGAATAACTCCCCTTTGTTTCCTGGTGAGAATGACATCGAGCAGCTCTGTTGTGTACTGAGGGTACTCGGAACACCCAACCAGCATGTCTGGCCGGTGAGCTTCAGTTGCCGTGATGCACCACACCATTGTCTACTGCAGCGTTGGAGAGAATGGGGCAGGGGAGCCTGCTCTGGCCAGATCCGCCCCAGTTCATTTTACTTTGAAGTTAGAGGGCTTAGACATGTTCTAAGTCTAAGTAAGGTTCTTTCTTTCCTGGCTCAGGAGATTACAGAGCTGCCAGATTTCAACAAGATCACCTTCAAAGAAAACCCTCCCATTCCACTAGAGGAGATTGTGCCGGACACTTCTGCTCAGGCTGTGGACCTGCTTAAGTTGTTCTTGGTCTATCCCTCCAAACAGCGCATCAGAGCGAACCAGGTCAGCCATCAGCTTGGGTTCTGAAGGGTATATTTGGAAAGCATTTCTTGTTATCGTGTGTTGATCTGGGCCAGCACGGTCGCTCAGTGGTTAGCCTGACGCCGTCGCCCGGCTCTATGTATGTAGAGGTCATATGTTCTCCCCGTGTTGTCATGGGATTTCCTCCAGGTTCTCAGACTTCTCCCAACAGTCCAAATACATGCTGAATTGGAGGTGAATTGGAGTTGAGGGTGTGAGTGTGCCCTGCGATGGGTGGGCACCCCATTCTGGGTTATTCCCTGCCTCGCACCCGTAACTTCCAGGATAGGCTTATCCAGTTGCCATTAGTAACTTATTAATGTAAGTTCCTGAAACTGACCAAAACAGCCCTGTTTTCTTGTCATTCTCCAGGCTCTCCTCCACCCTTACTTCTTCACAGATCCTTTGCCTGCCCACCACTCTGAGCTTCCTATTCCTCAGCATGGCGGGAATCGCTCTCGCCAGCGCCTGCAGCCCCCCCATGAGTTTTCTGTGGACCGGCCTCTTCATGAGAGTTTGATAGATCCTGGACTCCTCCAAGGACATGCATGGGGGTACTTCTGACCTGCCCACCCACCACTATTTATTTCTAAATTTATTATTATTGTTATTATTGTTGTTTTAATATATAGATAGAAGTAATTGCCTGCTAAGATTTCCCTTCCCATTTTACTGACAGCAATTTTATTTTAAATAAGATATTTATTGGATGTATGCTTAGTATTTCAGGTTCCAAACTCGGGTGACTTGTGTTCATGATCCGCCATGGGTGTAGAATGTCATACCGTCATCAGTGTGTCACCAGTAAAATCACTAATGAAAAAGAACTATTCAAGTTCGGATGGCGATTAATATGTGTGTGATCTTATTGCATGGTTGACAAACCAATGGCTGTAATCACCAGAGAAGTGTGAGCATGGTGTTTCAGAGACTTTTCCTGAACATTCTTACTTCAGGTTCCCCACAGACACGACTGTAGAAGCTTGGCATTGTCTCTTGTTTAGAATGTGCCGACACTCCTCACTGTACAGTGGAGCAGTGACAGTGGCCAGTGGTCAGGGTCTTTTTTTTCTTTACTCTTAGTGATCACTCCACTGTAATCACTCTAACTATGTCAAGGATATCCATGAATCATCCACCGAAAAGACTGGTGGGGCATTCAGGAATGAGGATGTCCAGGAACTGGTTCCATTGACATCTGGCTAGAGCAATATCTGACTGCTCTACCACGGTAGTCAGAAGGGAGTTGATTCAGAGGGGCGTTATTTTCCATCCCCATAAACCCAGAGATTTCTGGGACCCTTTTCTACCTCGATGAAAGGGCAGATTCTTGTCTTTTACAGCATTACCACACATACAGATAGCAGTCTAGCCTGTGAGCATGGCTCAATGTTAGGGGAGGTTTGAGTGTGTCGTGATGTTTTCAGACCTCTGAGACCAAACCATTTTCTTTTTTTCTTTGGTCAGTGGGATGACTGTGTCTGTCTGTGTGTGGCTGTTAAGGGTGTGGAACCAAAGACGGTTACAACAGAATTTCCACCCCCCCTCCCCATTCTGTGCTGTTATTGCTAATGAATGATTGCGATCCATGTTTATTGAAGTTCAAGGGGTTTTTCTTTGCAGCACTTGACTGTTGGCGGGGGGGTTACAGTGTGGAGGTCCATCATAGATCCTTAATTTTGAACTTGCATAAAGAAAACTGGTAATGACTCCAGGGAGCTGGGATTCGGAACCCGGCTGTTAGGGTCCAAATCAACATGTCAGTATCTGGAGTTCATGGCGACAGATTAATTGCTGCTTTGCCCCAGTGTTGTGAAATTTTTCATAAATATCGAATGCATATCCTGAAAGATAAGTGTTGGAATGTATGCCAAAATATCCATTATGACACAGTATTAAAACTTTAGGTTCTAAGTTGGTGTCTGCCTTTTACTTTTTTTTTCTTGTGTGTGGCTTTTCTTGGTTTTGCCCCCGGGTGTGTTCAGTCATGTCAAAAGGCTCAGTAGGTTGTGTGCGACAGAGATAAGACACCTTCACAGAAGCCTCCTTCTGGGGAACTTGAGGCTAAGACACTCCACTGGCATCGCATTCGCCATTGTACCAGTCTGCTGCAAGCACTTTCATACATTTTCTAAGGCCTGAGCGTCTTATCTGCCAAGTCCCCACCATTCCAACAGCAATAAAACAGACAAGGATTCAAATAATAAAATTCAAATGAATTTCTTAGGGGAACTGAACTACGGCTATGTACCAGTGCACCAGTGCAATGGGGAGTGATTATTCCGTGGAATTGCTTAGGTTACTCTGGGATAACACCATTATAGACTATAACAATCCTGGGGATTTTGGCAAAGAAAGCACATGGTGGAGCTTAATTCTGACATATACAAGGACTTCCTGCCACACAGACATGGCACAGGGCTCTGAGAGAGACCCCATCCATCTAAGCCAGTCTTTCCTATTCCGTTCCTCAGCGACCCACAGACAGTCCAGGTTTTTGCTCCCTCTCAGCTTCCGGCAGGCAGCTATTCCAATCACAGGCCTTATGCAGAAAGACACGTAGTAGAGGATGCATTTTGTCTGTGTTTATAATTCTTCACAAGCAGGATTTCCACACCATCAGTGGTGGCTATACACTGGCTCTTGTGGTTAATGGTTATCAGACATGTCTATCTGTGTTTTGACTCAAGACTCTGTCCTCTCCTACGCTGTCTGGGGATAAAAACACATGTAGTATGTCCAAAGTTTTGGAGACTTTTTATGACTTAATCTGTGGAGCAACACCTCCCATTTTTCAGGAGATGCTTTGACTTGACCGACCCAGCTTTCTGCCCAGTGGTGAACTTCCTCTGTCCTCTCGTGCATTGTTGTACGTCACTCTAGCTCTTGCACGTCTGCATCTGTGTTCCCACACGGACACTCCTGTGTAGCCTGTGCATGTCTACTTTCCCCTTTCGGTGTGCACCTCTTGGTGTCTGAGAACATGCTTTACCCAGAGATCCTTTGTGCATGTTGCTGGCAGCGCTCTGTTCCTGTGAGTACGCCCAGTGACAGCAGCAGCTGGCCCGCTCTCTTAATTCTGATAACCTCTTATCAGAGCATTGCAGCCACATGCCTAGCTACAGCACCCTTCTCTCAGGCCCAACTGTACACTGGCCTGTTCCGCCCCTGCACCCCACCAAGGAACCCCCTGAGGGTCTACAGCCCTTCCTCTCATGGTCTCTCATGCGACACCCTTAATCCTCTAGTCATCCACTTTTCCCTCATTACACGTTCTAATGCAGTCCTCCAGTAGCCTCGCATTGTTGAAAAGCTGACAAGGAAGTCCTTTACAAGCTATCTTCACACATGCAAAAGCTGATAGATTTGGTTGTTCCAGTTACTATTAATAAAGACATTATTGTTGGTATCATTGTTATGATCGTTTTGCAACACTTTGCCTTGTGTGACACTGATTTAGAGTTTCTTTTTTTTTTAATAAAATCAATGTCATTTGAAAACCATCTCAGAGGTTTGTTACTTCAAAATTTATGGTCACTCTACAATAAAAATAAGTTTGGTGAATGTTCTTTATAATGCAAATTATAATGAGATATTACAAGGCATAACAGGTTAGTTTCAATTCCATAACTGAATAAATGTTAAAGACAATGTAAATGGAATGATGTTTCGGCAATTAAAATGCCAAATGCATTTGATTGTGAGTAAAATCAATGGTTTAGAATCCATTTCACAAAGGTAACTGACATCAGCTTCATGCTAAGCATGATGAACGGGGGCAGAGATAGAGCTCATTTCTATTGACGGTTCTGAACTGTCATAATAATTCAGAAAAAATGGTAAAATGTAAGTAGCACTGGTTATATTGCATGCAGTGAAGTAATTTGGATGCCAGTGCATCCGCAGCTGCCGCCCTTTCAGTTTTTAAATCCAACCACTGTTCTTACTTTCCTCCGAAGGAGAAAATGAACAAAGGGGATGAGGAGGTATGTGGGGGGGGGGGGTGCTTTGCCTAACAAATTTGCCCCCTTCCCTCCGCTAGCCGAGTCAGTACGTCCGTATCTTTCTTGATTGCTGCACTTGTTCCGATTTGCATTACTGTTCCCAGCTCAGCTGCTGAATGGTGCTGCGTCTTTGCATTTTCAGCCCTTTGTTCAGTCACCCCACCTCTCGCTTTACCTGGATGAGTGGGTGAGCTTGTGTAGAGGCCAGGGGATTTGTGTGTATTTGTATGGGTATCTTACACATGAATCTGTTTGTAACTTAATGCCAAAACCCTAAGCCTGTTACTCATGTTTCAGTTATTTATATGATATAGCCACCAAGGATAAAGAAGACACATTTCACGTGAGTTTGTAGAATAAAGATATTAGACCGTAACAGTAAAATGAACACACTCAGGCTTGTTGTGTTGCATTGTGCTCAAAGTACATAAAAAATATATATGTTACTGTTATTTAACTCTTCTCTAATAATAAAGGTGGTTTGTCTGAAAATCTGAAAATAAAATAATTTTTGTTATGGAATTATGTTTCCATTTTCACAATTTCCAAGGTAAAAGACACAAAGGTGCTTCCCGTCTTCAGGCCATGGGGGGAACAGAGCCCCCGCTGTCAGGAGCGCTATCAGCTGATCATACAGCCTGCCGAGGGTCTAGTTTTTCATTGATTGCAAATTATTGTAAATTACAGAATTTCTTTAATTTAGCTAATGATACGCAGTACCTGGAACAGCTTGGTATGTGTGGACTTAGTGAAAGAATAAAACGCAGCTTTGAAGCACATTTCAAAAGAAAAACACACTTTTTTTTGGAAGGAATTTAAAGGTTCACATATGATCTTACAGTGACACTACATGGGGGCACATTCCCAAGGAATGTGGCATTATAACAAATCCAGCTTCTCACTTTGGCCAAAGGATGATGCAAGTGTTGATAGAGTTCATTTATTAATTGAATTGAGGTTATGATCAATCATCAGTTGCAATTGAGAAAAAAAAATCACATAACATCTGAATCACAATGCACCGCTTTGTAATGTTTTTGTAAAGCATCCCATCCATCTAAAAGCAGCCTTGTCTAATGTTTTTCGTCTATCAGGTATCTGTCTGTTGTTCTATGTTTGACCTCCAGTAATTAAAATACAATATGAAAGTTTTCTGGTAAGTTATTCCCGTTTTGTTTTCAATTTGTGAAGAAAATCGTAAAAATGTTATTGATGAAAAACAGTGAGGCTCTATGAAAGTCCTATTATATCCAGTTTATATTTTACATTTGCAGTTTGAGTTCCTAAATTTTGATGCTGCCACACACAGAGACACACACACATGCGCTGACTGTGCAGCAGGAGAGGAGTGTCAGAGGGTGTGTCCTGTAGTGTTCTTCTGTCGGTATAACCTACTGCCCCAGAGTTTAATCACTCTTCTGGAGAGTGCCCTACATGCTTCCCCTGTTTGACACGGTCTGCAGCCTCATCCCTGCATGACCTGGGGCACCACACTGCTGCCACAGGGTCACAAGAGACGATCTACAAGTTCGCAGTGCACCCCAGGCTGGTAAGCATCAGTTATTAATGCCTCCCGTATTGCATAATATTTTGATTGAATTTGACGTGTTACTTGCCATAGATATGGGGGAATATCACCACAATGATGTGAACCTTAAATGCTACACTTAAAACAAATGGTTTCTCATTTATTTACTATTTAACATTTCTATGTGCAGTTTTAGTATCATTTCAACAAAAGTTATAAACATTTTTATTTAATGTGACAGAACTTCTGAATGTCCATTTTTGGCAGCTGTCAGAAACATTGCTCATACTATTAGAATCACACAAGCCTTGAAATTGCGGGGAAAAAAGTTAATTTAAGTTAATAGTTTAAGTTAATAGTTTTTTTAATTTACAGGAACAATAAATGGCAATGGTAATATTTTTAATTAAAATGCCAGCAACAATAATTATTAGTAAATTATTTGTGTACTTTTGGCTGCCAAACAATTTGAGTTTTACTTCATTCGGAAATGGCTTGGACCCAGACCATCATTCAGACACAAATAGGACGTGATGTTGAGCTGATGTATTTGTGAGACAGGCTCCTGCGGTCTGCCGCCCTTGTGAGATCCAGTGCAGTTTGCTTTCTACGTTTGAGGGGAGTATTGAGTTTGCAGCTCCCACCCAGACTGCCTGTTTCTCTGGCATCATGCAGTCGACTTAACCTCATGTTTATAGGAATGAGGGCTTACAGTAGTGCCGCCGTTTCTACCTTTTAGAACCTTCTACCTTTAGTTTTATAAGGATTCCAAGAATCCTGAACAGTATTTGTGAAGCTGCAGTTATGACAGTGTTATTTAATGCCTATTGAACATTAAAACTGAGTCAGCCGATGAGGCATCTTGAGGTCCACTGTCCTGCCTCCTCACTCACAAGCCTGTGGATATTCCACTGCTCCGTGTAACTGGCAGGGCAGAGTCCCATTCATTCTGCGTTCGCACTGAGGCATCACATGACATCACCTGCACCCAACACTCCTCCTGCTCCCACCCCCAGCTGTGACTGGCCTCAGATATCAGGAGCTGCAGATACCGCGTAAAGAGCTGCATCATTTTGCATATCAGATACAGATGTGTGCGTGGATATCCTTCACTGTTTACTACCAGCAAGATGCCTGAGAACATTTTAGAAATAACTCACTATTATGATAAATTATTATTGTTGTTATCCTTTGCTGACCTCACAATACTCTAGAAGGTGATTAAGTTATCCGGGGAGCTGGAAATGCTCAATAAGGCTGATTAGTAAATGGAAGATTCCCTCTTGGCACTCGAACAAATAGCCTGTAGGTTGTGCCACTTCTGCCATGTAGGCTACATACAGTACATGTTAAGGCATTGTACTTCGGGGATTAGCAATTCAGAGGAGATTAATATCACCCCTGTTTCAAGGAAAATGATCCCCCCCTCCCACCCCCAGCATGAATTTATTCAAAGATTTGAAACAACAGGCGTGTTTTGTTAGCTGGGCTGATTTCCAAATTCAGAATCTCAGGTAAAGCAATTAAAAATAAGAGTGAAGAGTCACCAGCAAAAAAATTATAAAACTCATTATTAATAAGTGGGTTATAGTAAAGACATATTTTTATGCAACCTAAAATTTCAAATTAGAATTCCAGATTTAGCAGCAGTTTTTGTACTAACCAGTGTCCAATATGGCCAAAAGCATTTAAACTGTCATAAACTTGATAAATACAACATTTAAATGTTTAAATGAGCGCCAATCTGGATACAAATCAAGTGTAGGATGATTACGATGAATTGTCTGGGTCTTTTGCATGTTCCTCTTTTATACAGCAGACAGGATGTCAAGTTGGAGGTGTCTACTTCCTCGTTTGTGGAAAAGGCCATTTACCCCAAAAAAGCAGTGGAGATTATGAGGAATATAGCCCAGATAAGATTAATCAGAAATAAGGTGAAGTTAGAATGGTTGCCTTGGCCAACTGCATCTTGACAAAACCAGTCACCAAATGGGACACAATAGTATTACCAACTCACACATATAGGTAATTGTCATAAAGTTAGCCTAGTGAAACTTCACATGAATCTATCTGCTATGTATTTAGTCAGCACTGGGTCCCGGAGGAACCTTATCCCATGTAGAACAGGGCACGAGACAGGGCTTCAGGTTCGCTGGGACACCAGGCCGCAGCAAAGCACATACACACCTTAATTAAGCGATTTCAGAGGTACCAGTTAGGCGGTCTTCAAGAGGAAAGGAGAGCACCAGCAGGAACTCACAATCTCCACAAATACAACTTCGGCAGCATAAGGCACCGTTTCCCATGGAGACACCACACTGCGCCAATCATTAGGGACATATATCATTTACTGCTTATATCCATTTAAAATAAGGAATCTCCAGAACTTCACGTTTTTAAAAGATTCTGAAGGGCTGCAGCATTTAGTTGCACTTCAGTGAGGGACCATATGATAGTAAAACTAAAGCACCGGATAAGAGGAAATCTACAGGCCCGCCACAGCCTGGCACAATGAGGCATGGATATGGGCAAGGGGACAGTGTTCTCAGTCCAGAAACTGGGATCCGGTTTGCTGTGAAGGCACGTTTCACTTGTGAGTAATTTCCCATCTCTTAACAGATGCGTATTATCATTTAGGTCCTCAGCAGCGCTTCATTGCCAGTTCACAAGAAGCCTGAAACTAATTAAACTATTTGTCAGGGCTGAGCGTTGAATGTGCCAGACATATCTCCGTTTAGAATTGGAATACTGTCAAGTGTAGCTGAACACATTATGTTTAGTCTGAACAAATTTATACTCCTGACTAAGGAGGTGCAGCCTACCGCTGATATAGAAAATCAGCAGCATCTCAGTACTGGAACTAGGTATGTTGAAGCTTAGCTGGCTGTAATGCTGAGATTCTACTGAAGGGCTTGATTATCTCGGCGAGAAGTGTCTTAGCACACCTTCTCTGTCATTATTAAATTAGAGATGTTGGAGTGCAGATGGTGTTGAAGAGGAGGTCCATGTTTTTGCTCCAGTTCTCTGCCAGACAGGCTACATTTTTGCTCCCTACCAGGAGCAGGAAGGGAGCAAAAATGTGGACTGCTGTGGGTCCCCAAGGACCAGGTTGGGAATCACTGGTCTAATGATCTACAGTAATGAACTGTGAGTACCTGTGCTTTGGATCAGTGACATGCAACAAAGGAAGGAACAATGTGAAGAAAGTGTCACAGCCAACTTCATGTTTGCTTTTAATTAATTTTGTTTGCAGGTCAATGGGATTACTTCCAAAGTGGCTTATTGATCAGCATGTCAAAGGCTGTGCTTATTTATCAAGAGAGTAATATTTTTTATTGCCTAATTCAGACAGTGATGATAGTTTAGGAACTGAATTTTGGATCTGTTCAGGTACATTGAACTTTGGATATTTTGAATAGAATAATATTTTTGAATAATTATACTAAAATAAGTCACTTTCATGGGAGCAAATCAGTAGTGTAACACATTGGGCTTCACAGGTGTCAGGCTGTAGGACTGATGGGTCTGTTGTATATCGTGTTTTCAGTCCCGTTCTTGCATTGCTGTACTTATAGGGACAGATCATCCAGCTCCAGCTCAAACTCTTCCTTCTCAGCCCAAACCAAATAACTCCCGCACCATGATGGATGAATCCACAGAGCAGTCCCGCTGGGTGTCCGCAGGCCTGATCAGCTCCGAGGCCATGGGCAGCTTCTCCTCTGAGTCGGGCTTGCTGCCTCAAGGAGAAGAGAACGAGTCCCTATACTCCAGCACTGAGGCGGACTTCATGGGGATGCCGTCCTACTTCTCCAGCCCTGGGCAAAGTCGCGCTGTTCCCACCTACAGGCACAGCCCAGGTCAGTTTCCCGGGCAGCTCATACCCCCAATACACTTTTTCTATAGATCTTTTGATCACACATATACAGATAATCTGAAAACTGTGTAACGGCATCAACATTTCAGGTCGTCCACCCCTAAAACCCAAGTAAGTTGAATGTTGTACTTTTGCTCTCAGTCCGCCAGGTGTACTCCTCGTCCCTACTGAACAACATGCAATGGCTGGATGGCTCCGCCACCCACACTCTCAGCTCCCCCTACACCCCTGCATCTTCATCCTGGCCCAGCAGTCCCTACGGCAAGACTCTGCACCCCCACACCTCCTCCTCATTATACCCACTCACCCCCAGTTCCTCATTCACCTCCCCCAGGGATGGGATTCCCTCCCCAGGGCATGATAGCAAGGAGAACCTGCAGGAGGCTATGAAGGGTGAGCGGTCGAGTCCCCTGGAGGGGGCGGCCAACAGCTTCCTGACACTGGGCTCAGCGGGGGGGGGCATGTATAGTCACTCTCCCCACTCCAACTCCCACGTGCTGGGGCACTACAGCTCGTACACGACGACCGCACAGGACTTCAATACAGCTGGGCTCTTTCCCTCCATGGGAGGGCTGTTGGCCTCTCCTTACTCCCCCAAACTGCGGAACAAGATGAGACTGTCTCCACCTGGTGAGGAACCATCACTGCACCTTCAGTCGCTACCCTCTCAGTCGCACACGCAGCTGCACACAGCTACGGCTCAAAGCCCCTCTTCCGGCTTCTCATGCAGCCCCTTGTTATAGAATCAGCAGTGAAATATATGGAATGGACAGTGACATTATTAGGAGCTGTAGATGTTTGCAGAGTGACATCATTTAACCACTAATCAACTCGCCTAAAGTCTTAGGGGTTAAGCACGTGTATGTAGGTAAATATTATTACGTTAATCGGCAGTTTACCAACACGGAGTTGTGTGAATGACTGTCTTTTGTGGCAGAGATGTGCCCAGCGGAGTGGCACGTGACTGACCCCGTCACCCCCATGTGTCTGATGACAGAGGCCAGGGAATGCGTAAACTGCGGAGCCACCACCACCCCTCTGTGGCGCCGGGATGGAACAGGCCACTACCTTTGCAATGCTTGTGGGCTCTACCACAAGATGAATGGCCAGAACCGACCCCTGATCCGGCCCAAGAAGAGATTGGTACCCTATACTCTTCTTTGGGGTTTTACTCTACTCTGATGCTCATTAAATATGACATTGGTTGTAAGAGGTTATAAGAAACGTCTTAAGCTATTGGGGGTTTTGTTGACGATGATGCGGTGACCTCACTAGTGCCTCCCCATGCGTCAGATCGTCAGCAAGCGGGCCGGAACGCAGTGTGCCAACTGCCACACCAGCACCACCACACTGTGGAGGCGTAACAGCAGCGGGGAGCCCGTATGCAACGCCTGCGGCCTTTATTTCAAACTGCACAATGTAAGTTCCTGGCTGACCACACCCACTTCAGCGGACAGGCTGGTACATGGTAGCTGGGGTCAGTGTTTTGGAGCAGGCGGTACCTGCATGACCTGAGCTGCCATGTAGCTGCTGTCTAAAACACTGAATGCGCAAGTGTCTTCAGCTGAATACCCACTAACAGCGGCCTGAATCCCTTTGTCTGCTGCCTTTCAGGTAAACAGACCCCTCACCATGAAGAAAGACGGCATCCAGACTCGGAACCGTAAGGTGTCCAATCGGAACAAAAAGGGCAAGAAGAGTGGAGGAGTGGAGCTTTACTGTGACACGGCTCGGGGGCCCTCATCAGAGTCACACATGGCATCATACTCTCTGGCTTCTGGGTCCCTGCTCTCCTACAGCCACCCCTCCCACCTGATGCCCCCACCATCCTCCCTGCACCCCTCTGCCACAGGGGGCTACTCTTACCACCCAGCATCAGGGATGGTGCCGACACTGGTGTGAGCTGAAATTCCACGGAATAAGACAATTCAACACACACACACACACACACTGAAGGCATGCCCAGATGCATGTTCAGTTACTTATAAATGGACTGATATGCTTTGCTGTAATTACAGGGTATGGATGCACAACCTAATATCTACCAAATGAAATATTCTGGACACTATACAATATATAAATATATATATATATATATGTGTGTACTATTTTTAAAAAGGGTGAAAAACTTTTTCTATGGTTTGTATTTTGTGTAGAGGTGAACATTGTAGATAACATTATAAACATGCTTTTGTGTTTTTTATTCTGTTCAGATTTCACTCAAAACAATGAAGAACATAGAAGATAATAAATTTAAAAATGAGAGGAGGCCATTCGGCCCAACAAGCTTGTTTGGGAGAACTTAACTAATAGCTCCGAGTTAAAATCTTGTCTAGCTCTGATGTAATGGAACCCAGGGTTTTAGCTTGCACTACATTGACAGGAAGACTATTCCACTCTGTTACTACATGCTGTGTAAAGAAGCTCTTTCTCAAATCCAGTTTAAAATGTTCTCCCACCAATTTCCACCTATGGCCACAAGTTCTTGTTCAAGAAATTGAAATGCAAAAAAAAAAGAATGTTAATATGTTTGTGAATGTTAATTGTATAGATATGTGATTAAAACGTCACGCAATTTTACAGTGACGTATCAGTAAGTTGCCTGCTGATTTCCAGAATGGTTTTTAAATAACAATCACTGAAGCAGAAAGCACAGATAATTCAGGCCAGTATGTTTACGGGCTCCAGGCAAGTCACTAGCAGTGTTCATCACTGGGCTGTGTGTCCCATTGTCGGGAGAAAAAAACCTCCAGTGATTGGATTAAGTTCCCTTAAGCAATCGTTGTCCAGTCCCACATTTGTCTGAGAAACCCAGCCTCACTTCCTACAACTGGCAAGACTTCACCTGCAGCTTCATGCACATCATAAACCCGGAAGAACATCGCATGATGATCGCTGCTCATTTTTATACAAATAACTTAATCTGTGCGTAAATGGCATTTAAATAGATGGGGCTACTTTTGCCATTGCGGTTGGGCTTCACTATAGTCCTATTGTCACTCGTGTCACTCAGACATAAGCATGCCTTTGTCTTATGCGACAGTACAGTCATTTGCAGCAAAAGTGTTTCTGGATTATTGTGTATGCAAATACAGAAGTTTCCATAAAACGCATGGAACGAAACCCTATATTGTCCATCCTCTTTAAGATTTTGAATTTAAATATGACTAAAAGTGCACTTGTTTAGCTTGGCATTTGCACCGGGAGCCTCTCCTAAAGCTTATCAGAACCCCAGCTTGTGGTTGGGAAAGTGTTTGACGGAAAGGAAAGAAATTAGTTGACTTTTTCATATCAGGATTTCTGTAGGGTTCTCATTTGCCTGTTTAAAGTTTAGGAACGTTTATAGACATCTGATAAGTCACAAACTGCCAGACTTTTTAAATTATTAAAATACATCAGTGGCATTAATTATGGTGGGATTTAACTTAGACCATCATCTAAACTTCTGCTTAAGATCATTTAAATTATTTATACAGCCATCTCAGGTATTTCTACTAAAACTTAAAACGCGGCCTTTAACTCGACATTCTTTTTTTTTCAAGTACAAAGAAATAAATGTAATATTTGACCAAAAAATTTAACATTAAGACCCCATCCTCTCTGCAAATCCATCCACCCATCCATCCATCCATCCATTTTCTGTAACCATTTATCCTATTCAGGCAAATCCTGTGCTGGAAATTTGATTTGGATCATTTATCCTAAATATTTTGACTCTTGTGTAACAATAAATTTCCATGTAAGTTTTCCAAGTCATATCATAGTTACATTGGACAAAAATATACCACCTATGATAGTTAATGTCCACGGCTGATTCAGTTTGTATGCAGGTACGTTTGTTTGTTTTGATTTTTGATGGTGATGAAAACAGGCCCACTAATCTTAACTTTTTGGCATATTATACAGTACTGAATTAGTTTAATTCGATGAGTTGTAAACTAAACAAGGTAGGTCACACATAAGGTCTGCATCAAAAATAAATGGGTGTACTGGACCGTTGCTGCAAATACTGGGGTCACTTTAGAAAGTTTTGAAATGGCTGACACCTTTTGACAGACATAACAGCATAATTCTACACCAACATGACCATTTAAGCATCATTTTCTTTGACTGCCCAAGACTTTTGCACGGTGCTGTACCTCCCTGAAGTTGGATGGCATCCTATCCATGGTTTTCCCTGCGTCACACCCAGCACTGCCTGGGATAGGCTGCAGCCACCCCCCCCCCCCCCCCCAAAGACCCTGCACTGGATAATTAAAGTAATTAAATACTGCAGAAATGCAAGAAAATATGAAATACTGTTTTGATATGCTGCTTTTTAAAGCAATCAAATGGACAAACAACTTGGGACTTTTCATTGAGATGTGGAATTTGAAAATTCAGTATTACATATGTGCTCACTGACCCCAGGGGTCATTTCACATGATCTCTGTCTGGGTATTCCTCCTGAATCTTCCTCTCTCTTTCTGAGAGAGCACTTTTCTAAGCGAAATGGAGAAGAACTGGGTTCATTAGGGATCACGCCACTTCCTAAGACAGTGCTGATAATGCCTCGCATTACATCCATCCATCCATCCATTTTCCAAACCGCTGTTCCTACTGGGTTGCGGGGGGTCCGGAGCCTATCCTGGAGGCAATGGGCACGAGGCAGGGAACAACCCAGGATGGGGG
>JAODJX010000109.1:11490646-11503681 GCA_026776945.1 Isichthys henryi
GGCCAGTTTTTTCGCTGGTACTTGTGACCAGTGACATGGTGTATTGCAACAGCAATAAAGGGTTCCATTCCATTCCAGAGGACCTGTTCAGAAAACATGGCTGTTCCTGTGCTCTTAACATAGTTATTAAATTTGTAACTAAGTATCGTAACTCTTTTGCTGACTGGCAGCATCTATGCTCCTTGTTCGACTTGCTCCTTGTCTCTTTAGAAGAAGAGCAGCAAACCCGGCAGCAAGAAGACCAGCCTCCAGGAGGCCAAGAAGAAAGGAAGGATGGAGCAGAGTAGAGGAGAAGAAGAGATGGCGAACCAGCTCAAAAACCTGGTATCTGTGCAGCATTTCTTTATGAAAGGGAGATGTGACTGAGGCACCATTTAGCCTGGGGATTGCCAGCAGATTTGACACCGTTATTGAATCCTTTCCAGTATAAAAACATGTAATGAAACCAGTTGTTGGATTGGGGTGGTGCACTGCTCAGTGATTTTGGGATCTACGCTCATATCTCCAAAGTTGAGAGTTCAAATCTTGTGTGGGAATAGCGCTAAGAGGTTTACCTCTCAGCGTTGGGTTGTTTTACCCCCTTTGTGTTAAAACTGCCCGTCAAATACACACAAATTAATGATCATAAGAAGGTTTTGCAAATCCAGCAGGGGAACTTCTACACAGCTGTACGGTGTCGCATGAACAGTAAGAAGCTGCTGCTTCCTGCTCTCTATTCAGCGCTTCCATTTCTAAAAGATACTACTGATTTTCAAGGATGAAATTTAAGGAGCGATTGGCTGTAGTACGGCGTGAGTTTCACTGCCTGAACTGAAGCTGATGAATGTGAGATCTGCGCTTCTTGCTTCTCAGGACCTGAACAGCAAGCTGAAAGCCACAGGCACCGGCCTCGTTTACAGTGACGTCTTTGCCCGCCCCTGCTGCCTCTGGGACAGGTACTGCTTTCACAACACATTCTTTTAATTTAAGTTCTACCATGTAGGACATTAATAAAGCAAAATATTCTTTATTTCTACTGAAAATGAGCTATTTAGCACTATTTATGACACTGTTTTGCTTTTTGTTGTGCTATATAATTATACAATCACTTATATATATACCTCACTTGTCAACCATCCATAAATATGATGGCAATAAAAAATTGTACTCGAATAATCTTTTAAAAACGGGTCTGGTATATATTGGGCGCTAAGCTGACATTCAGTACTCGCAGTCGATGTGTTGAATGCAGGGTCTGAGTGACTCTTACGAGGACCAAATCGTTACGGTCAGACGACTGGGTCAGAACATCTCAGAAACTGCAAGGCTTGTGAAACAGCAGCGATGATGCTGACCTTGTTAACCTGGCCTTACGGTGCGTGCTCCTCAGCGGCCACCCTGAGTGTCCCGAGAGAGTGACGGCTATAATGGAGAAGCTGGGGAGTCAGGGGCTGCTGTCTCGCTGTATCCAGGTGGAGGTACGTCCATAACAGGGGGCCGGCGGCACCTTTACAGCCCTCTGATCGGTCCTCTGATCAGCTGAGTCTTGTTTGTTTGCTGTCTTTCAGGCGAGGCCTGCGACAGACCAGGACCTTCTGCTTGTCCACACGTAAGTCCATTCATAGGCAGGTATCTGGTGCCTCTTTCGTAGGGTGATCTGTGTGGAAAATCTGCTTTTTTTGTGAAGGAGATGGGACCGGGAGTTGGAAGACAGGGTGGGGCTGTTTTCAGCACCTTTGAGATAAGCTTGGCAAGCAAACTGATCTTTTGCCATTTAACTTAAAATGAGCCAAATCATAAGCCACCAGAGTTTGACCATTGCTGCTGGTCCATCTTTTCAGACACACACAGCAAGCTTTGCGCGTTACTCTGGAAACAGTTGTCTAGAGTGGCAAAATACTGTTCCCCTCTGCCTCTTTCACGGCATGTTAACCATGTGCTACTCTCTGCCCTGAGTAGAAAGCAGTATGTCGAGCTGATGAAATCCACACAGAAGATGTCTGAGAGCGAGCTCATGTCTCTCTCCAAAACCTATGACTCTGTCTACCTGCATCCTGTGAGTCTTTGCCCACTCCCCGGCTGGTTGTTCCGCTTGTTGGATGACTCTCATGCACTGCCGGTCTGTCCGAGACATGTGATGTCCCGTATTCCCGCTTGTAGGAATCCTTCCACTCTGCCACAGTGGCAGTGGGCGCTGTCCTGCAGCTCACGGACAAAGTGCTGAACTCGGAACTGAGAAACGGCTTTGCTGTCACCAGGTAGGATGGAGCAGACCGTGTGTTTGTTGTAAATGACAATTCAGATGTTACCGATCGTATTGATTCAGGAAAATCAGGTTTTGAAAGCCCTTTTTAGTGCAGTCTTGGTACAGCAGGGAAAATGTCTTATTTATTATTAAAACTGCAAATGCAAACACAATCAGGAACAATTGTAAGCCAAAGGCAATGTGCCTGTCAACGACTCTGAATAACAAAACCTGAGACACTTATTTGCATATTGTAAATGTGTAAAAACATAAAAAAAATTAAAAATATAACATGATAACAATCATAATGAACTGAATCCCATTTAAATCCTGTGTTCTCTGCTGCTGAGAATGGTAACATATCTGTAGCGAAAAACACCCCAGTCTGAATTTCCTGACAAAATGGCACAGACAGACTAACATGCAGGGGCTGTTCTGCCTTCCGCTTGTGCACACGCTCAAATGATGTCACTTGGATGATGTCACTCGGATGATGTCATTCGGATGATGTCGTCTCAAGTGAGTTAGCATTTGTGTTTCCAGCAACATATCGGAGTTATGTTATATATGGTATAGCAGAGCCGATAGTCCCACTCTCCCTCCCCCCTCTCTCTCCCCAAATACACACACACATACATACAGCATTAGCCGTAACCAACTCTCAGCTAAAATTAGCATATTTTTTTCCGGGTTGACCATCTGTTTGTGAATTTAGGTCGAGAAATGTATTAGCATGTTTTGCAGTGCGTGCTGAACTGAAAGTGATGCATGTGAATGGCACATGATGAATAAGTGTGCTGTTACAGGCCTGGTTCGCATGTGTTTAAATGTTAGCATTGTTACAGAAATGATGAATATTTACTTTCAGGAGGCGCACGCTAATTGTTACATGGTGCTGAATACAAAGCTGAATGAGGTTTTTATAGACGATATTTGATGCTTTGTTATCCTTTTAAAAACATTAGGTCCTTCTGCTGTTCTGAAGCTGTTCACTTTAATAAATACTTGTTGTGGCTGCCCCCCCCCCCCAGACCCCCTGGTCACCATGCACAGACAGACAAGATGAACGGTTACTGCATGTTCAACAGCCTGGCCATTGCGGCTCGATATGCGCAGACTCGGCATGGCCTGGAGCGGTGAGCGTGAAGGACACATCCGCCTCGCGGTCTCTCCCTCCCTCCTTCACCTACCTGCTGTTTGTTTCTCCTCTGATCTTCATCATGAGAAGGTAATGATCCAGTTCTTAGAGCCCATGACAGTGTGCGCCGAGCTCAGCTGTGTGTTTTTCTGCCCAGGGTTCTGATTGTGGACTGGGATGTACACCACGGCCAGGGAATCCAGTACAGCTTCCAGGAGGACCCCAGGTACAGAGCTAGGCGCCGCTGCCTGTTTTTACCCACTAAAACTGACCAGGAGGAATAATTCTAAACATGGAAAACATTAAGAGACCACTCAGTAATTTTAAACAAGGATTTTTAAATCCTGGTTTAATCGTGGTTCTGCTGGCATTCATAGGTTCAAAATTTCTAAGATAGCAGTACACAAGAACAAGGAGACACTGGGAATGATCAGAAACCAGCCAGGTAAAGGGCAGAAGCAACCTTCTAATGCCAGGGATGACCGTCAACTTATCCGACAGTTTCTCATGAATCAAAGGATGACATCAAGTGACCTTCAAAAGGAAAGGGATAGAAGTGCAGGTGTGAGGTGCAGGTGTGAGGTGCAGGTGTGAGGTGCAGGTGTGAGGTGCACTGCTAGGACCGTTTGTATCAGGCTCCTCGAAGCAAGATTGTAATCCTATAAAGCAATAAAGAGGCGCCTCATTAAAGCGAAACAGAGAAGAACCAGGCTGCATTTTGCAAATGCATATATAACACACAGACACACACCCGGAAATTGAGAAATGAGTGAAACAAAAAATTGTGCTGTGGTCTATTAATTTTTCCATCGCTGTATCTATGGAACATCATTAATAAAACAGTAATTACTGAAAGGGATTCTTATAGACACTCTTCTTTATGCTGTACTTGTGTTCTGGTTTTTAAAACTCTACTGTGCATAATGGTGTTATGTTTCCTTGAAAGTAGCGCAAACAGGGCGTGGCCTTCTTTGACACGCTGCAGGTCTGCGTGTGACTGAACCACTTGGGCTGTGTGTGTGACAGTGTCTGCTTTCTCTCCACAGTGTGCTGTACTTCTCAGTGCACAGATATGAGGGAGGTGCCTTCTGGCCCCACCTACCCGAATCTGATAGTGGGGCGCTGGGCTCTGGGGCCGGTGAGGGCTACAACATCAACCTACCATGGAACAAGGTGCATGGAACTCTGCACTATTTTCATCTCCTGCTTTACAGAATATTTCTCTTATACGAAGCACACCTCTTCCTTATATGTCGGTGTTCATAGTTCTAAATCAGTTAGAACTGTATCAAACATGCTACAAGTCCACCTGTTCCCTACTGTACCTGTAAATGGCGCTGTACTCATTCACGTCCCTCTTTTTACCCCGTAGACCGGTGTAAAGGATGCAGACTATATCGCCGCCTTCCAGCAACTGCTCCTGCCCGTGGCGTATGAGGTATCGCATCACTGCAGACTAGACGTTTTTGTACGTTGATGTAATTGAAAACTTGCAAGCTGTTTGTAGACGGTCCCTAACGGGCTTGTCGTCTATGTAGTTTCGGCCTCAGCTGGTCCTCGTGGCGGCTGGCTTCGACTGTGTGGCAGGGGATCCTAAGGCAAGTTCTGACTTTTCTTCGTGCACAACACTCGACACCACTTTTAGGAGAGGAGGGTCCGATCTGCAGTGTAGATGCCATCAATATGGTAGTAAAACACAGATTAATTGCTTTATGAGATGCCTGTTTGCATCCTTCTGCTTAGCAACAAAAGAGAATAAATTAATGTATAGCACTGTACTTTTTGTGGCAGTGTTTAGAAACTGGAAATCAATGTTGCTGTAACTCTACCTCCTGAGTGTGTCTTTTCTGTCTGTTTCCTCCAGGGAGAGATGTCTGCTAGCCCACAATGCTTTGCCGTATTAACACACCTGTTGCAGGGTCTTGCCCAGGGCAGACTCATCCTGGCACTGGAGGTACTAGAAGTTCACAGAAAGTGCTATAAAGCAGAATTTTCAACCCATGTCTGCAAACGCCTGGTGCGAAACTAGTGAACACTCAACCAATCCAAGAAGCCAAACCACAGATCCCTAACTTAAAATTCACTAGGACATAGATTTGTGCGATAGGCATTGATTAGCGTTAATTACAGAGTGCACTGCATGCTTGATCATAGCGTTAATTTAGACCTATACTTGATATAGAACATGGTAAACATTTGGGTCGCAGTGCTATAAAGGGCTGTGCATGCTGGTCTCTGACTGTAGCTCTGTTCGGTCAGGGTGGGTATAACCCTCAGGCCACCGCAGATGGGGTGTGCGCCTGCATCATTTCGCTGCTCGGAGAGTCCTGCCCCCGCCTGGTGCCACCGAGAGCCCCCAGCGATAGGTGAGCATTCATAGAACAGCTGGACGCTAACTGCCATTACTATTAAAGCGTTTTACAGAAGATTCGGTTCTAACATCCTGTTTGCCCACTGACTGGTGTATCGTATGTAAAGTTCCTTCTTCCCATGACTGCTGTTCATGTGCGGCATGTGTTCTTGCTTCTCTGTGTCTGTGACTCTCCCAGTGCCCTGAAGTCCATCTCGCAGGCCATCTCTTCACTGTATCCCTTCTGGACCAGCCTGCAGATACTGGGTATGCGTTCAGTGCTGCTTGGGGTTAAGCTTCTACGCACCGCAGTGACATTTTCCATTCGGCTCCCTGATCGTCTAGGATCGCCTGTGTCTGTCCGCAGAAGGCGGCCCGATGTGTGAGGAGATGAGCCCCGTTGAGTCGGGTTTGGTGGAGCCCTCTGGTGAGGGCCTTGTGGAGAACCCTGCACAGATCACAGGGCTGGTGTATGATCAGAGGATGATGGAGCACCACAACATGTGGGACAGGTGAACTGAAGAGTGCCATCCCCAGGGCAGTCATTATTCAGGCACACTGTAGGAAACACCTCCATTTGGGATCAAAGCAAAATCTAGCGCGTTGGTTACTTTTTTTGTGTGTGGATTCATTCTTTAGTATTATTGGTACTAATATGAATAGTTTGTTGAATTATCACGACGTGCAGGACACTGTTGCTAAGAAATAAACAGCTGACGAGAGGGTCTAGCTGCAGACGCCTGTAGAGTGGAGCTCCACCGGAAATATGTCACCTCCACAGGAAACATGTGATCTTTAAGGACGTAAATTGGAGCTCCGGTTAGGGTTCCTGTTAGGATTAAGCTTAAGGTTAGGGTTAGGATTAAGTTTAAGGTTAGGGTTAGGGTTAGGATTAATTTTTAGGTTAGGGTTAGGATTAAGCTTAAGGTTAGGGTTTATTCGCTGTAACACAGAGTTGTTTGCAGCTGGACCCTTCTCGCAGCTGATGAATTTCCCTGAGTCACTTGTCGTCTGGCTGGCCATCGTGGCGACACCGGATGTCTTAAACCTGAGCTTTTAAACCTCTGCACCCATGCAGCCATCACCCGGAGCTACCGCAGAGGATCTCCCGCATATTCTCCCGACACAAGGAACTGGGCCTTGTCTCCCGTTGCCTACGGATACCGGCACGCCTTGCCACGGAGGAGGAGCTGGCCACGTGTCATAGGTAGAATGGGAGCCGGTCATCGGTACCCATGGGAACGGCTGTGTGTTGATGCATTTCTCCTGCTGTGTTGATTCAGCCTATTTTGATAACATTGCATCAGATTCATCTTCTCTGATGTATTTTGTGTTCCCAGTTTCCACTTATTGTCAGTCCTACTTTTCTGTTTGCCTCATTATTCTGACTATGGATGAAATGATTTCCAGTTTCATGGTAAAATTCTAGATGTTTAGTATTACCGATTCAGATTTTAATTGTCATGAAAACTGTGCCTGATTATTGTCCTTTGAAAAACTCAAGGTAAATACTGTCCAGCATCAAAGAAAGTTAGTAAAGGTCTCCTTTGTGTCAGATAAAACATGGCAGAAGGCAGTTACAGCACTCCAAAGGTTTTTAATGCCAATGTGCATCTGATGTGGTTATCATATGTTTTCATGAAAGGTATCGCCTATGTTATTATTTTAATGTTCATGCAAACAAAAATCCGATAGTTCTACTAATTTTATTTCTCCTTTTTGATATAAAACTTGGTGAAATAATTTCAGTTTGTGCATCGGTACTTTTTCAAAACAGTTTAACAAAACTGCGATGATACTGATCACCGTGATATTTTTGGTCACTATAATCGTGATGTTAAACTTTCAAACTGCTCCGTCTCTAATTCTGATTTACGTTACCCCTTTTTCTCCCAGCTTGGATTATATAGCTAAGATCAAGTCAACAGAAGGGATGAAGCCCAGAGATTTGCATAGACTGGGGGACGAGTACAACTCAATCTACATCAGCAATGAGAGCTACAGATGTGCTCTGCTGGCAGCCGGTGCTTGTTTCAACTCAGCCGAGGCTGTGCTCACTGGAAAGGTCCTTAATCATGCGTTAATCCATACCTGTCATGTAGGCCTGCATTCCCTTGGGCAGCGAATGCCTGTGGCGTGCTGTCCCTGTTTGTGTCCAGGTGAGGAACGCCGTGGCCATCGTGCGCCCCCCAGGCCACCACGCCGAGAGAGATGCGGCCTGCGGCTTCTGCTTCTTCAACACGGCGGCTCTGACTGCGCGCTACGCCCAGGCCTTCTCTAAGAAGCCCCTCAGGGTCCTCATCCTGGACTGGGACCTGCACCATGGCAACGGCACCCAGCACATCTTTGAGGACGACGATAGGTAGGATGGCAGCTCAGCCGATGTGCTGGCAGGCTGTGGTGACGGATCTCAAGCTGAAACTCCAGCAGAATATCCGTCCGGGTAGACAGATAGTAAACAGTCAGCTGCTTTACATAAAGAAAGAAGCATTACAGTGTAAATGAATGCATGTCATGCTGTAGTTTTGGCTGCACGGAATCTTTGCCGTGATCAGCAGATATGAGTCTGAGGTTCAGCTGCCAGTCAGTGCAATGGCTTGGAATGATTTACTCTGATTGGATGCATGCAATATTAAGTAAATGTCGGTTAAACCAAAATATTATGGAACTCAGTAATTTGGAATAGAGTTAACAAAAGCATAACTTGGTCATCGTTAGTGATCATCATACCAGTACCAGTACAGTGAGGTGCCAAGAAACACAGAGGTTAGGTAAATCTGCTCCTTTTTTAACTGTCGATCTGTGTACATCGACATGTAGGCGACTCGTGCGTTAGTGGTAAGTCGGGATTCCGTCTAAAAGGAGCTCCTTCGCTTGTCTTTCGTTCTTTGCATTGCTGACATGAAGGGGGGTGTTTCCCTCCTCGCTCTCTCCGCCGCTCAGTGTGCTGTACATCTCACTGCACCGCTACGACAATGGCCTGTTCTTCCCCTCCTCTGATGATGCCGACTTTGACAAGGTCGGCCGAGGAAACGGCCGCGGCTTCAACGTCAACATTCCCTGGAGTGGCGGGAAGATGGGCGACTCGGAGTACCTGGCGGCCTTCCACGCGGTGGTGATGCCCATCGCCAGACAAGTACGACAGGCAGACTCGTGAAGGGGACGCCCATGAGTGCCAGTGCACGGGACGTGCCTGGTTACTGTCATTGCTGCTGTTTGTGCCCCTTTGTGTCTGTTTGTACGTGACGTAGCTCCTCACTGTACCCCCCGCCAGTTTGACCCAGAACTGGTGCTGTTGTCTGCGGGTTTCGATGCGGCCCGTGGTGACCCCCTGGGGGGGTACCATGTGACTCCCGAGGGATACGCCCACCTGACGCACCTGCTTATGAGTCTGGCTGCTGGTAGAATTATACTCATACTAGAGGTAAGGTGTTCTGTGCATAGACACTGCGTAATACCCTCACTGGCCTTATCATGCTCACAGTGTATGTAGGTGTGAATGTGCTTTTGGGGAGCAGATTAGCATTAGTGCTAAATTTCATACTCGCCCTCTTCTTGTGTCTCCGTTTCTGTCTGCCACAGGGGGGTTACAACCTGACTTCCATCTCCGAGTCTATGTCAATGTGCACCAGCACGCTGCTGGGAGACAGCCTCCCCCTGCTGCCTGCGCTGGCACCCCCGCATCCCAATGCCGCCGTCACAATCAACCGTGTTCTGCGCTCCCACGCCCTCTACTGGAGTTCTTTGAGAATACAAAGTGAGTGGGAATTTTGCAGCAAAGGGTCGTTCCTTCAACTGGCATTTAGTCAGTTGGAATTAGCACCACCCATGAAAATGTCTGCATGGTTGTCTGGACCTGGATGGTAGTCCTCTTATAGATGTTCGATTTGCTGCCTGTTATATCAGAGATTTAGTCGATAATCTGGGACAATATTTTGAGCATGATTTTTTTTCCACTTTTGTTTATAGTTCCAGAGTCTCTGCGCTTGTCTCTACCTTCGGCCAAAGCAAAAGGTAGACGAGTCTCAGGTGGCAGAGACAAGAGGCCTCAGCGACAGGAGGCCCCAGCCAAAGGTTCTGAACAGGGTGCTCCTCCTGTGAGTCCGGCAGCAGCTGAAGCAATGGAACCAGTGCAACCCAGAGCTGCCCATCAGGAGGAAGGTCTTCAGGACATCACAGTCGGCCTTGTGTCTTTGAACTTAGACAACAGTACCTCCAGCCCAGCCTCTGTGCCTATAGGGGGAGCCAGGCGAAAGGTGAGGCCTGGTTCCCAGGAAAACCCAGTTAAAGGGCCACCATCTGCCCAGGTGAGCCCAGAAAAGAAAGAGGCCATGGAAACCCTCAGTTCTACCCCTCTGCAGGACAAGATGATTATGCCAGTGAGTAATTCGGTCCTTAGGAAGTGTGCATTCTGTCCATGGCACAAGTTTTGCGAATGATGTCTTGAAAACATTGTTCTTTGCGTTTCTCTTGGGCTCAGCTGGTCGATGAACCAGCCATGGTTACTGTTGCCAAGGGAAACCAAGAGCCTGGCGAATCGGACGAGGCGTCTGGTTGGTCAAAGTTGCCGAAAGATCAGGCAGTCTTTGAGCTCTTCACTGGAGGCCTGGACACAGATGAGGTGGGGCGTTATTTACATCCTTTAAATGACAAGTTAGACCCATTCGAGCCATTTTCTGTTTCTTTAAAAGCCAACAAGGGAAAATAATGTTATTCTGAACCTCGACTGACTTCCTCAAACTTGTTACCTGCCTTTTTGCAGCCCGTTGAGGCTCCCCTACAGCACAGTGTCTGAGCTGGTATTTTTCCATCCCTCTCCAGGGTACAATGTATGTGGTGGACCCCTTGCCATGGTGTCCTCACCTAGAGATGGTCAGGCCGGTGCCCAGTGGGGGGATCGATGTGTTCCTGCCTTGTGAAGACTGTGGTTCGGATGCAGAAAACTGGGTCTGCCTCAGTTGCTACAAGGTGCGTGATCCGCAGGCCCCGTCACGGCTGCAGTGCTTGTTGTGTTTGGGTGCACTGCTCCGGTCCGCGCTGCAGTGCTTGTTGTGTTCCGGTGCACTGCTCCGGTCCGCGCTGCAGTGCTTGTTGTGTTCGGGATGCACTGCTCCAGTCCGCATTGCAGTTTTTGTTGTGTTCGGGTGCACTGCCCCAGTCCACACTGCAGTGCACAATGTAACTGCCTTAACGGTGGGATGTGTCAGTAGAGGTCCACTCTTTTGATCCTGCGCTGTTCCTTTTTCTTCCGTTTGTTTGTGGCAGGTGCTCTGCGGCCGGTATATCAACCAGCATATGGTGACCCACGGCCTGGTGTCAGAACACCCTGTGGTCCTCAGCTTTGCAGACCTGTCTGTATGGTGCTACAGCTGCGAGGCTTATGTTCACAACAAGGTGATGAGAGATGAGAGATGTATTCATATTGCCCAGCTGAAGTTTGTCATTAAGTGGTGTCAGAGGCCTTCATTTCATCTTCCCTTATCTCTTCTCCCCTTAATTCGCTGTTCTCTGCTTCTGTTCTCCACGGCGATCTGCAGGTGCTATACGAGGCAAAAAACTCCGCCCATCAGGTCAAGTTCGGAGAGGGCATTCCTTATATGGGAGAGAGCCACTGAGATTACAGAGAAGAGCTTGTGGAGAGGCGGACAGCGGGGGGGGGGGGTCAATGTGCTCACAGAGGGGCAGCCTGGTTTGGCAGGAGAAAGGGGCAAAGGGAACTCCACCTCTTACCTGCAACGGCATCGCTGTGCTGCTTCCAGCAAGGAGACACATCTGCCATTTTCGCATCTCACTTGGGCTACCTCTCCACACACACACACACACACACCATATCATCATGGGGTTTCTGCCATCGTTTCGGTGCTAAAATCTGAAGTTCGCAGCCAAAGTTGAGGAGCATTAGCTCAGCTGTGACGTCACTGTCGCGCAAAGGCACAGTGACTATAACTGCTCACATCCAGTTATTGCTTGAACTGCAATTGAATTCTGTCCGTTCTTTAGTCTGTAGAGTAAACTGGCGATTGCTCTGGCCTTGGGGCCCAAACCAGCAGCAGAAAATCATTTCTTATAATCTCATAACTGTCACCTTGATGGCTCTCACCGACAGCTGGAAACCGTCTTCTAACATATTTTGCAGAGCTCAGTTGAATCTTCTTAAATGTATTTATGTTCCCTCTTACAAGCTAATCCTGTTTCGTGCATATATTTCATTTCTGAGGAGAGTGTGTCTCGATGCAAAAATCACGGCAATATGGTGCAATAATACCTTTTCTACACGTTTTCTTAAGGCAATTTATAACCGTGTCTTTAATATCACTTTTCAGTATTTCTAATGCACGCTGTTGTTATTTTAAGTACTATCCTGTGTTGTCCTATTCATTACTACCCTGTATTTTGTAATGTAATGTTTGTAATTGCGTTTTCATGATTTTCAATCTCGGTTTGATTTTTATTGCACAAATACAGCTGGTCACATCTCCTATTTTGCTGTCCAGTACAGACTCCGCCCTGATATGTGCTTCCCTCAGCCATATTGTACAATTTAGTGGGTATTTCCTTCACAGACCTTTTACTGCCATGGCCAAAGGTCTTTTCTCGTTGATTCCAGGGGTTTTTCCCTTAGGAGGTCATTATGAGTTTAATATGAGTTTCCTTTGCACAGATCTGTTGTTCAACATGGTCCTAATTTGGCACATTTAACTTTAGTGATCATTTTGGACATCATGCCTCTTTATTGAATTCTGTGAGGAAGAATAATGCAGTATGTAGTTGTGAAGCCTTAATGGAGCTTGATAGCTTATTCTGAATCTCACAGTGCCACAGAAATGGGCAGAGCATGGAGCACCATCAGTGTTACCTTTATCAATGGAAAACTAAATATGTATTGAATTGAAAGGGTTTACGGCCTGGTAATAAAGCCTGTACACTGTAAAGGACAGATGCACATGCATCTAGTGTCTAGCATATGGACTCATTGTCATGGGAGATCCTCTGGGATCAGTACTTACCCAGTGCAGGCTTGTGTGGAGAAAGGAGAGCATACCAAGATCCACAGAGCCAGGGGTGCGGTAGATGTGTCGGCCGTCCATCCTGGGGCACCCACATGTCATGTGGTGTGTGTGGGGATGCTGATACAAGCTGGAGGACCTGGAAGAACTCTGTGCATTTCACATAGACATGCAAAGGTGGCCCGCACTGAGCCAGCCCCCAGCCCCGTGAGTGAGGACACAGAACTGCTGTAGATCACATGGGAATCTTGGTGCGAAACACATCTGATATCTGGAACAATTGGACAAATTGACTCTGTTCTCTCAGTTAGCGAGA
>JAODJX010000109.1:11503720-11520545 GCA_026776945.1 Isichthys henryi
CCCCCCCCCCCCCCCCCCCCCCCCCCCCCCCCCCCCCCCCCCCCCCCCCCCCCCCCCCCCCCCCGGGGGTATGCTGTACATTTATAGTCAAATAGATTTTTTTACATGCACATCACAACCATCTTAAAATTGTGTATGTAGAAAAAAAATTAATTGCAGACCTTACAAGAAATATTTTTAAAAAGGAGTTTAAAAATGATGAGTAATCCCTCGGAATACAGGTTTTCAAACCTGCTTCACTCATTAACCTGCACTGATTCCTGTGTGGCATGAAAATGATTCATTTCCAGGCATTTACCTCAGGTCTGGCATCGTTCTTACCTAGCAAATACTGGGTCTCCCTAGTGCTGAGAACATCTGGTTCATACCCAGGTTATGTTTCTCTTCCATAAATGCTTTTCTTAACCCTGACCATTCCGCCAAAGTGCTTTTAATAATGTTTTTACTTGCTGCAATCGGTGTCAGATTACTGATGAATAAAAACACCGTAGGATTTACTGGAGGAAATGAATGTCTGTTCAGCTGGGGGACGCAGCGGGTGCGGTATTATTGCAGGCAAGAGGATGTGACTCAACCTTGATTTATTCCTGCGGCATCTGTCTGTCCCCCCTCCGTCTCCTCAGTCCGCCCCTCCCCGCCTGGCAGCTGTGTGGATGCAGCATCATCTCCATTTCCGTAGCGCCCTCCCCCTGTCCTGCGTGTGAGGTGAGACACTGCAGGACTGGCTATGAATCCTCCTCCTTTATCCGTGGCCGGTTTTGCTTTCACTCCACATCATCGCACAGCACTGAAATGATGTGATGAGAGCCCTCCACCGCTGAGGGGCCGAGCGGCCCTCCCTCTCTCTCCCCCCTCTTCCCTGCTCCCTTCCCCCTCCTCTTCCCTCCTCCCTCATCGTTTTCACATGTGCCTACGATCCCTCTCTCCCGCCGCGCTGCTGCTCGCGGCCTGCAGCCGTATCACTGAATCCGGCTGGCGAAATTCCGACTTCTTGCGCCTTTCACTTTTTGGTGCCTCCCATCTCCAGGTGTTTTTCCTTCTCCTTTTCTGACTTGAGGCCCTGCTCCTTCCAGCAGGAACACAGAGGCACAACCAGAGGTACTATTGGGGTGATTCACCATTGGGTCGACTGCCTGTCTCTGAATTGTTTTGTTGGAAACATATTGCATTATATCTAATGTTTTACTCTAAACAATTGAGGTCCTGCATTGTTGTGATTATCTCATTTCGGATGGATGGATGCAGCTTTCGTTCTCTCTCAGAGTGACCTTGTCCGTTGACTGCCATCCCACAGGCACCATCATGCAGCCCCAGATGGTGGAAGTGGCTCGCCTCTACCAGACAGAGTTCATCCGCAGCGCGCGGGCCGTGGGAGCGCTCTGGGCCGTCTGCACCCTCTGCTTCGCCGTCATCGAGGTGGTCATTCTGGTACAGCCCTCCTGGGTGGGCACCCGCGAGCTCCACTATGAAGGCGGGGCGTCACCCCCTCCAGCTGGCACTCTGGGCCTGTTCGAGGTGTGCATGGAGTCGGACTGGCCGGTGCCTGAGTGTCGGGGCTCCCTGGCCACGCTGACGCCGCTTCCTGCCTTCCAGTCGCCGGCCGTGCTGGTCTGCATCTCGCTGACCATGGTGTGGGTCAGTGTCGGCTGCCTTGTGCTTTTCCGCTTCTGCAATGCAGCCACCGTGTACAAGATCTGTGCGTGGCTGCAGCTCACGGCTGGTGAGAAGACTGGGGGTCACTCTGGGGGTCACTTTGGGAGTCAGTCCGGGAGTGACTCTGGGGGTCGTTCTGAGGATCGCACTGGGGGTTGCTTTGGTAGTCACTATGGGGATCACTCATTTGTGGGTCTAGGATCACTTTGGCTGGGGAAGGGGGTTACCAGTTTGTGTAGGTTAAATGTGTAATACTCCTCCCACCCATCCACTGTCCATCCATCTGCCATCACTGCTGATCTCTTACTGCTTATCCGGGGCTGTGCTGAGTCTATCCCAGGAATCACATGGTACAAATTATGGTTTGTGAATTAATAAAATGTTATAATTTGTGCGATTTACCGGGCAGTATAACAATTTGCCGTATTCTGATTTCAGCACTAAATCCGTCATTTTTCCTCAGTTTTTTGGATAAATAACGCCCTCCTTCCTCGCTCTCCCACAGGTTTCTGCCTAGCTCTTGCTTGTGTGCTCTTCCCCGACTCCTGGGACTGTTCAGAGATGCGAGGCTTGTGTGGGGAGGGGGTGTCCAGCTTCTCACCTGGGAACTGTACTGTGCACTGGGGCTTTGTGCTGGCCATGCTGGGAGTGCTGGATGCCGCCATATTGGCCACGCTGGCCTTCGTGCTCGGAAATCGCCAGGACGCCCTGCTGCCCCAGTATGGCAAGGATGGTGAGGGCTTCAGTACACTTCATCTGGGCTCGGGAGCCACATACCAAGGGACGGGGATCTGCTCGGGCTCCAGATGAGAGCTTGGAGTGTAAACAGCCAGCCAGTTGGCATATTGACTCGTGGATGCAATTTGGTGCATTCTGCCGACCTCTTATTGACTTCTAAGTGTGAGCAAGTCTGTGACACTTGTTCTATTTGTCTCTCTAGTGACAGGACTGCTGTTGCCACGGTGAGAGCTGAGGGCCCTTGCAGAGCCTGGGTAAGACTGCATTTTAGTATGCCGGCTCTCTTATAGAAACCACAGGTTGCGTTTTATTCATAAAAAATATTCTTGCTGGTAAAATTCATCTTAGTCCCTTAGTCTGGAAGGGAAAGCAATAGTACACTAGAAACAAATAGCGTGACAAAACAGTGACCAGTCTGATGTCAGTGCTGGGACCTGAAGTGTTTAACAGGTCAAGGGTTCGGTGGGTATGTTCCACTGTCAAGGCCGAATCCAAATAAATTCACATAAAGCTTAATGGTCAGATGCTCAAGATTTACATTGACTTCCATGAAGTTTCATAATATGACTGGATTCTGAAATGTAGTGTCTCACAAAAAATGTTAGGATATTTATTCTGGGGCTTCTTTAAGAGAGCCATCAAATTGTCAACAGTGGATTATCCTTTTTACTCAGAAGTTAAGTGGTATTGATCCATATTGATTTATCAAATCTATACCTTTCAAAATAATTATGAAATATTAGGTAGAGCTTTACATTAACTGTACATTCATAATGCCTTTATAATGTATTTGGAGAATATTTAATTACATTATGAACGTACTATAATTCATATTATATTACAGTATAATGTTTATTATTAATATATATTAAAGCTCTTAAGATATGTTAGGATGTTAAGCTATACTTACAAGCTGCTTATGAATGTTCTATGAATGCATAATGAATGCGTTATTAAGGTGCAGTTAATGTAAAGCGTTACCATCCATCCATCCATCCATTTTCCAAACCGCTTATCCTTCTGGGTTGCGGGGTGTCCGAAGCCTATCCCGGGAGCAATGGGCATGAGGCAGGGAATAACCCAGGACGGGGGGCAGCGTAAAGCATTACCATTTATTAGAATTGAGTGTTTGGAGTTTGTACAGCTGGGGAATGTTATTTTATAATTTTGAATATTTAGCTAGTAAAATGTTGATTGCCCAGAATGAGGTCTCTATGAATGCACTTTTAATTTTTTATTTTTTATTCATGAAGGCAATTAAATTTGTAAAATAAGCAGCTGTTTCTTGGTCGATTTACGGCTAGAATTTCAAAGGTGTGTAGTACTGATGTTTGCATAAAGTGTTATTAGGATGCTTATTACCTAACTATGTGTCAGTGTCATTTCCATTCCACTTGACATGCTGCTGACCCTCCTGTCTGCCTCCATCACACTCCTCTGCACCTCTGCTCCCTCTTATTTCCCCAAATGATGAGTGTCATCATTTTCCTCTTCAGTTTTTCAGATGGAGGCTCACCGATGACGTCACTCAATTCTTTACTTGGAGAAACAGGAGGAGAAATAGTCCTATAACCTCACCCCCCCCCCCCCCCCGAAGCATGACATCATCTGTATTACCTAAGTTATATAATCTCTCAGAATGGATACTGTTGCTTGGCAACAGCATCTCTGTTTTTTCTCGGGCTGAGAGACAGCCGTATTTCTCGAGCTTTGTGGCCTGCTGTGTTTGCTTGGTTTCCGCCCTGCAGAGTAGAACATTATCAACAAGCCTCCTGTTTATCTAGAGTAAATTGATTGTTGTTTTGTTCCTTTCAATGTTAACCTTTTTTTAGAATGTGCACAACAAATCAGCCAAAACAGCAAACGCGCGTTCTTTCGTTTAACTTGTGGGTATATATTTCCATACAGAGTATATTGTCTATTCAGCTTAAGTTGTTTTTGTTTGAAGGGTACTGCATTTTTTGTGCAGCTGTTGTGATTTTCATTATTTCTTGTCTTCCGATATGTAACTTGCCTGAAATTAGAAGATGATTCCTGCTGTACTTTGTATGACACAACTCTATCCTTGAAGTTGTTTAATATGACAAGGATAAAAGAGTACGTAATTAGTCTACACAATGGATGTTTAATTACTGGATGGATTTTAACAGGTTAAACTCTGCTCACTAATTATAGGGATTTAAACAAAAAAGATACCATAGACTGTAATCATAGTCTAATTACTCCCTGTCTGATGGAAGGAAGCATAGATTCGTTTTGTTTGATATTGTGCTTATATTTGCTATCCACACTATTCAACCCAATATCTTATGTCATTATAGCTTTATAGTACAGTTGTATGTGTTGTCATGGCCTTTTCAGTGATGGGTGTACAGCACCAGTGAAGAATGGACAGTGATCACGGATCATTCTCATTATTATTGAGTTATTGGTTGCGAGGTCTTTAGACATCTGCTTATACTGTTCTTGCCATGTCTCTAAACATTTTACCATGTGTGTCATTTTATATGCAGACATTTCAGTATCTAACTATTCATTATTTTTTTGTTTTGTGGCACCTGTGAAGGGACCGTGTTGTAAGAATAATTCTGTAAATGTCTCCATTAAAACAGGTGAACACACATCATTTGTCCGGCATTTATTTTCCTTGTTTTTGTGCGCTAACATCATCACTCCGCAGAATCAGCATGCTTGCAACTAAAGGCCATTTATTTACCTCACATTTAACAGAAAACAGCAGAGTCAGTCAAAAGCAAATTGGCTCGAGAACGGCAAACGGAAAGTCATAAATAGCACGTCATCACAAGATACTGTGATCCAGTCTGTGGAGAATTTACGAAATATCTTTTTTCCTCCAAAACTTCAGATTGCACAATTATTTTAAAAAGCCACAATAACTGGAACCATTGACTTTCTGTCCACAAAACCACTACAACGGAATGAGGAGAAGGGGATCTGAGTAGGATGGACACGGACAGCTCTCCGAATTAAAGATGCAATATAGATGTAGCGTCGGTAACTGTGGGAGAAAGCAGTGGGGAAAACATTGCATTTCGGGAGAACAGCTCAGGCCAGGATAGACTCTGAATACATTTACTCACAATAAATTCATGGGCTAACAAGGTAACTGGAGGAAGCTTCGTCATGTTGATGCCATCTTACAAGGTCTTTCCTTATCTATCTCGCTGAAACCATTAAGCGATCAGCAAAAGAAGCATGTAGTAAAATGGCTCCCATGTTGTTGCCTGCTAATGCTTGAGATTATCATGCTGTCTGACGGTACTTTAGATGCGGTATGTTGACCCTAATGGGTTTCGTGTGTTATTCTTGACTGGACCATATAATATCTGTATCCCATTACTATTTCCTGGCTAGAGTGTGAAAATCAAGAGGTTGAATTTGACATGGAATCTCACCGCCGTGCAGCGGAGGCCAGGTAAGAACAGGGGTGGTTTATTTAACACTTGGTTTTAATTGTAAGAACTTCTCAGTACCATAAGATACTGTATCTGTGCTGTGATCTTTATAGCCAGTGATCCTGTGTTATACTGCCACATAATACAGTGGAATATTCTATGGTGATTTAATAGTGTGACGATAATCAATTGAAGTAACTTCTTGGCTCATGAAAAACAGACCTGCATGTGCTGCGATCATCAATAAGCGAAACAGCACCAGTCAGAACCCACACTGTAAACGCCATAGGAAGTGAGGGCAAGCATCCAGACTGAACTGAGTCATGGTGGCGAGCCCCCAGAGGACATCGCATCCCACAATCCCATTCTGCCATAGTAGTGCCACTGAGATGGATTTGCAGAGCGTGTTTAGCACAGGGAGAGACAAATGTGACACTCACCTCACTTGCTGCCGAGAGATCTGCTAGTGGAACAGGCGCTGGGATTGTCAGATAGTTTCACGTTTTCATCGACGGTGAAGGACATCATTAAATGGGCATTTCAGATGAAATTTTAGTTTTGGACGAAACAACCCGTTCGACAGATCAAAACCATAATAACAATGTAATTTATCTCAACTGCCCTTCAGTGTCATATCATACCCGCTTAGGGCACAGCTTGATGGATCATCATGGATTAAACTAACAAAGGACCCGCAGCACTTTACACAACTGAATTTCACACATTCAATGTAATGATAATAAAAGCTTGATTATTTCCAAGGATCACTTAAGAACCTCTCTTGATCCTACCGGCCAGTTTTCCCTTCAAAGTCAGACAGTTCATTTCCTTCTGAGCTGTTTACTGGTATTAGACTGCGATGGATATTGTCAGATGAATTTATTCTCAGATAAATAAAAAGAAAAAACACACAACAAATGCAGAGGCTTAACTTATCCTGGAGCAGACAGCTTTGACTATCTCCTTGTAAGCTGATACTTTGTGTGCGGATGTCAGTGTACTGTGTATGGGTGTGTGGTGTCACATTAGCCGCACGCGCCCGCTTCTCCCACATCTGCTTTACTCTGGCAGGGACTGTAGGATGTGCTGGGCCAGCACCCTTGGGTCATAGGTCAGGGCTCGCCTCTTGCGGCTGTGTTTCACCTGCGGCAGGTCGCCGTCGATTCGCTTCATTCTCTGCAGGCCCCGTGAGACCCCGCCAGCTGCGGCCGACGCCATCTTGTCCTCCTGGTCCTCTAGCCTCTTCACTCGGAGCAGCGATGGTTCCGAGTTGGGGGGCTGCAGTGGCACAGAATCGACCGAGCGGCGGGATCGTTTTGGGGCCATGACCCCCGGGGCCCCTGCACTCACAGCCACCAGGTCCCGCTTGGCTAGGCGGGTGGGGCCACCCTGTGGGGCTTCAGACGCAAGAGTGGACAGGACTCTTCCAACGAGGTATCTGGATAAATAATGAAAAGCAAAATGGGCAGAATTCAAATTGATATCACCAAATTTCCCAGCATGCAACACTATAAGGAAGCACATGATGTCATGACATCATGACAAAGAGACCAAGTATCAAATCCGCTTGGATCCTCGTTCTCTTATTAGATTTCCAATTTAAAAAGACTTAGGTAATTACACGGTATTTGTAATCTGGCCAATCCTCAAGGTCAGGATATAATTTAAGCTTTAGTGGAGCTATAGGAATAGTTACAAGTATACTCACTTATTGGTTAACCAATAAGACTATTTGATATAGAGACACTTCCTGATTCAATAATCAAAAAGCACTGCGTGTTGTTCTTACAGTCGATGTATTAATGTACAAAGGGCCTCAGAGGAATGTGCCTCCGTACCTGAGGGCCTCTTCCTCTCTCTCCTCCGTTCCTGCCTCTCCACGACTCTCCTGCTTGTTCCCGCTGGGAGTGAGCCCAGCCTGCAGCAGCCTCTCCTGCCGGTAGCGATTTAGCAGAGCCTGAGTCAGCTGAGGGTCCAGGAGGCCTTGCCAAGAGGCTTGTGGCTTAGTCATGCTCACGCTCGGCTCTGTCTCATCATAGTCAGGTGGGTAGGGTCCCTGGAGATCCCCGCCTTCTTCGTCCTCTTCCTCTCCCCCTTTTCCAGCTCTCTGGGCATTACCTTCCCCTTCACTGAGGAGGCGGAGCAAGCCGGCCAGGTACGCCGCCTCCTGGTCTCGCCTTCGGTCATCCTCGATCAATCGCTGTAGGGCCTGCCCTAAGCTTTGCCCTCGCCAGCCATCCGGCTGGTAGAGGAGCTCATTGCCTTGGCCCTCCATACCAGCCCCCGGTGGATATGACATCATCTGGGCTTCATAAGGCAGAGAATCACGAAGCTCACGGCGGAGGCGCAGGACCCCAGCTGAACCATCCAGATTTCGCCCCCCATGTGTGCTAGAGAGTGGCTGAGACAAAGAGCGAGAGAGTGACACTTGTGCATTAGCGTCACAAGAAGACCAGATTTGATACAAAACTCCCTTTAAAACGGGATTAACAAAATGCCAAAAGAAACCGGCTGGTTTTTTACTGGCCGTTGGTCCAAATATACACAATCCAGATGGAAAATAAACAATGAACATCTATATTTTCATTACTGGAAAGTTCATTTTAGGGTTAGGAAATCACAAGTTGAGAAGGTTTCTGCTTCATATTGTAAGTACTATGTGGCTTGTATGTGACTATGGCTTTTATGCATGGAACAGTCAGTGTGACCTCAACACACATGCACCAGCGAAATCAACTGTGCCCTTAATCACAATGAATCAGTTAAGGTTGAAGACAGACTGTGCTGCAGCCTACTGCCCAAATTGAAGTAAACTGCAGCACTGCACTCAAAAGCTCACCTGCCTTATGGCTTCATTAAGTGAGTGTCCTGAATAGCTGGTGTCACTGTCTGGCCCACAGACTGCGGATGTCACTCAGCACTGACCTCTTTAAATGTGTCCCAGTGTGAAGTCTGGCAGTAACACTACCCCCCCGCGTGTTTATAAACAAGTCACTTGCAAAAGCCCCATGTGCACGCATACACACACACACACACACACAACACATATATAATGTTCTTTGGTAGCCACTTGGAATTCATGCTTAAACACTGTTGCCCTTTCTTCAGAGCAGCATGCACATTGCTGAGGGCACCTTGAGATGTTCAGTACCTTGGCTGGCAATGAACGATGCTCTCCTGAATCTGTGTGGGTCCTGAGCATCCGTAGCTTATCAGTCTCATTATTTGGACTTATGGTGCAGCTCTTCCGGACAAACACCCCTGTAACGGGCTACCTTTCTATTCCACTAATTACATGGTTCACAGCTGAAGAAGTGTGACATTGCTATGTACTATTAGCTGAACACACAGATAAGGGGGGATATTATTTAGCCTTGGATTAATAATGCAGAGCCCTTGTTTGGGAGCCCATCTGTCAATGATTCTGCTTATAAACAGTTTTGTGTACAATGAGTGAAGCCTTCTGCCATCTAACCACCTCCACGTCCATCTCAAATCTCCTACTGTTGCAGCGAGCTGTCTCCTCAAAGTCTCTCTTCATAGCACTAATAACGTCCTTCAGTCTCATCCACTTCTTAACTCCAAGAGGAAGTTTCCTGGGCCTATCTGGGCTGTTTTTCTACACGAGGAGGAAGGAATCAAGGCAGTGTGATTACAGCCCGTGGCCAGGTGCAGATCGATGAGTGGAGCAAACCTGGCCCTCTGTGTGATTGGTCTACATGCGACACCATTGACTTTCCTGGGCAACTCAGTCGATTTAATAAAACATCACATGACTAATGGAGGAGGGGGTTCCATCCCACCGAATCTGTCTTCTCAGCTTTGGATGATTCAGAGGTGGGAGATTCATTAGACAGATTTACAGATTTAGACAGCTCCTACTGTCACTGTCTTCACTGTCACTGTCTTCACTGTCACTGGGACGAGCTTCATCAACAAATCAAGTAAGAAAAGAGGTATAAAAACTGGTGTGCGTTTTCTTACGCGTACACATACACAATAAGGAACATATCCACTTCACCGCAGAGAGAGTCATAAGATGCTTAATCATTCACATGACTGCAGACACGGGGGATCTCTGCCAGTATTTGTCTAACAGGACCCCTAACAGTGACTCACTGTCATTCGCTGGCATTTGTGAATTAACACAAGCTGGCTGTCTTCAGCCATGAGGCTGAGGCGACCGTCTGAAGGAGACGCGGAGGGGAGTTAAGCGGCTACGGGTGCCGACTGCAAGGGAGCTGCGGGGTGCAGAGAGAAAAAAAACGGAGAGAACGGCCGATTGTGAAAGAGGCAAGGAATTGGCTGAAGGTGGTGGTATGGGATGGGAGCACCTGGAAGCTGAGGAGCACCTGGAAGCTGAGCTCTGGGAAAAAGGCCAATGAGTAGTAATGACCTGAAAGCCAAAGGCTCAGCCTCCAAAGCATAGGAAAGGTAGCAGATACCAAGTGGCCCTCCTGGCCCTCCTCTCTCCTAATCCCCACGTGACCTTTTCAGATTGATTAAGGGGGGGTGAGGAGCACGATTCCAACAAGCCCCCTGTTACGTTCATTGAGCAGGCACACCAGTTCCTCACAGGGAAAGGTCCTTTTCAACAAAAGAAGACCATAAAAAGCCAAGACTAATTGGCAAATGTACAAAGGAGGGCAGGTGACTCATGATGTAGTGACATTGATCAGACTTGGGTTTCACATTCACTAGTATCTCTGTGCCTCCCCTACGCATGTCATCCTTTGTCTCTCAGACTTTTCCGACTCGAGTGTGTGAGGTTATTATGCAGTTGTGAAACTTCTGTCTGTCCTTTATCTTTTTTTCTACCAAGTCTCTGCCCTGGGAGTAACTGGCATCCCCCAGTCTGGCCCACAATAAGCCCATTTTCATCATTGGGTGGAGTTTTGCCTGTGGCAGTTAAGGGGCGTCCTGTTGTAGGTGTTTAACAATGGCTGACATGTGCGAGTGCAGGAATAGCGTGTGCTGCTGTGTATGTGTGTGTGTCTGTGTGTGTGTATGCGTGCATGTGAGTCAGCGTGCCGCTGAGTCATCGTGGCGCATTATGACGTGGAAGCCCCAGCGCATCCTAGCATGCGGCCGTCGTGCTTGTGGACTGTCCACCTGAGTCAGGCAGCAGCCCCGGCCCTCTGCCGCCTACCACCCCTCCCTCCCCCTGCCGCCCCCACTCACACCCCCGCTGAGGTGATACGGGGGCGTGGCCACATGCTCCCAAACACTAAGATATGCCACCTTTTCCATTAGCAGACTGCTCCCCCTAGGACTCTGTGCAGCTGATTCGTATTGGACTTAATTATGGGCTACTAATGTTCCTCCCACTTCAAGGGACATTTTGTGACAGCGGAACACAATAAGGGGACATTGAATTAACGCAGAGTGGTTATGGAAGTTGTACAGATGCGTAAACATTTCCTGAAAGATGGAGTTTTCTAATGACCTTCAGACACAGCAATCAACCTGCCCATGCAGTTACTGATTTTTGGCTTTTGAATTACTTAGACATATTAAATTAATTTGCAATTGCAGTTCCTAAGGGACACATTATTCTATATGTACTGTATTTCATCCATTACACCTCATTCTCCTCTAGCATCTATTAATATTGCATGTGTGAATTTTTCCAGTGACATTGCTTTGTGCAGCTAAAATGCGCCTTGTTCTTTATTGGTCGATGTTTATTAATGTCTTTATTGGTGTGTCCGTTCCCACTTACACAGCACGGGTCGGAGACTCCGGCTTGCTGATTATAGCCTACATTCCCATCAGTCAAGAGTTAAAAATAGCTATCTAAGAAAAATCCTCCCTCTCGCAATTCAGCATTTTATACACTTCATTTTGACACACAATGGCTGGAGATGGCTTCCTTAATACGCCGTATAAGGTAGCACCTGCCTGAGAATAGCAGCCTAAATACTACTGTGGAATATATATACTTTCCCTTTAGTAGCAGCACGATTTCCTACAGGCTAATTAGTTGCTCATTGTCAGAAACAGTAGGGAAGCATTCATATTAAACTCACAAGCAACTCAGAATGAAGAACAGTTTTTAATTTCAGCTGTATTAATATGCAGAGGCTACTTGCTGCACTGTCAAAGGTTTTTGAAAGCGAGTTCAAGAGGATCCAGCAGCACTGCAAAGACGACATAATGTGATCATAAGTATGTAGACTGACTGAGATAAGATTTTCCCCCAGTGGATGCAGTGCCATGGATAAGGTCCTGCCTTTGCACAGCTCAGGTCTGAATGCTGCTGGAGTGGGACCTATGAGAGCAGAAGGTGTGCCGATGTTGATGGCGATGGTCGGCCTCAGAAGCCGGTTGCCATGGCAGCGTTCCTCTCCAGTTCCCAGCAGTGTGTCCCTCGCTAATTGAATAGTGCTGCCTCAGGTATTGATTTCACAGAACCTTGAGTTCCAAAGACCAGGCTTTATGCTACATTTGGAAAACGCTGGCAGCTGGCTGAGCATCACTGCCCCACAGCACATGCTACATTAAATCTGCAACAACAGCACAAATTGCTAATGTGCTCATAAGAATACAGCATTGGCATACAATGGTTTGCTAAGTATCTGCTATGTATTTGTTGCCGTTTATGTATGGAAGTAACTGTCCATGGTCCTGAAAAAGACTTAACCTGAATTATGTGGCCATTAGTCCTGCTATTCACTGAAAACAAATAAAATATTTTGTATTTACGGGCATATTAGTTATGAGGCTTATAGGGGCTATAGAGTGCTGCACCATACTGATGTATAATGAGCCCCGAGACGTTTATTGTTGATTGAAAACTGAAAATGACTGTCTCAGAATTGAAAGATACTAAATGTACTATAATTACCGGGGAAAACAATATAACATAGGGATGCAGAGAAGATGAAGGAGCTTCCCTTTTCAGTTCTTTGGGAATCTGCCAGAGCCAGAAGCCATAATGGGATGAAGACCATCAGCCACGACAAGATGCAGAGGAGCAGAGTCAGAGGGAGAGGAGAGCTGGGCGTGAGCTGACTGCAAAGTCAGACGCCCACCATGGCTTCCTCTCCACCCCCACCCCCCCTTGAGAAAGAAACACACATCTGCCTCTATGTCCCTCCCTTGTTTTTCTTGTTTTCTGTAGCACATGTTGCACAGCGAATGCATCTTACTCCAGGAGCAGATATTTGCCAGCTGTAAAAACAAACAAAATGTTCGCAGAAAATATAAACACACGCAAACGGATTGACGCAATGACTGATCTGCAGCCTCTAAAAAAAACACACTCACCACTCATGTGATGTCATTGTTTCAAAGACCTATAAGACGATAATGTAATCAGAACAGTGTATTACATGACACATACACATGAATGTGGCATTGGCATGGATTTCGTGTGATGTGAACAGCTACTCGAGTGAAACCTTTCTTTTGAGGCGAAATACAAGGCTGCCAAGGGGCTTCTGGAAAAGGACAAACACAACGCTGTCCCTAGTGGTCATTATGTGCATGGGTGTTTATATGGCTGAGGCACACAGCTTGGCTGAGCCCTTTTTAAGTGTGACCCACTGCTCAAGTTGAGTACGCATATTTACCAGATGGGTCCTTAATCTCTCCCTGTAATGACCGTATCAATACATAAACTGACATATAGCTTTATTTAGGCACTGCCTCATCTCACCCTTCCCCAGTATAGTTACATCCCTACTCCAACACAGATATGCACACACACATGCACAATCACCTGTCTTGCTTCCTCTGTTTAATAAGCGCTGGCTCCCATAACACTAAGATTCTGATCAAAGTCCATCCCACTCTTGTCATCTGTCAAATCTGTTGTTGCCTGGCAATAGCAATGGGTACACCCACCTTCATGAGACAGTCTCCCCACCGCTCTGTACCAGACAGACCCATAACATGATCACAAAATTGTACATGTTTCCCATTTTTATATATACTGCACCCCTTTCATGCAATTGAATGACAGTATGTGGAGTAAGTTCTGTCTTTCAACATATGCTCATATTATGTGCCTGTATTTACCTGACAAGAAAACAAATCAACTATCCCAATTATGCTACCAATCTCTTTTTTTCAGCCCTGGTCTACAGTAGCTGCGCAAAAGACAGGAACAGACAGCATGACTAAACTGTCCATGAAATGCTTATGGCAGTTTTCATGTCTCATCTACTGCAGAAAAACAGTCCTGCTTCCTCTCACACCATTCTCATCCCACGTAACACCAGGGAAGTATTTTCACCGACAGCAAAAAGGGTTGGATCTCTCCCCATCAGATGCGCATTGTTGTCATGCCACCTCTGTGCCCTTATGACGGAGACATCTGGGAAAGCAGAGCGTGTCGGCGGGCATGGCTCCCAGAGCAGTCCCTCCTTACCTTGGCTTCCAGGCGTTGCGCTGGGGCGAGCAGGAGGGCAAGCTGGAGCAGGAGGAATGCTGCGCTGGTCAGAGGGCCCGACATCCTGGAGGAGAGAATGAGGCTGCCCCAGTTCAGACAGAGAGTGAAGTGTTAGCAAGCCAGATGGAGACTGGCAGAGATACAGGCAGCAGGAGGGGGTGTGGTCTGAGGACAGAGTGTGTGGTGTGTGCGTGCGTCTGTGTGTGTGGGGGGGCTTGGGCTCGGTAGATGAGAACAGAAAGCAGTGAGAAAGGCAGGGATCATTAAGATCGCGTCATGGATAAAAGAAAACAGGAAAAATGTAGCTACAGATAAATTGAATTAAGCTTCTTACAGTAAGCGCCTGTAAATGAAGACTGAAACCCACAAATTATTTTCAGGAAGTAGTAATATGAAACATTTTCAAAACGATATAAGAATAATGCAAAATATATATAAATAAAAATAACGCATAATGTTTCTTAAGCAATTTGCTGCTGTTGTTCACATTAAAACCTTTAACGGCTTATTTTATCTCTGACTACATATGGCGGATGTTTCATTTTTAACTGTAACGTTCTGTAACCGCAGCTTAATGCGCTCTGCGCTATTCAGGCATCCAATCACGTCAGCCTTTAAAAAAAAAAGATTTTGTGAATTCAGTCGAGCCATTTAAAGCCGTAAGTTATGTACCACGGTGCAGTGCCAGCTAACGATGTATGTCACAGCAAACAGGCGCGAGACTTGATCTAGTGATGCATATCACCTAAAAGGCTTTACAGTCTCGAGTTTTTATTAGTGCTCATCGGAGCCTTTCCCCAATTTTTACTTTTTACATTTTCTTTATATCGTTACATCGTTTCCTAAATAGAGTGAACATCAAACACTACGGGGAGACGACAAAAAGGAGCCAGCTATATTTTCTACTGTGATGCGAAACACTCTACACCGCAGTAGACAGGAAACTAATTATAGGCTAAATGTCATCAGAACAGCCTACAGCAAATTTTCCGTATCTATCTCATTCCTCTTTTTTCCATACCCACCCCCAAACACTTCTGCGTCAAAATTTAATGAAAATACCCAAACCCCCGATTCTTTAAGAACCCCGAGAGCAGGGTAATCGCTTGCTGGAAAATCCAAAGGAACGTTGCAAATTCAAAGCTTTTAACTTATTAAAAAACATAAAAATAGTTGTGCGTGAGAACCTACGCGTATTTATACCACGTGTTGTATTAAATTAATATTTATGTGTATTAAGAGCAGTACAGGAATAATAAAAAAAAAAAGCATACGCCCGAACAGGGACTTGAACCCTGGACCCTCAGATTAAAAGTCTGATGCTCTACCGACTGAGCTATCCGGGCTCTACTGTAAGTGGGATTTTAACATGTAGTAGTAATTATCAAGACTTTTACGAACGCCATTTATTATATTTTTAAAGCATATATATACATATGCATATATATATATATATATATATATATATATACACACATACACGTACATATGATTAAAGCTCACAGGGTTGCCAACTTTTGTCGGCTGGCTGGCGTGAGATTTTCAATTCAAGTCTGCACACACGTGCACACGCATTTGTATGTGTGTAACAGTTTTATTACCTTGTAAATAGTCTGTAGGGTTTGCAAACTACCCCAACGATTGTTAAAAGCTTCCATGTTGGTAATTAAAGTAGACGCTAGCGAATCAATCGTGTACAATGTATCCAGAGCTGTGCGTACATCGCTACGCGAGTGCAGCAGGCAGTCGTCCGCGGAAGCGCACAATGACGTCAAACGTGTAATAAACGTTCGAGCGGACATGTCCGCTAGTACGCGTACGGAGAAGTGAATCAGACTAGACAAGTAGGTATGGAAAATAGATGGGTATGTCACAGGCTTCGGCAGAAAACAATGCAGGCTTTTACTCAGGAATAGAAACATTTTGCTTAATATAATATGACAGAACGGACAACTACATATTCATCATCTTGAATAGAAAATAAATATGGCTAACAGGGATGACGATATGCTTACCTCTGTAAGACAAACAATATGTTCACAACCGTGATACAATAAAAATACAAAAAAACAAAGTATGGCTTTCTAGAACTGCCTTTACTTTTCATTTACACAGATAAGTTTTTACAACAAATTTCAAATAATAAATAATATTTCCCCATTCAGTTTCAGACGTTATGCAGACTCATACACATTTGTTCCGCTGTCATTTAGAGACACAAAAGGAGACCATAAGCATTTAACGAGCATAAATACACTCGCCACGTTTGTAAAAAATCAAACGAAATAAGTGAAGAGGAGAAAAGCGAACCAGAACTGGTCATGAAAAGACATTTATCTTCCGCTGTATATTTTCAATGTTCTCATACTTACATACAAGACACTTAAAGGTCTAGCTCCTGTCTGACAAAATCACTTCAATGTTATAAGCCTCATCGTCCACTCAGATCACAGAATTCAGGTTTCTGCCTCCCCACATCTCCCATACTATATTACAGTTCTTTTTCAGTCGCTAACAAGCGCTTAACCATACTTCAGATACGTTTCCTAAACTCTTAACACAATTAGCACAGCATCAGTCTTTTGTGGCCATACCATTCACACGTTTCATGTGGTTTTCACCC
>JAODJX010000109.1:11528682-11538749 GCA_026776945.1 Isichthys henryi
GGGGGGGTAGATTTTTCGGAGTTAAATACAAATTTCGGGAGGGGTTTAAACCAGAGCAGTATAATCAGATTATGACTGAGTCCAGATTTAAACAGACTGATTGTATGATTTTAATCTTTATTATCTAAAAAACGTGGACATTCAGCTTGCAATAAATATGCGGTGTGTGAACGCCCACCTCGTCACAGGCCTGGCACCGCGGTTTCAGCTGCTCGGCGTGGTGCCGCCCGCAGTACACCTTGCCGTCCTGGTAGAAGTAAATGAGGTCCACCAGCAGCTCGTGGCAGTGGGCGCACAGGAAGCACTGGGGGTGCCAGCAGGCGCCCAGCCCCGCCCTGCTGGCGAACACCGCGATGTCACCGCCCCGGATCTGCCTGCCACACTAAGACATGGGGGAGGAGACAACATGAGCACCTCCCCCCTCCAAGAACTGCCACTCATCACCCCCTGGGCTCTTTGGCGACGGCTTTCTGACGCCGCTCCTCACCTGCTGACAGACGGCGCCCGTCATGGTAACGGGAAAAATCCTGACGGAGCCCCTGCCCAGGTTCTCCCTCTTCCTCTTCTGACTGAAGAGCCGCAGTTCCTTCTTCTCCTCCTCGTCTAGGGAGTTACAGTACTGGGGCTGGACACACGCAACACACAATTACAAGAGGGATACCGATGCTGTGGACGTGTGTGCATACATGTGAGGTTTGCTGCCCCCTACCTCGCTGTCATGGGCCGGCAGCTGGTGGAGGAGCTGCTTGATCCGGGAGCGCTCCCCAGGGCTGTTTACGTACGGGACCCTGTCCTCAGGAATACAGCTGAAATACTGATACACCTGTAGGGGGTGTATGGAAGACTGAGTTCGTGTCAGGATGCAGGATCGTAACCCCACACCCCGCCGGGACCCTGCTGACACCACACACACGCATGCAACGCCAGGCCACAGAGGGAGCGCACGGCTTCCATGAAAAATTCATGGCTGCTTTTGGGTTGTTAAGGGGCCCAGCTGGCAGTCAGAGATGCAGTGAAGGTGGCTGTTACAGCTCCGAGGAGATGCTGGAGGTGATCTGGGGCAGAGAGGGGCAGCGAACGCATGCTGCATGGCACCTGAAATGTCCCAGGAAAGCACACAAGTGTGGCTCCATGCTGTGAGAGACTTCGACTGATGTCCGACTCCCAGTGGAAGTGCGGCCCTTTCCTGCCACCTGCCTAGAACTCCCCCTGTCCCGTCCCACTCTTCCTGTGTTCCCATTTTCCATTTCCACCAGCGGACGGACCTGAGGCTCTGACCTGCTCTGGTTTTAGTCCAGGTGGGACCCAGGAGTACTCTTCAGAGGCACACCCAGAGTCATCGTCAGAGATGGAGTGCCGCTGAAAGTCGAACACCAGCTTGGTCATCATCCTCTCCAGCTGGCCCGGTGCGGGCCGAACAGCATGCTCCTCACGCACGCACTTACAGTGGATGCAGATCTTCCTGCGAGAGAGGGGGCGGGTGGCTTGGGTTGGTATGCATCCAGTAGATCAGCGCAACAATGGAAAGAGTGAGAGTGACAGGCACTGAAGAAGATTCGCAGAAATGGAGCATGACTACAGCTGCATTTGATTCCGCCCAGAAGAGGAAAACAGAAAGTGGGTGAGAGAGACTGAGAGCGAGAGGCTGGGGAAGCGGAGGATTCAAGTCCCACCAGCCGAAAAAGAGGCAGCTTGTTTGATTTAGTAACTAGAACTCAACGGTCAATGAGGGAATTCCAGGGTAGGAAGGGTAGTGAGATCAGGGAGGACCTGTGATACAACACACATGCACACACACACGCACGCACGCACACACAGAGACACACACAGCGCTTGACTATAATATAATAATATAATATGGTGAAGCCTTCAATAAAATTTAAATACGTTGAGTTCCTCCTCCTACCAGTGTCCTTCCTCTAAACTTTTAGTTTAACAAACGGCTTTTGGGGATCTTTGAAGACCCATAAAAGCCTCCTTAACGTTCACATTCACATGAAAAGCTCTTTCCATACTGCAAGCCTCACAGTCACAGAGCTGATACTCGCACTAGTGGCAAACATACAAAGCTGAGCAGCATGAGTTGGTCTGAAAAACACAAAGACAAAAAGACTTCAGCTGATCAGCTGCCAACTGCTGCTGGACGTAGATCCAACAGGACGAAGTCTAATGTAAACAACATCCCAATTATATTTTTTTGAGCGACCTCCATTTCATCTGCACTTCGTGAGATCTCCGATCTTCATTCCAGACCCAAAGCATGACGCGATTTAGCATCTTGAGCACATTACGCGACACGTTTTCCGTGTGACACTTTCCCCTCTCCGTCACTGCAGTGCTCATCAGACACAGAATGTCTGCCATCTGAGAAGAATGTGGACTGACGCTGGTGCATGTCTGTCACCGTGCCTAAAGCAAACGCTCCTGCAGGGAACTCACCCGCGTTAGCATGGACATGCACACCTCACACGACTGTCTGTGTGCTGAGAGAGCAGACACTTCACACGTGACTTGGCATGCCTCCACTACACAGACCTTAGGCAGGATGTTTGGTGATTTTCAGAAATGTAAAGAAAACAGGCTGAACAACCTACAGCGAACATCATACACAGTCCAAAAAAATCACCCTGCCTGAAATAGACAAGAAGTTCAAGGAAGAAACAAGGAGGTTCATGAAAGGGACCCTAATAACTTTTTTTAAACAACTTTAGATACCACTGGAGTGTGATGGATGGATGTTTTCACAGTGACTCTCCCAGATCAGTGTCTCTGTGTCAGGAAGTGAGCCAGCCAGAATCTCTGGGCTCTCGACTCCACAATTGGGTCTGAATTGGCTGAAGCCTTTTTGGAGAGGCACCCCCTGATTGCATAACAGTGGGTCATTTCAGCAGTTGTGGCACAAGGCCCCATGTCCAGACATAGATGGGAACAAAGCAGCTTTACTCCGGCTTTTCATCCCTGTTAGACTGCACTCTCAGTACAAACCCCACACCTTCCTGCCACTCTCTAAGGAACTCCCACCATATTCACACTAGACAAAGGCCAGCCACAACAGTCAAAGTCTGATGGTAAAGGACCCAGTGGTGCAGCAGGCAGCATAGTCAGCTTAGACCTCCGCGAAGCGAGGTTCTCCCACCCCTCTGTGCATGCCCCCTCTGTGCATGCCCCCTCTGTGCATGCCAACCAGTTGAGTATGAAGAATCACAGTCACAGAGTACTCAACGGCTTGGTTGAAAAAAATCTTGGTCTGGATTTTTATTTTCCGGACCTGAACTATCCACCTCTGGATGGACATAATCTTTGCATCAGCCACATAACATGGGTGTAAACAAAGAAACATGTTAAAAGCAAGGCTGGAACAAATAATGACAAATACAGTAGATCAGGACGAGTTATGCTCAAGTCTATTCTTCCTTCTTGCTATCTACAATTCATTTTCTATGACCTTGTCCTTGACACTGACAATGGCCCAGGAGGCTGTATGATGATCACACAGCTTGGAATTAATATTTATACTCCTATGGGGTGCATAAATGCCTATTTATTAAAGGAACACACAATTTAAAAAATTTCACATGATCCAGTCATTAGTCATTATGAGACTGACAGCGAGATGGAAAGACTGCGGGATTTCAAATGAGTCAGAATGGGCCCCATCCCTGGCTCTCATTCAGGCAGAGTAAAGGCTCCTAGCTAGGAGGTGACAATGAGATAAAGGAGGCGGAAAGGCCTTTGCGTTATCTCCATTCACTTCCTGTGTTCCACTGATCTGGCCACATTCTGCACGCTTGTGCTTAAAAATACTGTTCCCTCTCGCTGCCCTATAATGTGAAGACACAGAGTACTCTCTAACTTACTAGAAGGTGCTATTTGTGGCCTGAAAAGCATGCAGCAAACATGCTGCCTTCCCAAATACAGGACATGGTAATAAACAACAGGCAGAGCAGAAGAACCCTCTGTAATTTTTCATGGGTCTTGCATCCTACAGACAAAGGTGCCTCAGAAGTCAGTCTGCTTACAAGCTTCCACATTCCCAGAGCAAACATGGCACCTGGCCTCAGTCAAAAACCACGTGGCAAATAAAGCTTCAGATTATCTCCACCGTTACATCTGTACACTTCCCAGCCAATTATCAAGCTAGAAGTTAATGCAATTTGGTTATCATCATCATCACCACTACAGTGTACCTTCAACACAAACAGGAATAAACCCCTTAAACCTTTACAAAAGTAAAGAATACAAAACACAACTAGCAGATTAGTTAAAATGTTCACACAGGAGCTGTTTTAATCTTTGCATTAAACTGAAATACAGATGCTCATCTACTTACGAACGAGATGCGTTCTGAACAGACGCTCGTAACTTGAAATGTTCGTAAGTCATTATTCGACATCATTTTAAGGCTATACGCAAGTACAAAGAACTAGGATGCTGGGAGTACGGACGCTACACTGCTGCGCGGCGGGAGTAGCTGCCAGAAGTCGTAGTGGGTGGAATTGGCGTGCAGAAAAAAGAAAATTGATGTTGCGGACAGGAAACGGGAGCCCAATGAACACAATTTGGACTTACAGTCCTCTTCGTTCGTATGTCTGAAAGCTCGTAAGTTGAAAGTTCGTAAGTAGAGGAACGCCTGCATAAGCAAAACCTATCAACAATTAAACATATGTTTATTTTACAGAGCAGACCCTTTTACCCAAAATAACATACAATTATATAGAGAAACAATTAAAAAAGCAAGGTAAGACAGTTCCTGGGGCAACTGGTTTTAAGGCCCTTGCTTAGGTGAAACTACTTTGCAGTCCACAGGGCTTGAACCAGCAACCTTCTGAGTTCAAACCCACAGAGTCTCACACCGCCCCATACAGTCATTTATGGGCTGAGTCAAGTATGGGCTCAACTTAAACCAAAACAAAGACACTAAACAAAGCCAACACTGCAGATGACGGGTGGAGGGACTGAAACTCTCCGTAACTCTGTTTAAAATCTGTCCAGCCCTTTGCCTACATTTCAAACACTTTGGTAGCGACGTGAAACAAATAAAACCCACCGTTCCAGGTCAGGCTTCTCTCTCCTAGAAGCAAGACAGACAAGCAGCCGGGGAAGAAAATCTGGATGGAAGCCAATGGCAAAGGTGTGAAGAGCCAGTCTTCCACAGTGTATACAATTAATCACAAAATGTAGGTCTTAGTTACTTGGTTACATAGCAACCAGATGACGGGGCTCCAGCGACAACCTGAGTTCTGGTACATATCACAGGAACTTCAAATTAGCTGTATCACTGGCACTGATCACAGATGCAGCCCAATGGATTGTAGGTTCCTAAGTTAATTGGCAACAAGTCATTCTTGATCTTTATGATCTAACCACAAACTTTCCAAGCATATGACTATATGCCAGGCAACTGCAATTTCAGTCACTCAGAAATCTATAATGTTATATTCTGATGTTATATATGTTGTTACATGTCGTTGATAACATCCCAAAAAGCAAGGAAACAGTCTTACCTTCTTCAGTAGAAATACCGTCCTTTCTAAGCTGAAAACAGAATGGATTTCTTGGATTGTTCTAGGCACTATCCAAAACTGTCTGCTGTGGTTTATAAAAAAAAACAGCTCAGTAACATTCAACAGACAGTCAGGAAGTAAGGTAAAGAACTTTGTACAGAAATCCAGCTGAATATCTTCTGGGGCGTCTAAGCTACATAACTACATCCCAACAGAGACCAGGAGAAATAAGTTTTAGGACTTAGCTTTTCTCAAAGCTGAACGACAGCCCACATAGCTTTTTATGTATCATCTTCCTTGACAAAATGCCTAAAAATTTGTTTTAAGTTGAAGGTTCTTATTGACCCATTTTGCCATGGTAATACCTCCAGCTGTCAGAGATCAGAGCAGAACTCGGTGTCCTTCTTGCTCTGTCACTGCTCTCTCCTTTTTTAAACTGACACTGTGCTGACACACAATGGACAATGCACACCCCCAGCGGTCTGTCCCACCCTCTCTCTCTCTCTCTCTCTCTCCCTTCTTTCTTTCTCTCTCTCTCTCTCTCTCTCTCTCTCTCACACACACACCCATAAACAAACTCTTAGGGGCAGAATTTTTATTTACTCAATCACAAAGCTCGGCAGCACAATGGGTACAACCAACACGACAGCCACTCTGCACCAAGGGAGCCTAAACGCGCTGCATCCCTGCATAGCTGCTAATACGCTTCATTAATATGCTCCGGCTTCTTGAGCCACGTAACCTCGTCCACCTTCCACTTTGCCCAGCAGGGGCAAGTCTTTCACCAATATTCACCCTGTCAGCATTTAGCGCTCTGCAGAACCACGTGACCTTCACACAAATGAGATTCAACTTGAAAAAAGGTCAAAGTTAAGGTATCACTAATGTACACCTGAGTGTTTGAACCAATTATACATATCACTTGTCCCTTTGAAACTACTGCTTCCATTTCTGAGAACGTAGCTGCTGATATATAAATAAATTGTCAGGCAAAGTCCGTCAGGCAAGTAACTCGACCCTGACCAAGAGCTCGATAAAGGAGGGTAAACGAGGGACAGGGATGTTGAAAACCTCCTTCAGGGAGCGTGAGGCTCTGTGAGGCTCTGCGAGGCACTGTGAGGCACTGTGAGGCACTGTGAGGCACTGTGAGGCTCTGTGAGGCTCTGTGAGGCACTGTGAGGCTCTGTGAGGCTCTGTGAGGCTCTGTGAGGCTCTGCCCGCTTCCTTGCTCATCACTGTCAATCACACTGCAGCCACCTGCCAATCAAGAGCCTCACACGAAGAGCCCATTGTCAGTGTGTGTTAGGTCCCTATGCCTGTCCATCTCTCCTCTTCATCAGCGCCTCCCTCTCCTTCACCGCCCACAGACCTCCCCCCTCGTCCGCCCGCGTTACTCTCTGCCCGCTGTCCTGTCACTCATGTGCCTCCTCTCTCCCTCCTTGTAAGACAGATGGGAGCTGGGCTTCGGGTCAGGCGCTGCTGATGCACAATTAAATGAATGATAATGCCCTGTCGCTCCCAGTCATTATTTGTCCTAATAAGCCTGCTGAATGCACAGAACACAATGCTGCTTAATGTGGCAGCGACCACCTTGGATGCAGGAGACTGGGGAAGGTTTTACAAAATGTAATATTTCTTTAAATGAGCACAGGGATGACAGACTAACATTTACATTTTAGATCGAAGATCCCTTCCACCATTTGTCAGGATTTTAATCCATGTTCTCCCTCTAGTTCGGGACTTTCATCCCTTTCCCGCGCTGGCAGCCTCATCATACGTACTTACAGTAAACAGCTTTAAACATCAGAACTATTGCCTGCTCACACGCAGCTGTAAAAAAAATAAAAATGGAGGGTTATGTTAATTTCTCCCCATCTTCTGTGGTGATGGCGGTGCTAACGTGTCAGAGTGTCCCCTCCCCCCTCACCGATCTGAGCTAATTGGACCTGCAGTCCTGGGCGGGTCACCGCTAACTCAATCGGTCCCTCCGCATGTCTCCGCTGTGCTCCGCACCGGGCCGTCTGGCCGCGTATTTACAAAGATTGATGAGCGGCTGTGACACCGACAGTCGCCCACTGATGGGGTGATTTACTGCCGTCTCCCACTGACTGTGCTGAAGACGAGCAGATGCGACCCGAATTATAATAATTAAAAAGAGGAGCTTTGCGTCTAGAATGTCTTAATGTCCTGGTAGAAGCAGCCCATTTCTAATCCAGATTCCCCAGCACCCCCCCCCCCCAAGGTCTATAGGCTGATTTTGTCTGATATACTGAGTGCTCACAACCCCTAACTGCTGGAAGTTCAATACATCACCCCCCTGCCGAGAAACATACCGCAAGCAGGGAAACTCACGTGCGCCAACGGTAAAGTCAGCAATGCTGGAGAAACCCAGAGTGCAAAGCTATACATGTGCAACAAGTTTCAGGTGCCGCCTCTGTCCCGTCCCAAGCACTAAGCAAGACTCACACAATAGGACCAAATGCTCTCCCCCCCAGTCACTTTACTGCTATTGTACCCAGAAGCTACAAAGCCAAGCAAGGCCGCACAAGGACAAATGATAAGAGGTCATGTTGGATTTATTTGTTCTCCCAAAATAAAAAAATAAGTGAAAACAAAAGGATTGTGCTGGTTTATTGTTTTTGGCCAGACTATTTCCTCCATCGCAATTAAGAAACATAATTCACACAGGCTAACAGCAGACACACTACACAAACTGCCAGCAATTTCTAGCAAGAACCTGCAACATGCTCACTTTACGGGGCTTTATAAGTTAGTAACCCTTCCTGCAGTAGTGAATATGGACGCTGAGGTGCTGCTGGTCAGTCTCTCTCACTGACACACAGATATATGCTTACATCTTTCACTTTGTCCAAACAGGAGCGCCAAAAATCAGCAAATGCCAGAATAAACATTTCCTGCATCCAGCGATTACATTGCAGTGTTTTTTTTAAAAGCCAAAGCGGCTTTTCACCGATAATAACCAAAAAAATAAATTAAAAAAAAATCTTTGGCCACCATGCCAGCATTTGTGTGAGTTGACCTCAATGAGTGACAGATGAATAGAAACTCGCTGTATGTGTGGGGCAGGGCCTAGTGTTGCAAGGTTTGGTCTCACTAAACCAGGAAGATCTCTTGACCTTGAGCCATTAATGAATGACTTACCATGGTCTTACCATTAACAGGCAACTGAACCACTTTTCTGTACAAATATACTCAGATGCCTTTCGTTTGGAAAGGAGAGGCTACCCCCTTTTTTTAAATAAACAAATAAATAAATCATGCTACCTTTAAATAGATATGAAAGCCCTGGCTTGTATAAGTAATTAGATAGATGGACACTGATTTATATATTTTTTATATTTATAAATGAAATATAGGATGCTTAATTTACTGAAAACCATCAGTGCTGAGATGAATGGGTGACAGAGCTCTGTCATGCTTCTGTAAACGGTGTCTGAGGTTTATTTTTAGACAAACTGACTCTCTAACGCGTGTCTTAAGAGGGAAGTCATATTTTACTCAGTCTAATTAAAAAAATTAGACCAGCAAGCCTCAGCCCGAGGCTCCCTACACGGATGCAATGGCGGCATGCATCAATGCGGCACTCCGGTTACCCCACACGACCGTCTCAGCTCTGTCTTCTCTTTCAGTCGCTATCATAACTCCACATGTGCATATTTTCATTACTAAGCCATCTAGCGTTGTGTTTCTTCATCCGGTCTTTGGGGACCCCCAGACAGCACAGGATTTTGCTCCCTCCCTCCCAGCTCACACTGTCCTCTTCCTTCCTCACCTAGAGAAGCTCCCTTCCAGTTGGGGAATTTTTGCTCCCATGGTGTTTAACTCAATGCCTCTGCTGCGCATTCTGACCTCAGAATGTGTATCGCAACATGAACTGTGATAATTACAGTGCTGGCTTACGCGCAGCAGGAATCTCACACCAATGTGTAAAAAAGAAAAGAAAAGAAAAAATAGGCCTGAAACAATCACAGAAGATTACACCCCCCGTTATTATTAGGCTAAAGTGGTACAATGGGCTGACAAATCTCACATCGGATCTAATGGCAGCAGGGGCTTGGGGGGGGGGGGGTGTTAATCCTGTTAGTGTAGTGTGAGGGCATTAGAGAGGCGGGCAGCCAGAATGACAGGAAGGTGGGGTATGCCGGAAAAAAGAAAGAAAGAGAATATTGAGGCATTCTGTAGTGTGAAAGGGCCACCACATGGCAATGACACGTGGCAGTAAAGAGTGAATGATTTAGCTTGATGTGGTGAAGACCGGAGCAGCACGGGTCTCACACTGCACTGACTGGGCAGACAGAGAATGATGGGGCCAGGAGGAGGGGCCCGCTGCTGGCCCACTAACTCAATCACAGCAGCGTCTGTATCCCGTCTCGACTCTCTGCAGATCACCGCTGCATCTACCGTACCGTACTCATGCATACGCACGTGCACATATACAGGTATGTACGTAGACACACACACACACACACACACCGAAATTAACATATACAGGTATGAACGTACACACACACACCGAAATTAACATATACAGGTATGTACGTA
>JAODJX010000109.1:11541648-11557811 GCA_026776945.1 Isichthys henryi
GGGGGGGCCGCCCCCGGGCCCCCCCCCCCCCCCCCGCGGGCCGCGGGGCGCCCCCCCCCCCCCGGCGGGCGGGGGGGGGGGGGGGGGGGGGGCCCCCACGGCCATAATGAAGAGCTTTGGGGAAAAACATGACACTTAGCCCTCAAGGCCTCCAGTAATCACAATGACGGCTAGACTGTAAATCGCCATTTAAACATTTGTCAGGGCACTAAAATCAGTGCAACACGATTAGCCTTTTCCATTGCTGTATCAAAACCGTGATCCATCCATTTTCCGAAACCATTTAATCCCAACTGGGGTCGTGGTGGGGGACTGGAGCCCACTCGGGAACAATGGGCGCAGGCAGGAGCAAAACCGTGATGGTGTCCTATTTTACTAGTGCTTCCACTGTTGCCTGGGTTGTGTGGGAACCAACAGGGCCTCATGTCTAAACGTGGCGAGTTTGGATACATGCGTGCCGGAGCCAGGCTGTGCATGTGCTGCTGCAAACCCGTCTTTATGCAGAGGCAGGAAAAACACCTCACCTAACAAGCATCGGAAGCAGTAGCCAAATACGGTGACCAAATAATGGCATCAAAAGGAGTCCATGTTACTTACTCAGAGCTACACAATCTGTACTCTAGTTCTACCGCAAACATGTTCAATGGGGTGTTACCTTTACTTTGGCTTCAAGACAAAGCTAGTGGCTGAATGAATATCTACTTAGCGTACTGTCAAAACACACGACTTCCCATTTCAACGATTAATTTATGGTGAGAAACAAGTGCTATCAGGTGTTTTCTACGTCTTCTGTTTTACAGCCAAATTTAAATTGCTATATATCATACCTGCTATGGAATGAAGGTACATTGCTTCTACCTGCCTTTCAGGTTTTCACGTTTAATTAGCCCCAAACATCGTTCACCTCCGCAAAGTAAAGGTTACGTAAGAGACAAATCGGCACCACAGGAGGTGAACAGCTGGACCAAATCAAAGTACCTCACTGTCTTCCAGATGACCTTGCAGTTTTAATCACAAAGACACAATGGAAGTTCTGTCTCAAACCAGAGTCTCACCAAACAGTTCTGACATCCCAGACCTATCCTGCTTGCAAACAACAAGTTGGGTGCTGCAGGATTATAAATCACTCAGAAGAGAGCCTGCTCATACAGGCAGACCCACGACAGCTCAGAGTCACTCGGAGAAACAGATGGTTGCTACCCTTCCAAAAAGGTATAAATTTTGTGTTACCGGATTGACTGTTCACATCAGGGAGAACTCCGACACTAAAAGTGCACAAAGAAGGTTTCCAGAACCGGATAGGCCAGTTTAAAGTGTGAAAACACAGACTCTGGTACTCTGTAAAAGTGCTAATATCACCTAAGAAGATTTAGAAAAACAGATATCGCTGCTGACTTTAAAGACACAACACGAGGATGTAAATTTGTAAAGCTAACATTACACCCTTCTCTCTCCAGTTCACTATGCATACCCCTAGTTCTAGGTCCAGCCATGACCTGCCCTCCCCTCTCCTCCAAACAGTTCCTCTGAAACTGGGTATTATCCCTTTACTGAAGAGGACGGTCAATGACAATCGGTAAGCAGCCTGTCGGTGCTCCAGTAATGACACACAAAGCACACTTTCTCAACACTGTACTGCACCACAGTACGAAAAAGCATCACTTAAATGTGAGTTGCCCAGTTTCTTAGTTAGCCCACCTCATTATTCCAGACCTACACTGCCCTCCAGAGCCAGACCTGATGACAAACTAATTCACACTCAAGGTTCAGATGACTGAATGATTCGGCATACCCTGTACGATTGCTGATTAAGGTCCAGCAGGCTGCAACAATTCAGCTGCTGTTTCTGGAGGTTACTGAACAGCTCTGTAGTCGTAAAAATTCCAAATGCTGAAACTTAATTAGACGCGTTCTAACCAAGCAGAGATTTCACGCCGCCTCACCCACGAGCCAAATCATAAATGCGGCATAGGAAACTTTTTTAACTCTAAAATTACTTTTAAATTCAACAGTTAAATAAATTCTCAGAAAACATTTCTGATGGTTTTGATTGAATGATCTGTGGTTCAAGACAAAGCTACCACACAACAACAAGAAAATCAGTGGTTTAGAAAACAGATGAGAACCGCTGACATTTATCCTTACACATTAAAAAGAGGGACGTCTTTAAAGTGGTGGAGGAAGCAAGCTGAAATGAAACACTTAAAAATGCGTGAGGTCTTTTAAGGAAGGACAGTGAGTTCATGAAATTGTATATTTACCTCTAACACAGTACGTTGATATTAACTGACACATTAATTCTTAAGCATTGTCTTAATTATGAAACACCTCATTACAAACAGAGAGCTGAATGAACAAACCCACACCAAGGCATTCCATAAAAGAGGCTGTGTCCATGTCTAGTAGTGCAGATGAAATCTACACACTGACAGCTGTGGCAAGAGGTCTGAAGACGGTACATTTTCAAAATTTCAGAATCTTTGCTAAGTGTCATTCTTTCCATGCTTAGGAAAAAAACCATTTCCAAATCTTAATTTGACTTATTACACTAGCTGGACATTTTCCAAACGCTTTAAGAAGTTCATTTAATTCTCCTGCAATTCACAGTCTGAGGATCACTAAACAGGCATTTGATCAGAGAACACACCTTCACAACACAGCCACAAGTGATAGGTGACATTGCTTCAGTAATTTATACTGACCAAATAAATCAACAGTGAAAATATCACATCTCCTTTCAGTTAAGCCTATAATACATAACCTGGAAATTTAACAATATCTTTATTTATTATTATTGGGGGGGTTGAAAAGGGGGTAAACTACTACGTTCTGTGAGCTCTGCCAAGACCCTGCAAGAACTTTTCACTGGGCGAGTGATTTGTTAAGGGCAGTAACTCAACATGACGATATTTCCAGCAGGCCAGTTCCTTTCAGATGAGAGCATGCTGATGACTGCTTTCCACCATCGAACCTGATAAACTGGCAGCTGAATGGGTCACGCACTGCACTGCACCCTTATAGGAGACACCATGGATCAAACTGATCCATCTTCCCTCTGGTGTTTGGCTTAAATAGTGCTACAGGGTGGATCTGGAGCCTGGAATAGGGCCACACTAGCGCAGAGCAGCCAATGAGAGAGGCTCTGGTACTTAGACAGCGAAAGCGAGATGGACTTGCTATGATATCACTATTTCTGACCTGTCAAAAGCTTAAGGCGTTAATTAGACTTGATTTTTATGGTAACTGGAAAAACTACATCCATCCATGCATACAATTTCTATGGGCACTTTTCCTATGCAGGGTCATGGAGGCCCAGAGCCTATCTCGGAATCTATGAGCACAAAGCAGTGAGATTTATTCATAGTTACAACTTCCATTTAACTTTTGATTCCTAAAAATGATTAATAATAAAATAACATTCTTATTATTTCGAAATCACCTGCTGTCATTAATGAAGTCTGATAATACAGCGCACAATTACAAAAGTCCGTAATCTTATCGGATGCCCGCCGTGCAGGTGATCGCTTAGGAGAGGGAGAAACGCCTCTCCCTTATCAACACGGTCACATTAGCAGGGCAGCTGAACATGATCCAAATGCATACAGAAGAAAAGGGGAAAATACAGGTTAGGCTACGGAAAACTGTTACTGCGGCTACTGCTGGAAGCAACATATATATGAAACACGCATACATGAGCTCCAAACGACCACTCTTCGGATATAGTAATAATAATCGCATATTCCATAAAGTGATATGATGTTCGGCTCTTAGAGAGACCTCAAATTCAACGGCAAGTTAGCTTTTTAACGTAACATGATTTTCCCATATTATCATATTGATACGGGTCTACAGATTAGAAGCGAATTGTAAAACCAGCATGCCGCTTCACGAATGATAAAAGTTCAGTGTTCAGTCGTGGTAAGTTAGTGTCTCCGAGGAATTTTCATTAATTCTAAAAGTAAATACTGAGATTTATCATACACGAGAAAAAAAATATCCCAATATAAATGTATATTAAAACCAGCGTCATTAAAGTGTATAAAATGGAAATAAATACTTACCGAACGATTAGAGCGTCTCTTTTTGGATCCACGCGTGAACATGACAGGGGGGGGGGGCTTACAAGGACGAGGCGCTTAGCTCGGCAGCTAGCTATCCGGCTAAGTGCTGCACGCTTACCGTCAAAAGTAACACTGCGCTGGCATTAAAGGTGAGAACCGCGCCGAGGAATCAGTCTGATAAAGGGAGAACTACCTAACTTCCATCTGACATTCTGTAAGTAAATAAGGTACGAAATGTAAGAATGTCTGGGGGACAATGGGGGGGGGGAAGAATCGCCTGGGACTCGCGTATCACCAAGTTGTTTCGGAGTGACTCACAGGCACGAAAGTTACACCTATTGTCCGAAGCGGCGTACTTTTACAGTGCCGTACATGACGCTCAGGCCGTGCCCCCGCCCCCCGCGCAGAGCGCTCGCTCCCGGCCGGCGTTGGGTTACCGAGCGCCGCCGACTCGGGCGGGCGGAGCTCTTATTTTAAAGGCACAAAAACCCGGCTGGTGCGGGGATGGCGGTGCCACCTAGCATCCCGGAGCGGCCGCGCGCCGACGGGCACGGCTCACGATTCAATGAATATGTAAGCAGTAACTAATGAGTTAATAAAAAACTAAAATAAAGGTGGAGCAGCATGATGATATGTAAAACTGAGAAGTTAACTCAACAGTCCCCTGCTTTAGAGTTCAGTATAAAACATTAAAAGTACAACCGTACAAGAATGTAGTGAAATGTAGTGAATTGGATAGGGAACCAGAGCTTAATTAGTATACGTGCTAGATAATGTTATTATTCTCTTTAATTTTTATCAGCGTTTTCAGGGGAGTGATGGATCATGCATGGATCTGAATATTATTGATCCACTTTGGGGTGTTTTGGAGGAATGAGTCAGGAAACGTTTTCCTCCACCAGCATCACAGGGTGACCTGGCCACTGTTCTGCAAGAGAAATGACTCAAAATCCCTCAGGCCACTGTGCAGGACTGGTATCTGTCATTCCCAAGACAATTTGATGCTGTATTGGCTGCAAAAGGAGGCCATATACCACATTAATAAATTATTGTGGTATATTAAACAATATCTGTTATTATTAGGCGCTGTCAAGTTGATGATGTTGACTCCTGGAGACAACATAGATGGTATTTCTCCAGAATGTCCTATCTTCTGTTGTGGTCTTCAGGTTTCCCAATGTGTTGCTCACTGTGGTGATACCACAGTTCATCCATCTTGTTGCTGGTTGGTCTCTTCCTCTTTTTTCTTTGGCTTTTCAAGGCGCTGGCCTTCTCCAGTGCACTGGGTCTTCATATAATACATCAAAAACTGGACGGACGCCAAATCCTATTGCACTGCTTGTTGAGGAAATGGGTCCGTTAGGGTTGTTCTTGAGTTGCTGTATTTTTTTGGTTCATCTCAAAATATGTGTCTCTCTCTATGTGTGCTCAACTTAAGGTACCTGTCTCTAACTGGTACTTATCAGAGATCAGCAACCCCAGGCGTTGATTCTTTGTACTCTGCTATTCATTGCGATCAGTGACTTAATTATTTAGGATCAGTCATTGAACTGACTGGCACCTCATACAATAGAAAGTGACTTCACATAAGCTGTGGGCTAGTATGATGGTTAAGGCGGCAGCCAAAGCTACATGCCAGTTTAAATATGGAACCTCCTCAAGTATTCCATTTCACAATAGCTTCCACAAATACCTTTGTAAGAAGTACATCTGTATAAGTAGTGCATTTCTAACTTACACAGGATTGTCCTGTGACTTGGCTCTCTACCTAGCATTGAAGAGGGAGGTACTCAGCTCCCACACAAGCAACCTCTGTTGCCACCTTGTGGATATCTGTGACTCAGACTCTAACTTAGGAAAGCTTGAAGGAACAGTATAAATCGATTGTGTTCCTATGCCTTGATCTTTAGGTTTCCCAGTGCTGTTTTCATTGATGTGATGCTTGAGTCCATCCACCTTGAACACCGCAAACACTTATGAAATCATAATTTACTTTACATAGCTATGTATTAGCTGTGGTTGCACTGGCTTAATGTAACCTGATTTAAAAGCAGTCTGCTATTGTATTGAATACAATAAACTTAAAGTTCAGTTACTCCAATTCATTTTGTAGAGACATTCCTCCAGCATCTCTTGGACCTGCCATGAGGCCTCCACATGACATCCCCAAGACAAATCCCTGGCATCCTTCAGAGACTAAACAGATTAAACATTAAACCAATACATAATAAGGTGATAAGAGTTGTGTTTTCAGATTTTGGAAAATTGTCTAATACTGAAAAGCAAAATGAGAGCAGAATGGAGTCAATTATCATTCTTTGTTGTTGCTTGTTTGATTGAGGTTCCCTAGGGGTCTTTGTTGGCGCCAGTAGCTTTAATGTTGTTCTAATTACTCCAGTGATCTCCCTGATTTGTGCTCTAATGTTCACACACAATGATGCTCAAGCCATAGTCTTGTTTTACTCTGGAATTCAACAAGGCTCTGTGCAAAGCTGCCTAGAGACACTTGCAAACTACATGAATGCCATGATTATTCTCAGATGATTAATTTTCAGGTTGGTTCTAAGAAGTAAAATACCATTACAAGAAGGTTGGGACGATAATCAGTTGCTAAAGATTTAAGATAAAAATCAACTAATATTCATTGTTCTATACTTAGGAAGTACTTTCAGAGCACTGGCTTGCGTTCACTTTGCAAACTTACTGTTTAATTTATAAAATGTTTCATGGTACAGCTCCACTGATGCTGAAAGAACTATGTTGTACTCTGTATAACAAACATTAGTCAAGTAATTACTACACAAAATTTGTATGCGTTACACAAGAGCATTTTGCTGAATTTAGTCTATTTGTTTTGTCATTCAGAGTAGCTTGTGCTTTGTATCACTTGTCCTGGGATGGCATATTAAATTTAGCTTGTGGCTACTTACAAGATGGGGAACTACCTATTTGTGGTCAAATAAACATTGTAAAAAAAAAAAAAAATACTCAGTTGGTAATAAGTAGTCAAAACTTTAGTTACCATGAACACATTAAGATTTTGTGTAACTAAAAGATAAAAAATAAAAGATGTGCCAAATAAACTCTAAATACTAAAAATGGGATGATCATCATTTAAAATTAAGTCAACAAAGTATGGGAAGATCCATTTTGATTGATGGTGTTAATTATATACTTTATATTACCCAAGCCTGACAGATCATATGACGACACTCAAGGGCATTGCTAAAGATATCGGCTCACCCATTGTGTTGTCTTAATATACGGGTTAATGAGGTACAAACATAATTCATTAGTAGGTGAGGTCAATTAACTGCACCTTTCTGGCTAATATGTTCAGGAATGAATTACATCATTATTAGAGGAGCACTGATCCGATATTCAGATCGTTATGAGAACCTGTTTAGACCCATTAGACATATTGGGTATTGGTCATAAGTAACCGAGCCACATACTTACTTATTTAGCTTTCGGCAATAAAAAGATAGTTCCTGTGTCTTGTTAAATTAATTTGTGCTATCAATTGCACGACAGCTCTTTCCCATTTTAGATTTGTTTTTTGCAGCGGTCGCAACACTAACGCTGCCACTCAGTTTTTTTGGCACTCTGGTAGTGAGTGCGGTGACCTCCGCCTACTGAGACGTCACCTGCATACCTTTTCACAAAGTCTTGAGGTAGAGGCGGCGTTTAGTGGAAAATCCCACTAAACAAATCGCAAGCGATTGTGTGTGACAAAGTAATATGAAAAAAAAGCAATAGATGATTAGGGAGTCGCTATCTTGGGCTGTTTTGCACACGCGCTACAGCTTGCGATACAGGAGGGGCTGTTATCGCAACGAAGTGTAAGTGACACTGTTGTCCGGGGCAGAAAAATAGTGGAGCATTTTAAGCATTGGCCACATGTATATATATTCTATTGGAAGATATTCTGTGCATAAAAAGACCACTGACAGTGTCTGTGTACGTTGCTGTAAAAAATGTAGAGTAAAAAGACAATAAATACAATATTTTGTATCCTTTCTCGAACCAAACAATGTAAAATGGTCAAAATATATGTTTTTATGCACAGGAGTCAGAATAACAAAACTTATACCACGGCGTTGTTGAATTCTTGAACCTGATTGGTTTGAATGGTGTTTAATTTTCTACATCTGTACACATAGTGCCAGCCAGGCAAATTACATAAGTAAATTTATACGGGATTATAATCCTGAATTCTAATCAATGTTACTTAAATTCCAGATTTAGAGCACATTTCACATTACAAGAAAATATATGGAAATCTTTTATCTTTGGAGCAAGAAAGTATTTCTATAGTATTTGTATTAATTAATGTGTTTTCAAGTCGTAACTGTGAAAATAATGTCCATTGTTACACCAAATGTGTTGTGACCGTGGTATAAGAGGGTTAATGCACTAAGCCGTGCATTATTGAACTTGTCATACATTATCCTGTACATAATACGCCTGGATATAAAACACAGGGACTGAGACAAGGTTTCTACAAACTACAACAGCAGGAAGCAGCCTTCAGGCTAGTGAAGACATACATTGTTCAAACATTTAAATATACATGGAGTATCTCTCTGAAAGTTTGGCATGATTCCCTTCAGGTTATGGATAATTGTAACCATTCCATTCCGCTAACTACTACAATATACTATTCTAAGCACCACTCTTTGCCCATTTGCTGTCCATCGTCAGCTGTGGACTTGCCACCTGTTGTTTTGTCCATGTTGTTTTTTCAAATGGGTGTTTAATTTATGCCACCTGTAAAAGAAAAAAATGGTCTTTAAAATGCTGAGTCATTTCTGCTGTCCTTACTGATTTAATGGTGCCTATTACCTATCTGAGTTCTGGGGTGTGTATGCTTTAGAAAATTTGCTATGTCAGACTTTGTTGTGCTTTATTGGAAGGCCAAATCAGCTACACTGGACTTGGGGGGCGCAACAACAATCGTACAGACTGCGGAATGTAAATTTGCTAATATATTCAAAGGCAAATGAAAAACTGCTTTAAATTCTTGATCTACAACAATTACATCCCTTGAAAAACCGACGGTTAGCAATCAATATTGGATGGAGGACTTGGATTAAATATTCACCTTCATCTGGGACATGCTGTCGGCTAAAACTGCAAGGGTGTACATTTTAAAACTAACCAGGTAAAGAAGCTAATTATAGCATCAGTCACCCAAAGAACATTGGCTTTGTCCAAATTCAGGGGCTGCATCCTTCAAAGGCTGCATTTGAAGACCGAATGTGTCACAGCAGCAGGACGAGGCTGTCCCATTTCGAAGTGCCCTTCATATGCAACCTAGAGATGCATTATTCATTGCATGAACCTTTGAAGGACACAGCCTACAAAGGCTACCAAGACCCCGTCTTTCGAAGGATGCAATCTCTGAATTTGGACACAGCCATCGACACCACACACTATCCATACCATGGTAGCTGTGGACTGCTGACGACTGTTCTTCAGGGCCACGAAACCGAGGTAACTATCATATGCAAATAAGACAGTAGCCAGCAATCCGAACACCTGGGAGAGAGAACAACAATCAGCATGTTTACTGGACGACTTCACCTCTCTGCATGTGTTTTGAGGGAAAAGAGGCTTAGTCGTCCTAAAAACCCTAGTTAGGCTGTGGTGGTGAATCTCCACCAGGCGATTCTGAGGGCCAGACTGCTTTCCCTACTGCGTTTCCTTATCATGGTCAGTAGTACAAAAGTCATGCCCATTTGAAGGAAGTGGGCCCTGAGGAAGGGAGCAGCCAGTAATGTAGAGAATGGATTACATATGTGCAGGACAGGAGCAGGCAGAAACAGGTATGCTGAAGTCATGTCATGTGCCTGTCTGTTTAAGGCCAGAGGACAGTGGTAAACTCTTACCCCACCAGCTAAAAGGGCCGCATCTTTCCATCCACTGATCACACTGATGAGAGAGGTAATAAGGTAGAGGACAAAACCGACCACAGCTCTTAAGAAGTCCTGCAGGGAAAATGAGAGTGTGTCCTTCCCTTTTGGTCTATGTAACATTTTAAACAGGCAGGCAAATTAATTGTTGATTTGACAGGTACACTGCAGGTACCTTTCCAACGAAAAACAACTTACACTCCAGACCCAGCTGATGATTGGCAACTGCTTGTCCCAATCCATCATAAAGACAAAGAAGAAGATGCCGGCGAAGACCATCTCAAGGGCGGCCACAGTCACATAGCCAGAATATATTGAGGCTGAGTAGCAGATGAGAATCACCAGGCTGATGACCTGAGAAAGAGGAAGAGAGGGAGAGTAAGCAAATCCATATTCATCTCCCTATTACACACAAATCCATATTCCATTGTCAAAATGCCACTGGCGGCAGAAAGAAAGACCCAGCTGGGATTTGCCCTTAGGATCATTCCATGCCTTTGCTCATATTAAGCCTTTCTGGTTCCTCTCTGTCTTGGTTTACTCTACCTCATCATTAATCTTCATTATATATCTTCTCTCAAATATTATACTGAAAAGCAAAATTAGCTCAACTGAAATCCCGTAAATACCACATTAATTTCTAAGGGCGGGTTTCCACCGTACCAGGTACCATGCTTTTTGTACGGTACTTTTCCTTTTCCATTGACTTCCGGTTGAGTACCAGTACCAAAAGTTCCAGTACCTGAAGTGCCAAACCAATGGGGGTATTTTTTTGGTACTTCGGTAGTTAAGGTTGGGACTTGAAATGCTTTCTTTGTCGACTGATTATGCAAGTAGCCTGCCTCAAACATAAGACAACAGCTATCTTCAAAAGAGCTGTGAAATAAACGATAAATGATTTTAAAAAAAATAGTCAAAGTAAAAGGTGAGGGTGAACCTGGAGCTCACCCCTGAAAAGCACTGGCAATAAGGCAGAGTTCACCATAGACAAGATGCCAGTCAATCACAGGGCAAACAGTGAGGGTAGACAAGTTGAGAAGAGCCAGGGAACCAAGTCAGAGAAGAACCTTGCTATAGTCTCTACAAGTTAGCACTAATACACTGATGTCTCACTGCCTGCATGTATGATGTAGTTGCTTCACACACTAGGCTTGGGCAGCATTACGTTAATATGGTATGTGGGTATAATGTAATATTTAGAAATAATGGAGATAAAATTGGCCAAGGGCGGGGGGGCAAAATTCATTGTTCAAGGAAATATATCATGGGGAATAGCCCCCACCCTCCCCAGTCAATGAATTTTATGTTCAAGACTTCAAAATACTGTAATAGCATTGCTGAAAGTACCATCAAAATACCATATACTTTAGCATAATGTTGGGCAGTATGATGGCATAACAATAAATTTGAAACCGACAAAGCATAATTCACATAATCTTAAGTGTCATCGGGGTCTAAAACTTAAATATCCTAGGAGCCAAGTTGAGGCTGTATAAAATCAACATAACTTCAGAGACTTCTGAAGTAATGTCATTGACATCAGTTTCATTACACGTTTGTGGAGCTCGAAGGTCAGCCAATTATCAGTATCGGAAACATTTTTTTAAAAAATGTATCAGTTATCCTTATTGGCCAAAGCTTTCACATTGTTGCACCATTAATATTTATATATCATTTGAGAATTTATACACAGCAAAGTGAACAATATATGGTGTTATAAGCAAGTTCTACCTACCATGACAATGCTTAGCAACTTAAGTTACCATGGCAAGAGTCTACTGTGCTAACAGGATACAGTCAACTGGAAAACTGAGTGACCGAGGGCCACGGCAAGAGCTGAGGGCTCATACTGAAGAACCACTTCATCGCGGACTGTGGGATCTCCAAAGCCACACACTCAGAATTGTGTAAAGACGACCTGAAGTGTTTCATTCCATCCTTCCATGCATTTATACATCTGTAAAAAGTTCTGAATCTACACCAGCCACCTAACCCTGACCACACTGAGAAGGGGGTTTGCATTAATATAGGACGTAACCTCAATGTAGTGCAGTAAACACTAGTTTATTTCTGCCTGAAAGCAGGCTAATCTGGCTAATTTTTGTGACAGGAAATAAAAGTCAATACCCCTAACACAAGTATTTAAAAGGGTTAAATATAATGGGAAAAATACTGCATTAAGCAACTATACACTTTCCTATACTGTATGTAGTCATATACACATCTTTGCCATATATCTACAGTAGCTGCAAAACGCTTGAGGATCACACAAGGAAGGCTACATAAATCACCTCCAGATTTTACCTTTTTTAGTTCATGAGATACATATTCTAAAACATTCACTGTGACTATCAAAGCACATAGATGTGAAAGCCGATGTATTAATTTATGTTATAAGTATCTGGACTGCACTGTTCTTTTTAAAGAAAAACTAAACTTTTGTGCAAAGGATGTGCAGTAAACCTGACATCCTTAACAGCATAATACGGTGTGTAAGGAGGACAGTATTTCTGCACACATTCCAATAACTGCCCTGAGCTTACAGATACACGTTTCACATGGACAGACCATAATGACTCTATTGTTCTTTTAGTCGGCATACCTTTGGCACTCACATGCACCAGTTCCACCCAATGTACTAATCATTTATATGGTGTTTCGCAATTGTAGGGCAAAGAAATAATTATAGCCACTGAAACTGACGGTGGATAATTATGAAGGAGCAGATCCAATCAAACTGTATATCCCTACCCTAAATCGAATGAATGTGTCTGAGGAATACTACCAAAATTCTGACAGAATGACTGAACAATGATCAACAGAAACAGAAGCTATGGTTAGATTCACACATCAGCAACCAGACAGTTTACAGTTAACAAGGAGCAGTGGACCAGGAACACAGAGCAGGAGCCATTGGCAAGTTCTGCCTAAAACCGGATGCACCAGGCTATGGACCATGTGCTGTAAACCATGCTTTGGTTCCCAAACGCGTGCAATAATGACCATGTGCTCTAGGTGAACCAAGACCAGCCCTGAGGTAGGAAGAAGTCAAAGATCCATTGACATTAGAAAGACAATCTAAGTGTTATCACAGAGAGCACTTGTATCTCGTAGGTGGCAGAACTAAAGTCGCATATAGTGCTTTTCCACTGCCACCAGCAACTGAGCTATACCCAGCCTGTACCATGAACTGCCAGTTTTCCACTGCAAAGTACGCAAGCCAAACCCAGCCCATACCTGAGTCTGCTAATAGGTGTGACCAAACTAAGCTGTTTGAATCACCACTAGGGCTGTTGCCACGTAATCGTGAATATATGGCGTATGCACAATAACCAGTAGGGCTTTAGATGACAGATGAAACTTTTGGCTGGACACTGGCTTTTTGGTACTTTATGGACATTTACTTACGCCCACAGTTTGATAAGCAGATCAATAGCGTGCCTAAGATATTAATGAGATTCGTATTGTGAGGCCCAAAAGTCAGTAGCCTGTATAAATCCAGCATATCCTTATGCTAAATAAGTTACGCTGCCACATGCTATGCTTCTAGTAAATCATGGAAGTGATAAGCACAGAAGTGGCACTGAAGAAAAACAGCTCAACAGCTACAACATCTTTTAAAAAAGGAGATATTGTGGATAAACGGGGTAAAAAAAGATGTCGGTGGTGTGGTGGTACTTTTTGCAGTTTCAAGTCCAACACATTAATTAAACAGAAAGATACAAATTCATACAGATCACTAACTTTTGGGCATCACAAAATGCATTTCATGAATATCTTAGGCACACTAATAAATTGTTTCTCAAACTGTGGGTGTAAGCAAATGTCCATATAGTAGCCGGCATCTGGACAAATGATTCACTCGTCATCTAAAGGCCTGGTGATATTTGTGCATGTACCATATAACAGCCCTAGTCACCACCATATGATTGGTTGAAAGTGCTGTGATTCCAGTGACCTACGTCAATAAGTATATATTAATAATCATCAGTAGTAAAATGTACTATAGAACAGCTGAATGGATTCATAATGCAAATTTACACAACCACATGCTAAATTAATTTAGAACAGTGGTTCTCAAAGGGACTGGGTGTCCCTCGCTTTAAACTGTCTTTAAACAGGAACTAAAAGTATTGAATTACAACAGTGATTCTCAAACTCGGTCCTCAGGACCCACTGCCCTGCTTGTTTTCCAGCTATCCCTGAACTACACACTGCTGATTACCTGGATCAGGTGTGTTCAGTCAATCAGAAGCTGAAAGACAGCTGGGACTTGTGTGTGGGGCAGCGATAGCAGGAAAACAAGCAGGGCAGTGGGTCCCAAGGACCGACTTTGAGAACCACCGATTTAGAATTTTAGTGATTGTCATTGTTCACACACCACAGCACACAGTGCACAACAGCACAACGTGTTCTCTGCATTTAACCCATATGTGACTATGTGACATAGCAGGGGGCAGCTAATTCAGCACCCGGGGAGCAGTGCTTGGGGGCATTACCTTGCTCAGGATACCTCAGTGGTACCTTGCTGGTCAGGGATTCAAACCTGCAACCTTTCAATTACAAGAGCCACCACTGCTCACATACCTTTATTGTCCCCGTGAGGAAATTATTTTTACGCCTCCCTCAACTTGCTCTTTTTTGTAGAGTAAGCTTTTTGCAAAGGGCAGCCACCTGTTGGGGCCTCCAGGGATCAAGGGCCTTGCTTAAGGACCCACAGAGGGGCTGAGGCTGGGTTTGAACCGGTGAATTTGTGATTACAGGCACACAGGCTTAGCCCAGAGCCACACGCTGCAAAAAAACATTTGCCTTTGACACTAACATAACATAGCGAATCTTACGAATGTGCTATCAGAAATTAGCACAAAGCAAAACATTTGCACATAGTAAATTATGATGTACACTGCGTGGACAGTATATATGTCTCTCTTCGGTTTTACGTCACTGTTGCTCTCCAAACCCGGCAACACCATTACCAAGCCGACCCATCATATGTGGAAAACCAAAGTGACCTGGAACCAAGCTAGAACCGAGCTGTAAGTAGTCTCTCTTTGCAGTACAGCTCGGGTATGGGTCAGTTCCTGTATGCCAGTGGAAAATTGCCAATAACCCCCATGTGCACCTTGGTTTACTCCAATAACTCTTACCTGCAATGATCCTGTTGTGGTTATGATGACACACTTCAGAGATCATGGTACTCTGCCTTTTCTTCCATTTCCTTTGTGCTTGTTTCTACTCTATAATATTTCCTGTGCAACAATTTGCATGTTCTTCATCAAACCAAATGAAAACTAGGAACTAAACCAAATAAGCTCCCTAGTACTCAACACAAGGCACTATGACACAAACCCCGACGTTACAAGGCACTGATAAGGGTTTAGACTTCCATTTTTTGCATGACAGTGCAAGACAAATTTAAGGAACTTTACTTTGTTAAATATGGCTGTCTCAATCTGATCTGCAAGATACAGTCATGGCCAAAAATATTGGCACCCCTGCATTTATGTCAGAAAACGCACCAAAACCAAAGCATTTGTAATTTCAAAAGTGGTGCGTTTTCTGACATAAATGCAGGGGTGCCAATATTTTTGGCCATGACTGTAGGTATTCGACCCGAAGCACACCACAGAGTTGGATCAATAACAAATTTTTGGCTTTAATACCAATACTAGCTGCAGTACCTCAATATCAATATCAATCTGATACTGTTTTTCTAAATAGGTTTTAGATTTTATTTTTTTTGCTCATAAACCTTCTATTTTAAGACCAATGTCATAAACTGACAAAAAAAAATACTGTTAGACATAGTGGAGTGGAAAGGGTTTTCTGCTTTATTGGACCCATGCACATAGATTTAGGCCAAGGCATTATATATTTTTGCCTTTATTTATATAATCATTACACCCTGGAAAAGGAACAGTTCAATTAAATCATTAAAAGCCCAAAATTAATATGACATTCATGCCCCTGATGAGTGGCCACAACTGTATATTAATCTAAAAAAGGAATAACTAAACTGCAAAGCTAGGTAAGGTTTAGCTAAACTTAAACTCCCTGCACTATAAACTGACAAAAAAAATACTGTTAGACATTCCCCCAGCGTGAACAGGCGGGTCTGTTGACCAGCGCTTTTATGGCTGCAGGACCGGATGGCTGTTTGTCTACGCTGGACTACCTCCACCTCCCC
>JAODJX010000109.1:11561657-11572517 GCA_026776945.1 Isichthys henryi
CCATCCCCGGATTGTCTCGTTTTCCCCTCTCCTTTCCCTTTACCTTTCTGACGGTCCTCAACCCTAGACTGAGGATCGAACAATCCCCTCTTCGCAACCAAAGAAACTCTAAGTGGCGTTGGCAACCACGCCTTCAGGGAGGAGCACTAGAGGCATTGGGCAGATAAAAAAAGATTTCAATAAGTTCTCCAGCACCGTGCTGCTACCATAAGTACATGTATAGCTATAACTAACTGCTTTAATTATTAGCGTAAATAATCATACTGTCCCCTTGATGAATCTGGATAATATGACTCGAATAGGACTACACGAATGTGGGTAAAATATCCATTCATCTCTCTTTATTATTATTATTATTATTACAAATTTTGACCAATATTCAAATTTGGCGGCACCAAAGCTAAATACATTACTACTGAAATAATAGAAATGACTGTACTCGACGATCAGACATTTTTTGTAGTGGGGAACGAGGGATCTCGTCGACTCACTTATAAGAGGTCTCAAAGTACCGCCCGCAGCATGTTCATAATTCAGTCATTACTAAATCCGGCCCACAGATCGATCTTTAGATTTCTACAGAAAAAGAAACAATGCAGCATCATTGCACTAATCTGCGTCGGCAAACGCACCAAGTTGCTTACGGAAAGACATGCAAAAAATAGTGTACACATAGCAAGTAATTCAGCATTTGAATGCATGAATAAGACGTATGAATATGCTTGATGTCTTAAAGGAGCAGTTCAATTAAGCCCTTGTCGGACATTTACTCACGGCCTCTGGCAAACTCATCTAAACGATTTTGAAGGTGGTATAATTATTGGATTTAGATGATGGTGACTGCAGCACAGCCAGCCTCCTGGGTGGGTAAATAAAAACATACGGTAAATGGCAATTCTGTGGGCAAAATTACCGTGTTAATAAGGGAGGTCAAACTAGAATAGCCAGACTTGTGACCAATTAAAGGTGGTGTATAGGTGCAGGAATAACAGCTCAGTACATCACTGGTGTGCAGACAGGCGTCATTGAATGTAAAATCTCTTGGAAAGTTGAAGAGTAGAAAAAACAGTTATTGATGTAAACTGCATAAATCCAGGTATCAATTCTGCCTTATTTCGTTATAAGTTACAGGCTGCCGGTGGTGAGGGTATAACTGTGTTTACTCCAATGTCATGTAAAGTATCCAGAACTCAAACCTAAAATACACTTTAAGTTACAATGGTGACAACTAAAACACTACTGAGATTATTTACTCTAGGCAGCAATATGTTACTGCAGTCTTACTCATATCTGTATCTTGAGCATTAAAGGAGGATGACTTGCTGCAGCTATTGTCTGGCTTTGTTGTGACAACAGGTGAAAGTGATCATAAAATTCTGCTGTTTCCAAGAAAACATTTTCTGTTTACGGTGATATGTAGTGTTGCCTCAATAACTCGATAAAACTCAATTACTCGATTATTAAAAGGCTTCAATTAATTTTTTTTAATCGCTTACTCACTGTGGTCAAGCTATCCGCGCTTTGCCGGCACACGGTCAAATCATCCGTGTTTTAAATGTGTGTTGCACGCATAGACATAATATTACGGTATCAGCTCGCGTTTAGGAAAATATCACTCTATACTATCGCGCGTAAGAAAAGGGTGAATACTTATATGTACGAAGTACAGGATGTACTTAAATACAATGAAATTCTTACTTTCCCATAATGTATTCAACTTTCCCATAATGTGTTCAACTTTTACTATACCATTTTCAATATAAGGCACTTTGAAAACCGTTATTTTGTTTTATGAGCCAAGTTTGACAGGCCATGTCTCAGAATTTTCGCATAATATACAAACAAGTCACAGAGCATCTGAAAGGCAAACCCAAAAGAGGAATGGATTTGTGACCCCGAAGACTTACCTCCCCCCATGGTCACTGATATCTTTAATTATCTTGTGTGTGGTGCGAGTGTCTATATCGCGTCACACTTTTGTAATTTTTAATGTTAAATGGTTTGGAAGAAAATAGTATTCTGAAAGACTAAAGTGTGAGCACTGTAAACACAATTTGCTAGTCCTCGCATGTATTCTGGATGAAGTTCTATCTAAGGAGGTGCCTACTAAGCATTATACATCATATTACTGTTTCTTGCAAATTTTTCTTTTCTTACTGCACTTTCTTCATTTATACTTGACTGTACTAGATTGCAAAATAGCAAGAGTCACTTTTTTGTACCATTGTCATTCATGCCCTTTACATGGACTATATATATATATCATTGTTATGCAGATGACACACAGTTTTACCTACCAGTTACAGCTGATAGCATGTACTCTCTGTAGAACCTGTTTAATTGCAAGGATGACATCAAATGCTGGATGGCGAGGAACGTCCTTCAACTAAATGAAAACATAACTGACGTAATTATATTTGGACTCCAAACCATGTCACTAGTCTTAGCAGCGCACTTAGTCCCTAGTCTGTAAATTTGCATAATGAAGTTAAAAACCTTGGTGTGTTTTCGGATGCGTCATGGATTTTTAACAAACAAGTCAGCAGTGTTGTAAGGGGAGCTTTTATCATCTTAAAACTATAGCCAAGTTAAAGCCGATTTTACCTCTTGGAAATAGTTTCATCCATGCTTTTATCACTGTGCTTTTTTCACCTCTCAACTTGACTGCTGTAATTCCCTTTACATGGGACTGTCCCATTCCACACTTTCTATACTTTCTATACTCATGCAGGTGTTAGACTTTTAACTGGAACAAAGAAAAGAAAATATATCACTCCTGTTCTCGCTCATTTGCATTGGCTACCTGTATAACACATAGTTTATTTAAAAATTTTGCAATTTGTTTTGAAAGCACTCAATGGATTAGCTCCACAGTACATTTCAGACCTATTATTTTCATATTCAGCCCCCCTAGTCACTTAAATCCTCACAACAGCTCCTCTCGGTTCCTCACTCACACCTCAAAACCAAAGGTGACCGGGCTTTCTCTGAAGCTGCCCCCAGACTTTGGAAAAGTCTCCCATCCTCCATAAAGTCTTGCTCTTCTATTGATGAGGTTAAATCTAAATTGAAGACCCACCTATTTTCTCTTGCTTTCAATTCAGTTTGTGGTTCTTCCAATGTTTTGTCAAGCCTACTATTAAGTTACTTTTAATTTCATTTGAATAACTTTTAATTTAATTACCCTCTTAGTTTTTCTGTTGCTTATTATTTTACATTTCCTTCATTTTAATATTTAATTACATTTTTATTTGTTTGTTTGTTTGTATCTATCTGTTATCACGATGGGATATCAGAGAGGACTGGGGACTGCTATGCAGGAGACAGATGATTTTTGATCAAAGACTAAACAACCAAATCCAAATCTCAAAAGCATGAACTTGAAGGGTGATCCAGAAGGTCTGAAAGCCAAGGGGGATCCAACAAAGGAGCACGCAACCAGTACCAGGAGAATCAGACAAGGTGGCAGGGCAGGAGCAGGCAGGGCAAGATCAGGCAGGGCAGGAGCAGGCAGGGCAGGGGCAGGAAGGTTCAGGAGCAGGCAGGGTAGGATCAGGCAAGGCAGGGCAGGAGCTGGGAGGGCAGGATCAGGCAGGGCAGGAGCAGGCAGGGCAGGATCAGGCAGGGCAGGGGCAGGCTGGGCAGGATCAGGCAGGGCAGGAGCAGGCAGGCAGGCGCAGGAAGGTTCAGGATCAGGCAGGGCAGGATCAGGCAGGGCAGGAGCAGGTAGGGCAGGATCAGGCAGGGCAGGAGCAGGCAGGGCAGGGGCAGGAAGGTTCAGGAGCAGGCAGGGTAGGGGCAGGCAGGGCAGGATCAGGACAGAACATACAGCATATGGTTCATGAAGCATCAGCCTGCTATGCATTTGGGAAGATCCTGAGTTTGCCTTGCTTCAGGTAAGTTTTTCTGTGATACAGACAGATGTTCATTTTGGATAAGTAACAGAAAGAATGACCTTAATGAAAAAGCATAAAAAACACATATTAAATATCAACAGACTAAATATTTATTTATTTTTTTCAACATGAATTCCATAATACAACAAAACTGTGAGTTTTCTTTATGGTCATAATCATTGTCATCATCGTCATCGTCATCATCATAGTCATTATAATCATCATCATTAATTCTAAGAATATATCATACACAAGAAATACAGCACTACCCAGAGGCATTGAGTGGATCACAAGACATACCATACACCACTAACAACAGAGTAATTGAATAGCATATCAGTAAGAGATTGAAAGGAGGGAGAGAAGAATAAAGAGAGGAGGAAATGCATACAGAAAGCCCAGCCCTCCCAAAATATAAAACCTTGATTTGCCAGAAGCAGAATTGTGCAGTAAAAATGATGTTTATATCACTCTGAATCTGTGGCCATATTGACGTCAATCCCATCATGCACTGAAACATGTATGCTCACTACAACAACTTTTATCTAGAATCCAGAATAATAAGAGTGGCAATACGAACATTTATAATCTAGTTAATGTGTAAATCTTTAGAAGATGATTGCAACGCTGCTGGTAGTCCATACAGTTCTGTACACTGGATCCTAATCACACTCTTTTCAGTGTTTGACACCTGGTGTACAATACGGTCATACTTACAGAACATAGCAAAGCAGGGTGCAGATATTAGATGGTAATTTACTCAGCAACAATATATTGATTTAAAAAATATACATGGATCAGTCCAACAATCTTTGTAATTCACCGTAAGACTTAGTAAGACAGTAAGTATGAGCTTTAATGATCAGAATGGTGAAATAAATGATTAGTTTTACGCACTTAGACTGCAGTAATGATATGCAGCATTGATTACTGATTTAAAGTAAATTTTTACTTATATGTATTTATGTAAATAATATTTTACACTTTTGCGGTGACAATTTTTTGACTGTCCATGCAATGTTTAAGGCTATGTACCAACCAACCTCATGTAGAAAGACTACAGTATCTCAGTATTGCAACTCCAGGCCTGATCTGGCAATCATAACATTAAAATGATAGAAAATAGAAATATATTTATTACTACATACATTAAAAGTTTTGTTTATATACAATTTATGTAGTCCAACTGACTATGCATGCATTGGCCACACTTCTTATTTAAAGGAACCACGCAGCCATAGTACATGTTACTGAAATGACATACCTCTGGACGAGAACTGTTAGAACGTGAAAAAAAATTAACGGCACCAGATTTTATAACATATTTTAATCATGATCTCTTATTTCAGTAATATGTGCATATGAATTCTATGTGTCTCATTCTGCCGTGCATCCAATGTTCAAATACTGCAGTAAGGATTTAAAATTCACTTAAAGCGAGTGTTTTTCTTTGTGCATCTCTGCATGTGAGAGTACAGGTATGAGTATTATTTAAACGCCATTTCGGCAGACATGACTGACGTCTGATGCTCACACAATGCAACAAATAAACCAGAAGTCATGGTGTAAAAAAGCGAAACTATAAATATAAGAACCGAAATCAAACATCAAAGGTACGATGCAGTTCTAATAAATGCAGCATATTGCAAATTCATGTTAGTCATGGTAAACGTACTCTTATCAGATAACATAATATTAATGTAAAAAAACAAACGGACAATAGACACATTTTTCCTTTTAAAAATTAATCTCATCTTAGAACAAACAAAGACAGAAAAATAAAACATATGAAAGAAGAAGTGCAAATTAGTGAAGTTATTACCAGCGTAAAGTACAGACAAAGTTCTCAATAGTCATTTGACTGTTTATTATTATGAGTATTTAACAATTATCATTATTAATCTCTTTCTCATCCATAATATCTCAGTATTTAGGTGATTTCACCATTTTTTAAAATGTATATATTTTTTCCACGTGAATACGCCACAATAAGAAAGCACAAGAAAAACACATTTGCTCTTCCAATCCCCCATCCCTCGGGTCTGTGTTCTCAGCCCTCAGCCTTTCTTCCTTCCTCCCTCCCTCCCTCCCTTCCTCTTTATGTCAACAAAAAAAGCAAATATAGACAAACAGATAGGAGTGTGGAATTATGCGTAAGGTTCAGGCAGCTCCTCAAATCACACTGTCAGCTCCTTCTGTGAAAACAAAGGGACAGAAAATACACAAAACATCCAGTTTATTGAAATGGAAAATGTGGTGAAAGGGGGTAATTATACAGATAATTATTAAGAGTTATTCAGCCAAACACAATAAACTTTTCATTACTGCACTGCCTTCATGTTACATGACCAAAACCCAAGCTGATTTTGTAAACATTTATTCTAACAACTTTGCCAACACTAACAATCCTCATAAATCATATCACATTTTAATTTGTAAACTAATTTTGTGAGATGACACATCAGCTATGCTGTCAGGCCTCAGATGCCATTACAGCCTAATAAAATTTGTATGGAAAATTGTCCTAAATAGTATAAATAACTATTGATTAAGGTTTGGATAATGCAGGTTTCAGATGTAACCTACATACATTTATATGGAAAACCCTAAAAACTAATTAGTTGTTGTTTTTTAATAAACGACTATTCAAATATAGGCAGGGCTGGCTCTACCTTTCCAGGGGTCCTAGACAAAGCAGGCCCCCCCTTCCCAGAAAACTGATGATTATTTAACTTCCTCCTCAATACAGGTAATTAGGGGGGCCAATGTAACTGCCCATTCTGCCTACAGATACAGTCGACCCTGATTGGACAGCAATCCCTTGATTTACAAAGATAAGGCATCGTGAAAAATCTTCAAGCTGAAAATTGAATTCCCGTTCATTTTATTGGTAATTATATCCAAGGCTTCCAAAACCCCAAACGATGAGCAGATTTTCTTTGTTACTTACCCTAAACGTGCAGTTTACCTGTATGTTTATCTCTTTCGTACCAGCTCTTCTTACGAAATATATTTTGTAACTGCTTACACAAAACAGATTTCTTCAGTCATAACATTTTAATTTACTGTCAGTTACTTTAGTGCTTTAATTCAACTATTAATACAAAACCTTTTTTAAGGGGCAAGATTGCAGTGATCAATAGATATCACTTTGCATAAGACACATGCTGACACACACTGGTAGAAAGTTGCCTTGTGCCACACATTAATATACAGTACATACCTTCTCTTATGCCATCCATTGGCATAATGATGTACAGCCTACAAATTAGTTATGTGAACTTAACAGTTTCCATGGCTAGTGCTAAAAGTGGTTTAGCCGGAGAAAATCAAATTGGCTTTCCGTTATTAATCAGAAAACTTTCATACATTGATATGGTTGCACTAAAAAGAGACTGTCGTTATAACAAATGTTTGTATATCGAACATTTGTAAATCAAGGGATGACTGTGGTTAAAATAAAAGCTGTTTATTCCTTACTGGATATGTATTAATCATATGATTCCATTCTGAATCACTTAAAAGACATTTTTTAAAATTTTGGCAGTGCAAATCCATATATATCTGCTGAATTTCATTGTCAAAGTTAACCTGAAATCTGATATCTGAAAGCTGCAAATCTTAAGCTGACCTTTCAAGTTTATTTTTCCAAAGGTAACTTGAGAATGTTCTAAAATGGGCATTGTAAAAATGTAAGCTGTCATTTTACTCACCAGCCATGGGCTGCTGCACTGTTGCCAAGCTCACATCTTGTTGGCAAAGGAGGTTGGCGCCCCCTGCTGGCCATAACCTCCTTGTCCGTACTCCCCACCCTGAGTGTAGCCTTGCTGGTTGTACTCCGGCTGGTATCCTCCCTGCGAGCCAGCGTACGGATCCTGATGAGAATAGCTATCTTGGTCGTATCCTCCTCCCTGTTGGCCAAAAGATTCAGGGGCCGGCTGTTTCTCCTGGGCTGGGGGTTGACGCATAAAGGGGGCAATAATTCCTGTTTCCTTGAACACAAACCAAAGGTTTCCGGCCCAGAGAATCAAGTTCAGGAAACCAAACACCTGTAAAGTGAAGACAATATGTTAGCTTTAACACGTTGTCACTGAATTTAATTATATCTGGATTGGAATGTAAAGAACTACATTAAAATACAGATGCTCCTCTACTTACGAATGAGATACGTTCCGAACGGCCGTTCGTAACTTAAAATGTTTGTAAGCCATTATTCAACCTCATTTTAAGGGAATACGCAAGTACAAAGAACTAGGAGGCTGGGAGTACGGACGCTACGCTGCTGCGCGGTGGGAGTAGCGGCCAGATCGTACTGGGTGGAACTGGCCCGCAGGAAAAAAAATTTATGTTGCAGACAGGAAACGGGAGCCCAATGAACACAATTTGGACTTACAGTCCTCTTCGTTCATATGTCTGAAGGTTCGTAAGTTGAAAGTTCATAAGTAGAGGAGTGTCTGTACACTTGCATTTAAAAAAAACAAACAGTCATATATTCCAAAGATACAGTTTACTGTCTAAATAGTAGAAACACCAAAACAAGATTTCTACATAGAGTTCTATACGATCACAAACCAGAATAACACCATTTAAGATTAATGACGTATGTTAAGAAGTAGGTGAAAACATTGACTTTCCAGCGTAAATGGATATTTACCCATGGATTCAGTGTTTGGATGTATTGTTAGCGAAAGCAGGGAGAAAATGGAACAATCGGCAAAAGCGGAGACTTACTACAGAGGTGTTGAGGCCGGACATGACAGGGTCATGGACCTCACGACAGCGATTCTCTTCTTTTTCACAGGCAGAAATTAGGGTGACGACTCGTTCAGGGTCAGTGGCTGTCTTGACATCAGAGAGGCCTTTGGCCCAGGCTGCTGAACTCACCAGCCACATGAATGTAAATACACAGGTCACTCCGAAGTCCTAAAACAGCATGTACATGACACACCATCGTCTGTTTAGGCACATCATTGCACAGTCTTACACACTGACCTCATCTCATTAAAAAACGATGCATGATGCAGTGCACCTTTCACACACTGCTAAACAAATTTGCACACGGTGGCACAACTCACGATCAAAGGCCCCTTGTTGTTCTCACGGTACTTCTCAAACATGAAGACGTAAATCGCCAAGGCGGCCATTGAGTACAGGAAGGCGAACACACCGATGGTGACAAAAAACTCTGCAGAGGAGGAGTAATCGCCCACGAGGAACAGGCGCTCCGGTGGGCCTCCTTTGCAGGTTGGGGCATCAAAATACACTTGGTGAAGCCTGGGGTGGGAGCAGAGAGGTCAGCTTCTATATGCCATATCATCAAATCAACCTAAGAACGATCTTTCACATAGGAGCGTTCTAGTTCTTCCAGTCGATTAAAATCATTTAATTGCATATCTGTATGCAATCAATGATGATTAATCACACATTTAAAATACCGTATATCCCATTCTTATGCTGCAACGACAAGTTCATCACTGAAGTGTGCACCCAAGTATATACATATAACATTTTGACGTGTTTGTTTACAGCACAAAACATGCTGTAGACTGTCTGAATCAGTGACATTTTCCTCCATGGTACTCATACCTCTTGTAACTGTGGGAGAAGAAAACTGGGCAATTAAATGGCATTTTATTTTATTTTTAACGTGTTTAGGTTTTTAATTAATCGTATGCATTTACAAGCTAACAGCCCTTGAACATAAGCTACATATATTTGTGCATGAGACGGAACATGGTGCCACTGACCTGAACGGGTACTCAAACTCCACTTCGATGCTGAGGTCACTCTCAGTCCTGTTCTTACACTCCACACTCATTTTAAACATCCCAGAGTAGCTGCCACATGTGGCAAAAGCAAAGATCGAAAACACCTAACATGAAGACAAAGAGAGACTGTGTCATTTCATTCAGGAAAACAATATTGCTGAAATGACATTGTCATGGCAATAATAGGCTACAGAACGATACGCAAAATGTAACTGCAGTTTGGAGTGACTTTTGTACTTCTTCAAACTCCTCCCAAAACTAAATATCAATATTTACAACATAACAACAGCAGTATTTACAGTGAAGCCCCATTGCAGTGAAGGTAGACATCACTTTAAAGAGCAATGGCAATGCTGGATTTCATGCAAGATATGGCAGTGAAATTGAAGCAGTAAAATAGGCAAGGCAAGTTTATTTATAGAGCACATTATCATACACAAGGGTTATTCAAACAATATTAAACAATATTAAAATGTCAAAATTTTAAAAAGAAAAAGTAAAAAAATTAAAATAAATAAAGATTAATGAGGAAATAAATAAATAAAAAGATTTTTAAAATCAGGCAGAGTAAAATATTGAAATTGAATATTGAAACAGCTCAGCACTCCAGTGTGGGAAAAGCAACATACAAAAGTGCAGTTTTTAGCATATCATCATTCTCACCTCCAGAGGGTGCTAGTGTGCAGACATCCTACGCAAGTTCACAAACTGCAACAGCTAATGAATACCGATATATTAAAAAATAAATCAAATGTCAGTAGCACTGTCCTCTAAACTAAATAACGGAAACGCATCCTTCCAATCAATCGTGCCCTCAGTTCCACCAGATGTGTGACTCTGTTTTGAACTGACAGCAGGAAATGCATGTAAGCATATCTTAAGAGTCACAAGTTACAACTGACTCTTTGTTTGAAGATGTGTGACTGCGACTGAAGATGAGCGGCGTCAAAGAACTTATTCAGCTTATCAAGAGTCAAAAATTCATCACATTCTTTAGGCGCTTTCGTACGAGAACAGCAAAGTACTCAGACATAAAAGTGACCTGTTCTTGCTACAAAAGGTTGTGAGAGTCAGTCTTAATTTGAAAGAACAGAGTCAATAAACATCCATCCATCCATCTTCCAAACCGCTTATCCATACTGGGTCGCGGGGGGTCCGGAGCCTATCCCGGAAGCAATGGGCACGAGGCAGGGAAC
>JAODJX010000109.1:11580131-11631398 GCA_026776945.1 Isichthys henryi
GAATAAACAAATGAGGAAGAATAAGAGTGTGGGAATAAACAAATGAGGAAGAATAAGAGTATGGGAATAAACAAATGAGGAAGAATAAGAGTATGGGAATAAACAAATGAGGAAGAATAAGAGTATGGGAATAAACAAATGAGGAAGAATAAGAGTGTGAGAATAAACAAATGAGGCAGAATAAGAGTATGAGTGATGCTCACTCAGTACATTATAAACAAAGTAAATCAATGCTTTCATCCAGTTCTCGTCATACACGCCATGTGACATCGCGGCATTTTGCTGTAGATCATGTTCATCTTGTAAGAAATTCCAGCTCTAGTGGGAATAATAAGGCCACCCTGCCAAGCTCTGTGGGAGCCGCTGGCAGTGAGAAAAGCATCCAGTTTCAGCACTGTAACAGCACTGCGCTTCTGTAAGACTGTCTGTTACATAATATGCAAGAAAGATTAGTAAAAACAATAGTAATGTCAAGGATTACAGTGCACTCAGTCCATAGGCTACTCATTTTTTTTTTTTACATCTCAGCCATTTATTTGTAAACACTCCACTCTGCCCATCCGAGAACAGCTCCCTGTCTTTGGGATTCCGTATAATGTTGGACAACAGAATCTTGGAGGAACTTAATAGGCTTGAGTAATCTTGGGACTTAAGTGGATATGTATTACTTGTAAATTCATCAAACAGGAGACATTAATATGTAGATCTAGCTGAGCACCCACCATAATTCCTTCCCCCAGTATGATAAAGACTTACCCATTCCAGTGCTTTCATGAACCCCAAGGGCACTTTGAGGATCCTGAACTGCCCAGAGGCAACCAACTGTCAACACCAAAATTAAGTTAGTATGGATTCACAATTTCATTAATGAAGGCAAGGCAAAGGACAATGCTTTCTTTAAATTTGTTAGGCTTTATTCGTAACATATAATGTGCAATAGGTGCCGTGTAATGGAAGTAAAACGATATCAAATGAACACACAGCACAGAAAAATTCGATATACTATTAATTTCTATTTCGAAAGGAAAATAGCGATAATTCAACGTGAATGAGGCTGCTCATTAAAAGTCACGGGAATAAAAGCTGCTGACATTCTTCTGTTTAATTCAAGTCAAATTCAAGTCAGCGAACAGCAGCTCTGCCATCGACTCTAAGGCGTTTTAGATCTAACATGAAAAGGTCGCTTTAAGCAAAACGGTAGCGCAACAACCCTACGGCAACCTTAATGTGACCAGGAAATAGACATCTACAGAGAGCAGATATAGAGGAAGCAAGCTCCTGGAATATGATATAAACGCTTTTCAAAACCAATGCTGCCATGCCCAATGGTTATACAATGGTCTAACTGTACAATAGTGTATGACGGTGTCCATCTAATTTCTTTACGGATGACGTAGAAGGTGCGACTGAATCACAGTTATCCCGGGAGAGTTACGCCCATCTAAGTCTGTCAGTCTTATTCGCCACCATTTAAAAAAGCAATACACACAGATTTATCGCATCTCTCCCCTTGTTTAATGTTGTCCAATTTTATTTGCTGCAATGCAAAGCGCACCACCATTGGCTGACTGCGTATTTTATATCAGTACATTTAATTCTGCCCATAGCATACAAGGCTTTTTATCGTTGGATAAAGGCGTTTAATCGATTGAGGCACGCATACAATTTTGTGCTGAATCCTCACACTGTCACATTTCCAATTATCATCCCGGCAAAACAACAAGCTATCTGCATGAGTAACATAGCCGCTGCCGCAGCATGCTACATCGCGATTTATGAAAATCCTGTACTATGAGTAAAAACAGCTAGCATTATGAAGGTAAAATATTAGCATATTTGATTTTGGACCATATCTTTTACTGCATTTGCATATTTTGCTTTAAGGTTTTTATTTCGAACAGATTATCTTTTTTTATATTATCAGAACCGTCTGTATACATATATCAGAACACTCGATTTTTTTCCTTGTTATATTCTTTTATAGTATCAAATCGTATTAATGGCTGTATAATTCGCTAAACTAAATAGACGCGTATTATATAAATGAATATGTTTATATAGTAAGCATGTTATCTATATATATCTCCTCATGATAATAATTTTTATATGTGAAGTAGAGTGCAATACTATCCAATTTGGTAATACATTTCATTTCGACGTTCATCGCGTTTTCAGCCTAACTAGACTAGGCTTTTACGGCACATACGAACCGGGCATTTCAACACAGATATAATATTTGCTCCACATTATATTTTCATCAAGTAGTTCCACAGGGTAATTAGTACGTATAAAATATATAATTTAACGTATATGTATGACTGATGTTATAATCCCAGGCAAATAAATATCTGAAATGAAATATAATTGTAACCCTACCTGATTTACTATATCCATTTTGTAGCCGCCTGCTTAGAGATTAGACGATGGGCAGAGTGGAGGGAGGCTGTTTTCGTACCCGGAATAGCCCACGGTGGGAAGGGAAGGAGTCAGTAACAGCTATATTGCGTCACAAGCTGTTTTAAAACGACAAAAGGCAACAGCCGAATGGAGCATCCTACAGAAAAAGACCCAACAATCGTCTTAGATACTGGAAACAAGAGCGGGACATCGCCCACTACCCAGCCAATGATAATAAAGCTTTATTCTACGTAGGTATTGGGGGAGTAGCCATTTCCTGTTACGTAACACAAGATAGCTTGAGTGTGCACGCAGTGGCTTTATTAGTCAAATTGTTTACATTTTTTGTAACGTGGATTGATGAACAAAATGATTATTAAAAGTGTTGTGGTGCCAGTAATAAAACATTCAATGTATCCAGTGTTTGCAGTTCATATTAGTATTATTATTTTTTTAAATAGTAGTGCTAGCATCCTTCTGCCATATGGCCTTATAACAGGGGATATAGATTTAGAAACTAGTTCCTGTCAACTAATTTCTGGCAGTGTTATAGACATCAGATATGTAATTGATTAGCTAGGATGAAATTTGATGTAGACTAACACTACACTGCTTTCTACTGCACATGGCTGTTGCCATTTAAGATCATGAAACACCTGAAACTGTATGGATGAAGAGCTAGACCTCCTTATAGAGTAAAGGAGAGAGGAATAGGAGAGAGCATCCATCCTCCAAAACAGACATACTGGCTCAATTTTAAGTGTCAGCTTCCAACCAAACAATGGCTAAAAAAATCCAGTGTCTTTTATTTCAACTGCTCCTTCAGGTATATTAATGAAACTTAAAAATTATTATAGAAGATGAGGAACTTCTTTTGAGAAGCATGTTGTCCGTGAATTGTTGTCAGTCAACAGTAAAGATTAGAATTTTCAGTTAAATTCATTGAAGACAGGATATGAAGAGAGTGGGAAATGCTGGAATGGCACACGGGGGGGGGTCGGCTTCAGAGGATCCTGCATGTTTCCGAAAGCCGCTTGCCCATAAGTGACTTACAGACACCTGGAAAACGCCGATAACTGAGCCGCATATGATGTGTGTGACCTGACCTCAGTCTTCCTATGCAGATCGATAGAGCAGCGACAGGCGAAACATTATGACGGACGCAGCATGCAAACAAGGCCAATGGTACACAAACTCACGACAACAGGAATTGGTGGAAACCCTTTGTTCTCGTTTCTTATTTACAAATATAACGGTATCTCACAAGTACATCAAAAACATCTTACAGAAGGTACTTTACAGAGCAGTTTACCAATTTCACTTATGCATCTACAATTCTCCAAATGAACAACAATTCATTAACAGCACTCCTTTTAAATTCTTCAGTTCTAACTACCATGCCGCACTGCCACATTTCCTTTCTTTTTGTTAAGTTTAAAGGGAGGTGTTCCTTTGACTCCATTTTATCCACATGAGAAAACTGTAGCTGAATGTATGCGTATGAATGTTTTTAACACGTTCCAGGTAAAAGACTTTCCATTAGTTTTCCGGTACATCAATTCAGTTTCTGTAAAAGAGAACGAATAGGCTTTGTATAGACAAAACGTTCTGTAAACGCTACAAATGAAAAAAGCACTGCTGATTTGTGGAACTGGCATTCGCACCCTCCATATCTGCAGGGTTCCTCATGGCATTTTAACATGGTGTAGTTTGCTACAGTGTATGGGAATACCAAACAGAAAGGTAAAGTCCACTACAGAAAAAAACTGGCATAACTTAATACAATACACTGAGAAATGGAATGGGGCAGGGGTGCAAGAATATGGTAAGGACCCTCAGGAGTCACGAGGTGTCTATCTGTGCTCTGCTGGGTTTGTCAGTGCCAGAGCCCCTGCAATGACCGATTCAGCTTTGATGAAAAGATAAGACAATGTACTCATGTACAAATATGAGGTGCAGTGAAGCATTGATAAGAGATCCATTTTGGGACATTAATCCTCACAAAAATGTGCTATATAGTGAGTGTAGCTCACGCTACATTCTTCCAAGTTAACCTAATACACTCTATGCTCGTCCATCCTTTCCACCCATCTCAGTTTCTCTTCCCTCTCTGCCTGTATGTGACACTCGGCTGGTCCTCCTGGGCCAGCTCCTCCGTCCGGCCGACTCTCAGAATGAAGTGACACACGTCATCTCATCAGCCAGCTCCTCCTCGTCTCGGCTCCTCACGGGCTCGTCATCGCTGTACAGGGTTCCAGCATCTGGGTGGGTCAGGAGCCCCCCAGTGGCACCCCCGTCGGCCCCTCCGCGGCTCAGGAGGTCGCTGGCAGCGCTCTCCATCTCATCGATGGTCATCTGACAGGCGTCAGCAATTTCCCTCTTGGCAAAGGCCACGAATTTGGGATCCTTGGCATAAATACCGAGCCCTTCCGAGATCAGGACCTGGGCAGGGGGTGATATTAGATTTTTAACACACGGCCGACAAAGTCTGATTTATAAATGCATCAGATATGTAGCTACATTCCATCCATCCATCCATTTCCCAAACCGCTTATCCTTACTGGGTTGCGGGGGGTCCGGAGCCTATCCCGGAAGCAATGGGCACGAGGCAGGGAACAACCCTGGATGGGGGGCCAGCCCATCACAGGGCACACTCACACACCATTCACTCACACATACACACGTAGCTACATTCCTCGCATTTGAAATCAACCCGAGATCAGCACTGTGAATGTTTCTTTCTCCTGTGATATCTGACCTTTTTCTTCTTGAATAGCTACTGTAAAGGCATTTCCACAGCAGGTTTAATACAGAAAAGAATTTTAATGAAGACGCTTCTCACCGCCTCCACCAGACTGTCTGCACTGCCTCTCTTGTCCCTGCAGTGCGGGCTGAGCTGGCCCGGCACCCGCAAGGTGGCATAGGTCCGGTAGGGCTGTGACCCACTGGTTCCCCCAGGGCCGCAGTACCAGCCGGGCCTGGCCGGGTCAGAATGGCTGGCCTCGCCCCCCTTCTTGTTGCCCCACACTAAGGGCCCACCCCCCACACCGTCGTCCTCCACCATGATCAGGGGGGCATAGAGCAGGCGGCTGCGCCGAGGGCTGGCATTAGCCCATGAGGACGTGGAGCTGGCGGATGAACGTGTGCTGCTGCGGCGGGACTCGTAGCTGCCGTATATCTGGGGGGGGGAGAGGTGGGGGGGGGTCATCAGACAGAGGATGGGGTCCGAACTTGGTTTAGTTTGACGAACGCTGTAACTGCACCTGTGCGCGAGTCTGGTGGGGCGACGAGTTTTGGTGATAGGTGCTTGGGATGGGAAAGTCGTCGGCACTGCCCTGGCGCCGCAGACACTGGATGCTGAAAGCAGGCCTGCGTCCTGAATGACAGGGGGGAGTCATGCTGAATGTGGGGATGGCACGGCAGACTTTGGCTGAATGAATAGCAGACAACGGCAGGCCGGTACCAGTGGGCGTGGCTGGCAGCAGGCGTCGCCGAGCTGGCTGAAGGCAGTCTCCGTAGCCATAATGAGTGCCGTGCGGCTTCTGTCCAGGCACCTGTGCATTGTACTCATGCCCACGGTGCCCAGGGTGCATGCATGGAGTGTCAGGGTACTGTTGCCTGAAACGGGAGCAGACAGCTGGAAACTCAGATCCCATGCAAGGTTGGTGCATACAGTTGTGTGATACAGTTGTCATGGGAATTGCCAATAATGTGACATTCATTGAATTAACATTTTAACATACGTTTACAAATATTAGTCTACAATTACTGAGCGTCCAATCATAAGGGGTTACTTGTGCCGTGTTTTGGCCCCTGTTCGTGATCTCCGTACCTGTCCCGGAAGACTGCGCTCCCTGCCTCCTCATCCCTGCCGTAGTAGCCCTGCTCCCCTGGGCACTCCTCCCATCTGGCTGCCTCCAAGCCGCCATGCCTTCGACCGGGAGTGACGCAAGCATCCTCAGAGTCTCTCCTGAGCAAAACGAGGATGGAGATTGAGGTAACGAGGACGAAAAGGAAATGAGTAGGCAGCAGGAGAAGAGCGAGGTGTGCAGGGTGGCATTAAATAGAACGGTGGAGCTGAAGTAGGGCGTTTATCATTTATTTTTAATCAGTAGAAAGTAAAAGTGAGTTCAGTTACATGCTGAAATAAGGGGACGCACAGATATATACGTTACTCATAGTGATGCAAGGACGGAAAATCAAGATATATAACAACTAGAGGAGATTTATCCTAAATTTAATGGCCCCAATTTAAATGGTAGTACTAGTGAAGAATGTAATAGTGGTGATAATCTTACCTGAAGCTTCTATTGTAGTACTGCACTCTGCAGTTCAAAGGCACAAGGAGAAAGGCTTTAGCAAAAAAGTACAGCAAACTATAGCAAACACATCAGCTTGTGAAATGGGGAGTTCTAAACTACATTTTGGTCACGTAGGCGTGTTTTTGTGCATGTTATTCTGCTACATGGTCCTGCCTCTGCTTCTGTGTGAGGCTTTTCCCACCTGCCCCCGACACTGGTGATAAACTCGCCTGTCGAGCGTGTCTTTAGGTGGCCGATTCGTCCTGCTTCTGGTTGAAGCGCGCCGACGGTGCGAGGGAACCTTGCGGTTCTCCATACCTCTGGGCTCTTCTGATTCCACCACTGCATTCCCATTGGGCTCTTTTGATAGGCTATTAGAGAGCCCCCCCCCCCATGGTCCACTCGAGAACGGGGTGGGGGAGCTGGGAGAGGGCGGGGTCACAGAACCACGTCTGTTCTGAGAGGCGGGGTCGGTGTGGCCAGAAAACATGCCGCCACTCTGTAGGGAGCGAGACAGGATAGTTAAATGTTATTATCATTCAACTCTCCCTGCTTTCCTTCCCAGCAGCAAACATTTCTTTATGCATATATCTTATTACATAATTGTGTTCCCCCTATTGTTAAATGTGATTTATTGTAATGTACTAAAGGAAAATAGAGCAATCTCAGGTAGGAAGATCGATCTTTGGATATTTAAGTGCAAAGTACCATTGGTCTAACTGGAGGCAATCTGTCTTATTGCCAGAGGAGAGATTTATGATGGGGGCGGAGTAAGGGCGTCGCCAGCCAGGGTGACATTTAATATGGTCGTTATACTAATGACCTTATAATGAATTTCATCCTCCTCCTGGTCTTCCTCAAGCCCTTCCTCTTCCTCCTCGTCCTCGAGATCGCACGACATGGCCAGTCTCATCTCTGGTCCCAGGTCCTGCAGTGTACGCAGCCCTGCCTGACACAGATATACGCAGAAGTGAGGGGGGGGGGCACAGTATATATGCTGTACTGTACACCCACGCGCAGCCTGACCGTCACTGTGGACATACTGTACACACTCCAGTGGATTAATAAGCTGACAGAAACACGGGGCCCAGTGAGGTACGGAGAAGCATATCGCACTCAGCGGTGCACCAAACAGCCCGTTAGGGGACAGAGTAAAATGCCATCACCATAAAAATAAAACGCCTCAGTAATCCACACAATAACACAGCACCAAAGCAAGGAATGGTCATGGGAGAGACAGAGAGAGAAAATGCTCTCACTTATAAATATATACTGTATGTGTACACAGATATACGAATGTAAGCTGGTTAAGCAGGACTGTTTAATTGTTTATTTACCTCAGAATAAGTAATACAACTTATGCCAAGACAGAGCACATTTCCAAGTGTGTGTGTCACGTGCCTTCAAAACGTATATAATGTTTTAAATTGGTACTAAAAGGTATAGGCATGCATGTGCTAGAATATTCCAGTGAAGAAAAACACAGACAAACTGCCATATATACCTGTAGGGCAGAGGAGTTATTGGTGTTGGGCTCTGCCAGCACGCCTTTCTCTTTCCGTTTACGGAACTTTCTGAAGTAATCCTGGATTAGGAAAGTGGCGTAGAATTTACCCACTGTTACCTCCTCCTCTGTAAGAGAGACAGGACGTCAGTGCACTCACGGGGGATTAATCCGCGGTGAGGTTTGAGGGGGAGACATGCATGACAGGGACGGGAAGGTTTTAATAAACAGGAAGGTGAATTCTCTTCATGAATGCCGATCTGGAGCAGTCAGATATAAAAAGGTGTCATGTCTCACCATCTGGAGGGGGAATGACCTCATCTAGAATTTTGGGTTTCATGCGTTTCCATATCTTCTTGATGATTAACCTCAGCTCCTCATTCTCCTGATCAGGGTTTCCTGTTTGGGATGGATTTTAGCCCAACAGGCAAAGAGAACAGACAATATTACTAGACAGCTATGGAGACTATAGAGTTGTTAATGGAATTGCTGAATTTGCCAAAATTGTCATGCACATCAACATGATGTGGGAAAGCATCCATGCATTCAGTATCTGGCAATGGAACCGGAGATGAGGCCCACGGTGGAGGACAAGCGCAGCCCTATCCTGACCTTCTGCTTTAATCTTCAGCGCAGTTCTGACCAGAGCAAACAGAGTGGCATTGAAGGTTACTGTGCCGTCACTGTTCAGCGGCATATTCATGGCTACCAACCTCTGTCAGGGAGAAAGGGATGGAAAAAAGAGGCAGACAACAGCACGTAACGAAAAGAAAGATAAATGTCTATCCACAGAAGACCTTGCCACAGTACACATACTGTAGAGAGGTATATGATGGTTTTACAGAGTATAATGCAGTGCTGCTAGACAAGTTGTCAACCCCAAATGCAGTTCTGGTCCATTGGCCATGGTGGAGGTGGTGGGTCACAGCCCTACCAGATCTATGCTTCCTTAAGGGTGCCAGGCCAGAGAAGTTGAGTTTTCATTGCTTAATCAAATCCTGATGGAGGAACACAGTTCATTACGTCAAGGATGCATGGCGCTGTGCCTGTAGCTCAACGAGCAAAGGCTGGTGCCAACAATGCAAGGGTTGTGGGTTTGAATCTCAGGGACTACATGTATAATTATAATGCATCCCTCTACAATCACTTTGGATACAAATATAAGTGACTGTGTACCACATTAACCAATCAAAGAGTTAAGCACTGCCTTGAACAGTGGCTGAATTGTCTACTTCAATATAAAGATACAAAACTCAGTTTGGATTGATTTTGAACAATACTAATTCTCATATAGGATGTGCAGGAGAATCCAAGGGATCTACTGTATCAGCCTTCTTTTCAGCAGCTGACTTCGATGTTCATATCTCTATGACACAGCACTAGCATTAACAACAGGTTAGCCCGGTGGAAACCTTTCCTGCCTTTTTCAAAACGCCACTTCATACATTTCTGGAGGAATGTCTAAAATTGGCCTCTCCTCAATTTTTTTAGAAGTTAGAGATCAATTGTCATTGTTGACACACAACAGCACAACGTGTTCTCTGCATTTAACCCATATGTGACAATGTGATATAGCAGGGGGCAGCTAATTCAGCACCCGGGGAGCAGTGCTTGGGGCGGGGGTACCTTGCTCAGGGTATCTCAGTGGTGCCTTGCTGGTCAGGGATTCAAACCTGCACTTGTTCGATTACAAGCGTGCTTACCTAACCATTAAGCCACCACTGATAAATAAACTCACCCCAGTAGAGTGGGGTTGTTTATGTGGCTGCTTTGGGCCTAGTTGACGCACCATCATTAAGAGAATCATAAATTCATGAGTCATACTGAAACACGGTGGAAGAACCAAGCTGCCTATTTGCTGCAAGAAATATGTGTCTCACAGCATGATAGCAACACTAATCACTCCCGACGAAGAAAGTTTGACATTTGGAATAATATCTCATCAAATTCAAAAGCGGTCTGAGGCATAGCAGCTCACTGGTTAGAACTGTTGTCTTACACCGTCAGAGTTGGGGGTTTAAATCCTCCTGCTATTTATGGAGTTTGAATGTTCTCCCCATATCACGGAGGGTTCCTCCTGCAGTCTCGAGTGAGCAAACTGGCATCTTTAAATAACATTGAGTGTATATGTGCTCTTTAATGGAACAGCATCCCATCCAGGGTCTACTCCTTCCTTGTGTCCCATACTGTTCATATCCCTTTACAGATAAGTGGGTAGAAGATGGGTATTTAGTCGGCATCTCTCATTCCCATCAAATACAGGATTGGGAGGCTATAAAAGGGTTCACAAACTTTCAAACAGCACCATTGGCGAACCTAATACTAACATTTAAATATTTTAATAACAGGCTATAAAATCCTCTTTCATATTGTTAGGCACTATTATGTCTATGCTTTTGCTCTCTTCCTGGGTACTGTTTATGATACTGTTTCTGTGCTAGAGCTTAACTGGCACGTACCTTGCAGGCAACACGATGTGGACAAAGCTTTCCGAAACCCAGGGGGGGCTGGATTCTCCGCAGCAGAGCCACCACGTCCAAGTGTTTAATGCGTCCCCTGAAAAAAAACGACAAAACACAGCATTACTACTATGCCAACCTCCACACTGCAGAGAGAAAGAGAGAGAGAGAGAGAGAGAGAGAGAGAGATAAGGATTCTCACTTAGCTTCAGGGTCATATTCAGACCAGATTCTTTTGAATTCATCTAGGTGATGGGGACCCAGGATGGACCAATCACGTGTCAAGTAATCAAAGTTGTCCATGATAACGGCGACAAACAGGTTAATAATCTGGGAAAGAGTGAAACAGGAGAAACCAGGGAAGGAAGCGCCTGTTAGGAATGCACTTGCACACACATGGGCTTCACACTGCTTTGCTCAGAGGCTTGAATGAAAAGTGGCCCCGAACACCCGCCCACTCTCCCTGCACGGCTCATATCCACCAGGAAGGCGCAGAGCATGAAGAAGCTGATGAAGTAGACGATGGCAAAGTTGCTGCCGCAGCTGAACTCCTCTCCGGGCTCGTAGTCCGACTCTGGGTCGCAGCGCTTCCCTGGCAGGCTGGCCAACATGATCTCCTGCCAGGCCTCCCCTGTGGCACACCTGTTGGCCACCAGGAGGCAGACTCCGTCTGAGCAGTGCTTGTTATTCTGGCCTTGTGTGCACGTATTATTTGTATAAATCTCCATACCGTGGCGGCATGCTCCCCCGAACCCTGCACACCTGAAGAGCAATAGCACAGCCTGTGGAAAGGTCTGGAAGTTGTTGTTCCTGTTGATGTGTGTGTGGTCCTGCATGGCAATCTTTCCAAAGGTCTGGGGGAGGGGGGGGGATCAATCAAAAACAGCAGTGACTTTTTAGGCTGAAGGCAATAAAAGTGCATGCATTTGAACAGTATGCAGATATGGCAGGTAAATCAGGGGTGGCCAGTCGTATCCAGAAAAGGCCGCTGTGTCTGCAGGTTTTCGCTGTAACTCCCTAATTAGATTATTAATCGGAGGACTGATTGGCAGAAGAGTTCTCACACCTGGGTTTGAACAGCTCACCTAAAGGTTATCCCAAAAGCCTGAATACCAGTGTTTCCCAACCCGGTCCTCGAGGACCTGCAGACAGTCCACGTTTTTGCTCTGGCAGGGAGCTGGGAGGGAGCAAAAACGAGGGCTGTCTGGCAGGGAGATGGGAGGGAGCAAAAACGTGGACTGTCTGGCAGGGAGATGGGAGGGAGCAAAAACGTGGGCTGTCTGGCAGGGAGATGGGAGGGAGCAAAAACGTGGGCTGTCTGGCAGGGAGATGGGAGGGAGCAAAAACGTGGACTGTCTGTGGGAAGAACCAGATTGGAACACACTGCTGTTGACCCTTTGCAGATATGATTGGTTCTTCGTGAATTTAATATTCGTCATATATACTCCACAACATTAGCAAAAACTAAAGAATTAGAGTTCTAAGATGACTATTATCATGCCCGGCTCGTCCGATCCTCGTGTGTGCCACGCCCCCTGATTATCCACGTGTGCTTCCCCGATCTAGCCCAGCTGTGTCTGATTATTTTCGCTCAGTCCCGTCTATTTCAGTCCATGTCTCGCCTTTGTTCCTGGTCCGTCATTGATGTTTGTAGCGTCAGTAGATGTTCCTTGCTCTTCGTTTCCCTGCGCCCTTGAATAAATCTCCGTTTTTCCTCGAACTTCGCCTGCTTGCCTGCTCCTTGCCCGCTTGCCTGCCCGAGCGATCACCCGTTTTACCCAGTGATCGCGCCTGCATCCTGACAACTATAATATGTACTGTAGGTCAGACAGTAGAAATATATGTTCCTCGCATTGTCAGACCTGGACACATGCTTTGGCTCTCTTGGAGAGTAAATTCACCCTGTGGTCTGTGTGATTGTTTCATCTCATACACATAAAACACGTCCTTAAAATAAAAACAGGCCATGTTAGAGACTAAGAGCAATATATTCCTGGCCTTCAGCTCACTGATTTCCAGCGACAGTCTCCAATAGTAACAAGTGGAAATGTGCTTTCAAGATTGAAATATACTAGGACATCAATAGCAATTACTTTTTCATTAGAACCAGTTAACTGCTGGGACTCGATGGGAATACTTTCCTCTGATTTCTACAAATTTTTTCTTTCATTTTCTTCGCCTACGTGGGACATTTAGCATTCTCAGAGGGTCATGTTAACCAGTAATGCCCCAAGGCTGGGAAAATTTGGACGATTTAATGTATTCAACCACCACAGGTAAAAATGAAAAACTTCCTATTCAACACTATAAAATGATGTTTTCTGCCACGTCCGTTGAAAGTGAACTAATATAGAAAAGGTCATGGGTATATCTATAAATGATTTTCTTAAGCTACATTTGTAACAGTCATTGACTTCTTGAGAAACTTTCTTTAGAACACACTGTTTACCTGGTTAGCTTTTGCTCTAAAGAGTCAGAAAATATGTTAACAAAATGGAAACAAATCTGATTCAATTAAAATACAAATAGTCCATTTTCAGTTTCTGATACTTTTTATTTAATAGGATAATAAAATATGTACAGTCATATTCTTCTATGAAATTATGGCACTTGTCATCTATTCACAGAAGATGATAAACACAAGACTGATTTTTTTCAAAGGATCAAAACTGCAAACAATGTCATGCAGTTTATTTCAATAAAAGCCAACAGGCAGGTACCCACCTGCATGCCGATGACAGCGTAGATGAAGAAGATCATTGCGATGAGGAGAGCGACGTATGGCAAGGCCTGCGTGAGAGAAACGACATACACCAGTGACAGGACCACCTGACCGCAAAGTGCCGTATTTCGTGGAGCCCAGACTCGCGATGAGCGCTGACCTGAAGTGACTTGACGAACGTCCAGAGCAGTGTGCGGATGCCCTCCCCTTTGCTGAGCAGTTTGACCAGTCGCATCACTCTGAACAGACGGAAGAATGTGATGGAGACTCTAGAGCTGTCCTCGGAACTCTGCGAGGGACACGCAGGGACAGGGAAAGACACACAGAGGGAATTGCACATATTGATCAATACTCATAGTGTGTATATATATAGTATTTATATTTAAATATTATTAAGTATTACATATAACTTTTCTTCTGAAAGATTGACAGACAGTGGGGTGACAGTGAAGAGGTTTAAGGCACATGCCTCTCCATCCAATGTACTAATGCATTCTCTGATTACCTGTCACACGGCCTGCATGCTAAGGAGCGTAAAGGCCTTTCAAACGATGAAGGTGATGATATGATGAAGAACATAATGATGGTGGGATGAAGTGTGCATGTATAGATCAAGGAGCAGCATCTTCTCCACTGTAACATGAACATGGGAAGAGCATGTAAACTCCACAGAAACATGTGACATTTGAACCCCCATCTTGGAGGTGTGAGGCAGCTGTGTCAATGAGACACCATTATACAACAGTCCTTACATATACATATTAGGGATGGTAAGATTCCCAGATTTGCATCAGTACACCGGCATGAAAGTTCGCAATGCGATTGACCCAATTAAATTATTATTTAGAATCGTTTTTGGCCAATAATTTCATATTGAGATTGATTCCTTCTGTATAAAATTGTTTCTGTATCTGTACCATATTGAATTGCACAGCATGATATCCTTTTGCATTACATCGTATTTTGTTGAATCACATTGTGTTGAATCAAATTGTATGGAATCGCACTGCTTTGCAATAGGAATGATTCATATCATATCACATTAGTAGTTGCTTCATATGTCTCTTTATTATATTACACCGAGAAGTGTATCACATCAGCCTCAGTGATGGAGAGGCAAATCCCTAATACACATACTGTACTGTATTTACTGAATAGTATATAAGTTTGTTTCTAAACTGCTTTGAACAATAGTGCCTAAACAAAGCATCTAAATAATAAATAAATGTCTGCTTTTAGAGTGGAGCACCTTTAACAACGCATCCATTATGAACAACACACCTATAGATTGTTTCAAAAATGATTTGATGTCATGATGCTATTCACAGAAGTGCAATAAATATTCCCCATGCAAGTGCTGAAATCACCATGCGTATCTCCAAACTTACGCTAAACTCTGTCACCACAATATCCACCACACTGCCCACCACGATGAGTGCATCGAAGGAGTTCCAGGCGTCGGTGAAGTAATGCTGCATGAAAAGAAGGAGAGTCGTGTCATTCACGGGATCATCAAGGAACGACAAAGAGAGGAACGATATAAGCTTCAGAGTATGTCTGCAGGTACCACTCCTTGGTTGACTGGTACGTATTTTTATGGCCATAGAGCCTTTACTGTAAGAATGTATTTCTGAGTAAGCGTGAGAGGATGGGAGATGATCGACAGTAGAATCTCACCCGGAACCTAAGTGCCAAAATCTTAAGCACCATCTCCACAGTGAAGAGTCCAGTGAAAACCATGTTGAGGATGTCCATGGTGTAACTGAATATTTTTGACTGTTCATAGTGCTGGGAAATTTAAAAAGAGAATGTATTACTGTCTTGTGCTCAGAAACACCTGTAATTATGTCTGGTTGGGGGGAGTCAGACAATAGCATCCGTTACCTGCACTGCCAGAGTCACAGTATTCAGCAGGATCAGGACGAACATGATGTACTCAAACACGGTCGAGTTGACGATAGACCAAAACTTGTACTGGATGGGGTTCTTTGGTATGTACAGTTTCAGAGGCTGGGCTTTTAGGGCATATTCCACACACTGCCTCTGAGACGCGCAGAGGAACAATATGCATTAACACAATGACAAGAAGAAACCTAAATTAATAAGTCAAAATGTCTAGTACAGGGTTTCCCAATTCTGGTTCCCGGAGGGCCGGTGTGAAACACAGTTGGCAGGTTTCCCTGCTCAAACACACCTTACTCAGCTCACCATCCAATCGCCGAGTTTAGTAGGTGGAAAACCTTGGTTTAGTATTAAGAGAAAAGGACCCTCACTGACTTTCAAGCAGTGATTTCCAGAATAATATTATGTGCTTTTCTTTTCAAATGACTGAATTTGCAACATTTTTACAGATTTATTCACCTACTCGTTGGACCAACCTGGTTCTTGTCCAGCTCACAGTTCTTATACTCCTGCTCTCCCTGCTCACGAAAGGTGATGATGACAAAACCGACGAAGATGTTCATCATGAAAAAAGCAATGATAATGATGTAGACGATGAAGAAGATGGAGATCTCCACCCGATAGTTGTAGATGGGGCCATTATTCTCACCGTTGGCATCAATAGCCTTGTACAGAAGGCTGAAAGAGTTGGAGACCCAAGGTCAGTAAGAACAGAGTAAACAAGATGCTTCTGACTTCTGCTGAGTGTGACACAGATAACAAGAACCTCTCTCATATGTTAGAAAGTGAGCTTCTGCTTTGTAGACATCACGGGTGTGACACTCACGCAGGCCAGCCCTCGAAGGTGGAGACGGTGAAAAGAGCCATCATGCCCATCAGGACATTGTCGAAGTTGAAGTCACTGTTGTGCCACAGTCTCTCCTTCACCATGGGCTGAGTCACATCGCCGTCCTTGTACACAACAAAGGTGCCCCTGAGGGACACACAGACATGACACAGCACACACACGCCCACTATGTCTGAACATACCACTCCCCGAACCATCGACATCGGTAACTGGATAATCTAGTGTTTCTGGGGGAGGTTTTGCGTGCAAGTGCAAAAAAATATGAGCATTTACTATTTTCTATTCCATGAGCCTGTTGATGCTCCACAGAAAGTCTTTCAACTGAGGGAGAAATACGGAAAAGAGGTGAATGAAACAGAAACAGAAGGCGGTTCGCTCACTTGCATTGCTCTGGAGTATGTTTCGCCTCATCATTGCAGCGATAAAATTTTCCCTAAAAAAAAAAGACAGTAACACAGACACTGATGACAGCGATTAAAAAACCACAACTCGGTCATGGAGTCATGTGACAACAGCGGCAGATGGATTACCTTAAAAAGCTGCACTCCGATGCAAGCGAACATAAACTGCAGTAGCGTCGTTACGATCATAATGTTCCCAATGGTCCTGATGGCCACAAACACACACTGCACCACATGCTGTCAACACAGCGGCATGGACAGCTGTTAGAGACGGCAAGGAGGAGAGCTCCACGGAGTAGAGGGGCTGTGTAGATACACTTGGACACTTAACATAAGTCCCCATTGCTTTCATTCTGCTCATTGATTAGTTTACTTATACACATCCTTGTACAGCATGCATTATTATTACTTTTTTAGGACTCATTTATTTTTTATCGCACAATAATTTACACAACACCACAATGTAAATTTTATATAGAGGGTTAAAAAAAACTCACAAGGACCAACCATATACAAACACAACAAAACACATACTGTATCAACACATCTGCAGGCAAATTCCCAGTCAAACTCTGTAGTCAAGTGCACACAGATTCACATGTACACACACACACAGATTCACACACACACACATTCACACACACACACACACACACACACATTCACACACACACACATTCACACACACACACACACACACAGATTCACATGCACCTGCACACAGATTCACATGTACACACACACACGGATTCATATGCACACGGATTCACATGCACACGCACATGGATTCGCGTGCACACGCACACAGATCCACATGCACACACACACACCTTCAGTCCCTTTGCTCTGTTGATGGCTCTCAGAGGCCTGAGCACTCGGAGGACCCTGAGTATCTTCACTACGGAGATGGCACTCGAGCTGCCAGGAAGGAAGACCATCAGATTACAATACAACAGAATGAAATGGCACCACTGCATCCTGAGTACAGTATCATAAACATCAGCAATGTATCACATTAGTCATTTTTCTCCTTAAACAACTGCACTGCATTCACCGAAAAGTCCTTTGTCAATGTACACTTTGTGTGCGTCCATATTCACAATATTAATCCCCATCTCAGGGCCAAATATCAGTAACTGGAAATGATTTCAAATGCACTGCATCTGTTTGTCCACCAGAGGTCAAGCAAAGGCTTATAAAAAGCTATTCCTGAATCCCAAAGTCTTTTTTCAAAGGCATGATGAATTGCAATAGAAAGCTTTATATAAAGAGCTTAATTTAAATTTGATTAAACTTAGCATAGATGACACTAATAAGCAGATATCAAAAGCCTTGTCTATAATGAAAACTGCAGTTTAATTTCTCATCATAAGCACTGTTTGTGCGTGTCAGGCTGTGACAGAAAAGCTTTGTTTTAGGGACTCACTGCAGGAAGAAGGACATCAGTGACACACTGACAACAAGGAGGTCCAGGAGGTTGAACCAGTTCCTGCAGAAAGACCCCCGATGGAGGAACGCGCCATGTACGGTCATCTAGGAAGGAGGCAGAGGGCAAAAACTCAGCCTTCGCAGATCAAACGGTAACAAGTATTTCGGAACCTAAAGACAGAGCTGTCATTAATTAACCAGGACAGATCTCTGTTTCTAGTCAAAACACCCGTGACTTCTGATACTTAATCTACAGTACGGGCAGGAATTCTATTTGACAGTGGTTTTAACCAGGATGTCAAACCACTTGGTTTTATTTACAGCTCCAATCCATCACTGTGCCATGAACTGACAGCACTTTTGGATACAAAAGCAAACCACGGAGTTTTCATCATGCAAAGGACTCTGGTATACCTTCAGTATGATTTCCACTGTGAAAATGGATGTGAAGGCGTAGTCCGCATAGCCTAAGACCTGCAAAGTAAAAAAATGGGTTAGCTGACAGGCCTGCCCGATCTGAGACAGCCAGCTATGATTGCATGGTACAGGACGATAATTCGTCAGCTGCCAGTAATTGGTATGTCCTCCATGACAAATGTGTAATCAGGGCAGCTGCTGACCTAAATAGTTGCCATGGACTATGGACTCTGGTCAACCACATTCGCAAGCAGCAGAATGTTATAAAGCTATGTACATAGTCCAGGACCAAACTATGCTAAAGGGGAATACAGTTTGCTATATACAGTGTTTCTTGGTCAGAAGACTGCAAGACTAAGGACGGCTCCTTCAAGGTCATGCAGCATCCATTGAGATCATGACTAGTTTGTGCTTAGTTAGAGAATAAAACATTCCCCAAAACACTGCTTGTTCAACCTAAGCTGTATAAAAACCACTCACAGTTCCCCATAATAAAATTACATAATAACACCCCCGGTCACTTATTAAATTAAAATAAAATGTTTATTCATGACCCTATTCATAAATCACAGGTAAGATCATTATAGTCTGGGCATGCTTAGGGATCGCGATGCACAAAATGTTCTCTGATTCAATTAATGAAAAGGGATTATTGCTAAAATAAATGCAGTTGACATAAGCAAATAATGATGAGCTGGGCGTTCAGGGGAAACTACGGTATGTTACATGTGCTGGGCCAAACTGCCAGTTAAAAGATTTCAGGAACAATGCACTGTGGGAAGTTTTTACACAAAGATTGAGTCTGAAGAAGTGCAAGTTAATTATCTGAAACAGGCATGAATTTGTGCAGCTCATAAAAATGAAAACTGAAGAGATGCTATTAAAGTACTTGCTGAAATACTCTGGATATGGGTAATAGATTTGTAATGGCGTTGAGCTTTCTTGGATTCCTTTGTGCCAGTAGTATTGCTCACTGCCTCAAACTATTTGTTTCAGCTGCTAAATCCGCTATGGCAACAGTCTCAAGCTTTGACCTGTGGACAGTCATCATAAAATTGCCTCTAGCTGTGCTGTTGGGAATTGCAACCACATCTCCAGCTCTCATTGGTCATGATAAATCGGTGACTCTTTGTGACTTACATTGTTCCTGAAGGAGTGGGCCCTAATTGGATCTTCTGCAGCCAGGGAGATGCTGCTGAGGATGATGAAGACCAGGATGAGGTTGGTGAAGATGTGGTGATGGATCAAGGTGTGACAGGCAACTCGGATCCTTAAGGCGTGACAGCAACACAGTCAGTTAAGCGCCGTTCCTTACTTATGATTGTTCTGTAATTTCATCAGTAACCTATCTGCAGGAAAAGGTAGACATGCAGAATATTATGGTTTTTGGGGCAGAAACGTAGAGTAGCATAGTGTGTAATGCTATGGGGGTGTAAAGCAGTGTTTCCCCGTCCGGTCCTCGGGGACCCACAGACAGTCCGCATTTTTGCTCAGCGAAAACTGGGAGGGAGCAAAAAAGTGGACCGACTGTGGGTCCCCGAGGACCGGATTGGGAAACACTGGTGTAGCGCATTCATACTGTTATACTGTACAGAACAGCAGACACAGCAATTACTCACGGGTTGGTTTTGCTGAGACAGAAGAAAGCACTTCCCTCAGGAATAGGGAGGACTTTCTCTTTGGGGGGAGCAAAGTCAGCCACATTTATCTGTACCCCCCTGTCTTCTAACAGGGACCAAAAGAAGATCAATTAGTATTTCAAACTAAGATTTTAATTTGCTTCCTTTAAATAATACTTGAAATGCCAGAAATCACAGTAAAGGATGTTTTCACTAACCCCCCTCATCACCCTCTTCAGGTTCCTCCTCCTCCTCCTCCTCCTCCTCATCCATCTCAACCTGGACAAGAGGCAGAGAGCGCTCGTGTGAAGAAGACACTAACAGCTGACAGAAAAAGGTTCGGCCAGAACTGCAGAAAAATGACACGGTAGCTGTACCTTCACTTCTCCATTCTCTGCCCCCTCTTTCTTATCTCTGCAAAAAAAAAGCACCAGTTACTTTTCTGGCAAACAGTGGCAGCGGTTCTGGATATGCTTACATTGCATCCATGTCCATATTAGGGTGTCAGCCTTTGTGGCTCTGAGCATGATGTGTCTCTGTGACTTCAGACCTCTCACTCAGTCACACTCCCCTCAAGTACGTGCAAGGCAATTAGTGTGTATACTCCTTCGACACACCACACACTTCCTGTGCACACCCTCTCCTTCCTTACTCCTTTTTATTGTCATCGCAGTCACCTCCCGCCAGGTTGTCCACGGCGATGGCCAAGAAGACATTAAGTAGGATGTCTAGCCAATGGCGAAAATCGGAAAATATCCGTCCAGAAAAAGAAACTGAAGACAGGAGAAAGAAAAGGACACTGACAGCCATTGGAGAGTCTAACAACCAAGAGAATGATGGACAAGGGACACTGGGAACCGGGGAGGGAGAGAGAGAGAGAGCTGCTGTCTTCACATTTCAGCCAGAAGGATACAGTTACCGCAGATGAAGAGGATGACAAAGTAGAGGCAGACGATCATGCCAGGGAAGTGTGGGCCTCCATAAGCTGCGATCCCATCATACATCACAACATTCCAGTCCTCTCCTGTGAGAATCTATAGGTAGAGAAGCTGTCATTATTCCCATTCCAGTAAGAGCACAAGCATTTTTCAGCATATATACTGATGAGCCAAAACATTATGATCACTCCTATGTTAAACAAATAACGTTGACCATCTAGTAAAAACAGACTGTGTCAAAGCTTGGGATATATTAGACAGGAAGCTAACATTCCATACTTGTGGTAAACATGTTGAAAGCAGAAGAAATGGTTTGACAAAGAGAGCAAGGAGGCCTGTTGCCTATTGGGCTACTTTATACAGGCTAGTCAGATTCGCCATGCTGACCTCTGCTCACCATCAGAAACGCCTATAATCAGCTTAAAAGTCTCGGAACTGGAACTTGGAGCAATGCAAGAATGTTGCTGAGTTCGATGATTCCTATTTTCTGTTGCATCATATGGATGGCTGGGTATATAGTGAGCACCTGTACAACACACTGGACTGAAGTTCCATCCTGAGCTGCACAGCCCTATACTGTACGCTGCATGGCTGGATGCCCTGTGTGTCATCACACAGTACTCCTGTGATCATCATCAAAATGTATCCCAGATCTTGACACTCACTATTCAATTCACATGTGAGTGGTCATAATGAACTGAGTTATCAGTGTACAAAGAGTGTATACAACATTGTACAGACAGCAATCAACGGCAATAGCATGGGTTTGGTGTGAAAGGGGAAGCTGTTACCTGGAAACAGGTGAGCAGTGCCTGAGGAAAGGTGTCAAAGGTGCTACGTTTAGTCTGTGCTTCATCGAAGTTGAACTTGCCACCGAAGAGCTGCATGCCCAACAAGGCGAAGATGATGAGGAAGAGGAAGAGCAGCAGTAGCAGGGAGGCGATGGACTTCATGGAGTTGAGGAGGGAGGCCACCAGGTTTGACAGGGCATTCCAGTGTCTCGGGGGAAGATGCAAACACCTTTAAATACAGCTCACTAGTGAAGTAACGCTTCGACACTCAATGACGGTCAACATTTTCTCTGGGGACAGCCGTACCCTTGATAAGAGCTGCATAATAACAGATACAGTGGGGGCAGAGATGAGGGCTTTCCATACCGTGTGACCTTAAATATCCTCAGAAGTCGCACACAGCGTAGCACAGAGATCCCCAAGGGGGGCATGATCTCCAGCTCCACCAGGATGGTCTCCGCAATGCCCCCACACACCACAAAGCAGTCGAAGCGGTTGAAGAAAGCCACGAAGTAACCCTGCAGCCCAAGGCTATACATCTTCAGCAGCATTTCCATGGTGAAGAGCGAAAGCAGCACTTTGTTGCCGATGTCTGCGGAGACAGGCGGAAGGTGAGGTGAGCTGCGGGACGGGGTAGCGGCGGCCCGAAAGAGAGGCACGAACCTTGGACCTGTGTGAGCCAGTCAGGTTGGTTGTAGTGCTCCGAGGCGCTGGTGACCGTGTTCAGGAAGACGAGCAGCAGCACCAGCCAGTAGAAGCTGACGGACTTGACAGCCACACGACAGTTCCTGCGGCACACGCGGTTCCAGCGACGCAGCGTGCGACTGAGATGAAAGGTGGGGAAGGGTTCGAGCAACTCACACAGCAATCGAAAGCATCACTAAGGAAAGCTGCATAAATGCTAAACTACTCCAGGAAAGCCTCAAACAAAGAATGTACTTCTGTCACAGATATGTATTTCTATTCTATATACTTTTAAAATAATAATAACATTTCCAAATATAGGTTCCTATTTTCCCATTATCTGTAGCAAAACATTTATTACAAGCAAGACTCATCTGACCACTGGACACTCAACAGTGACCGCAGCAAAAGCCTGAGGATCCAGAAAATTCCACCTGCATTTTGCTGACACCTCCAGATCAAAATGAAACAGATCCTGTTTTAACAAACCAATGAGCAAAAACACACATGGTCTTAAGAAATGTATGCTTTACTCACCAGAGACGATTTTTCATTATCTTGGTGCTGAAATATGCACAGACAATATAGAGAAATTATATAACCAAAACATTTTTCATTCCGTTTACATTTTTCCGAAGTCCTACGGGGTTAATAGCATAATATGTACATATAGCTGTTTTAACTTGCTGACCTCAGAGGGTTAATTACAGTGAGCGTGAGACAGAGGTCAGGTGATGTGCAGTGAGTTAGTGGGACAGGGGACAGGTGATGTGGGGTGAGAGAGTGAGACAGAGGTCAGATGATGTGTAGTGAGAGGGTGGGGCAGAGGTCAGATGATGTGTAGTGAGAGGGTGGGACAGAGCTCAGATGATGTGTGGTGTGAGAGTGAGACAGAGGTTAGGTGATGTGCAATGAGAGAGTGAAACAGAGTTCAGAAGATGTGTGGCGAGAGGTTGGTGCAATGATCAGGTCATGTACAGTGAGAGAGTGGGAAAGAGGTCAAGTGATGCACGATGAGAGAGTGGAACAGAGGTCCACTAATGTGCGGCAAGAGGGTGGGACAGAGGTCAGATGATGTGCATTGAGATGGTGGGACAGAGGTCAGGTGATGTGCACCAAGATGGTGGGACAGAGGTCAGGTGATGTGTGGTGACAAAACTGGACAGAGGTCAGGTTATGTATGGTGAGAAAGTGGGACAGTGATCAGGTGATGAGTAGTGAGAGAATGGGACAGGGGTCAGATGACGTGCGGTTACAAAATTGGACAGAGGTCAGGTTATGTGTGGTGACAAAACTGGTCAGGGGTCAGGTGATGTGTGGTGACAAAACTGGACAGGGGTCAGGTGATGTGTGGTGAGAGAGTAGGACAGTGATCAGGTGATGAGTAGTGAGAGAATGGGACAGGGGTCAGATGACGTGCAGTGAAACAGTGAGACAGAGGTCAGATTATGTGTGGCGAGAGGTTGGTGCAGTGATCAGGTGATGTACAGTGAGATTGCGTATGGTGAAAGAGTGAGACAGAGGTCAGATCATGTGTGGTGGAAGAGTGAGAGTATAGTGAGAATGCAGTATTACCAGCAGGCTGCGCAGCAGTCCGTGTGCTCCTCCTCTATATTTTCTGTGGTCTCAGATGCTGTCTCACTGGCAGGGAGACTCGCTGAGGGAGATGTACAAGGAGAAAAAAGGGAAGCAGACACTGAGTAGCTACTGCTGTACTCAAGCAGATCAAGCATCACCTCAAAGAGAGGACTTACATTAGAGATGTGTGAACATGCCCTGACTGTCACCTGACAAACTATAAATTCACCTAGACATACAAGAAGCATTTGAAGGCATAAACGTTGGAATCTATGGAGCTTAAAAGGCAACGAGATAAAAGTGCAGATGCTTGCAGTCATTGAAAGGGGCAAGTTGAATTTAAAAAAAAACATTTAAATGAAATATTTTTGGGAACCACTAGTATGAATACAGAGAGAGCATTAACAGCCACATAACCAAACAGGAATACAACAAAAAAGTCACAAATACATAATAATAAAAGGATACAGAGACTCAGGGGCGCTGCTAGAGATTTCGGACCCCATGATAGTATGTCATATTGGGCACCCAATCACATTCCAGATTTGTTAGGGCCCCATTGGAATCGTCCTTTACGGTGCCTCTTCACAGTCATGACATACCATGTGTTTCATTAGAATGACTGAACCAACCAAATTTTCCTCTCTTCTTGTCAGACAAGTCGCCCAGAGTGACACCTGGGGGGGAAGAGCTGTATTATTACAGTGGCACAACAGTAACAACAAGGTGAAAACAGATGGTCCACAGAATCCACAGTAGCAAAGGCACTAGGGCAGCCTTCTTTCTATGCAACTCACGTCTGCTTCCATCCTCATCCTCCTCATCGATGTCCTCTGCTTGTGTGATCCAGTCCATGTAGCCGCACAGATCCTCCTCCATCTGCTGCCTCTCCCGCAGCTTCTGGAAGTCTCCACGTGCCTTTGCCTTCTCCCTCTCCTTGGAGAATTCTCTGTGCACATCGTGGACAGGACGTCGGGTCACAAATACACTGAGACAAGCACACACTAGGGCAATCCACTGTCATGTTACGGACCCACTGAGCACGCCCAGGACGAGGTTAAGGACAAAGAAGGAGCCGAAGATGACCAGGCTGACAAAGTACACCCAGGGTAACTCGAACCCAATGGCATCATTCATCTGCAGGGAGACAGAAACCACGGCGGGGGCAAGGGGTGAAGTCCAAGCAGAAAAACCAGCATGTTTCATATTCTCAATCGCACAGGCTGTGACATTACCCAGTAAAGCACGTCAGTCCAGCCCTCCATGGTGATGCACTGAAAGACGGTTAACATGGCAAAGAAGAAGTTATCAAAGTTGGTGATGCCCCCGTTGGGGCCTTCCCACTTGCCCCTGCACTCTGAGCTGTTCACCACACACTGCCGACCGTGGCCAGCAAAGGCACAGGGCACCGGCTCGTCTCCCACGAAGATGTCTGAGGGACAGGGTGTGGGAAGAGTGTTCAAGGAATCATCCGGGCAAATCAGCATTATGACCGATGCAAAACCAACATGGCTCATAAACATAAAGCCTTCTGTGGTAATTACAAGCATTACCAACATTCACAGTATATGCAACATAAACACTTCTCTCACCCACCCTTTTTCATGTTTCATTACTAAAATTCAACTAGGATTTAAAAGAGAATACATACACTATACATCATTTGAAAATACATTCCCATATATTCCACCTTCTTCATATGTATTTTGAAGCAAAATAAAAATTACTGCATAAAATCCAGAAAATACAGAATCTAGAAGGAATACAAAAGGAAAAGTCTTGTACTTTACTAATGCAAAGGACACTCAGAATGTTTATTATAATTCCAACAAATAACATTTTACTTTATTGTTGGAAATATCTAATGGTACATGAGAAAGAAACCCTGGTGAACATCTGGGTCTCAGCCTGACCACCCTGGCCATCAAATAGTGGTGGACCGTGCCGCCGGGCTCTGGCACCTGTGCCAATGTAGTAACAGGTCCTGTGCATCCTGCCGATGAAGAGCTCCAGCCCGATGATGGCGTAGATGATGATGACAAAGAGGACCAGCAGGGCAATGTGCAGCAGAGGCACCATGGCCTTCATGATGGAGTTCAGCACGATCTGGAGACCTGCAGAGGTGCGGCCCTTTTGTGAGGTGGGGACGCTGTATACACGTGCAAGCATGTGCCCTTAGAATTCATAAAGACCCGCATGACACCTGCCATGTTTCGAGCAGCGGCTCACTCCAGTTTACGGTACATTCATGTGTAATATCCACATGGATTATAAACTCATCATGCGTGCAAATGCACTGAATTTTACATGCAGCTATAAACAAATGGTGAAGATGTAGATCAGCCTTTCTCAATTTAGGCATGACAACTTAGTATGACATTTCTGCATAGTTTTACTTGATGTAAGAAGTATGTTGCTCAAATCAAATAACCAATAATCCTATAATTTTAATAGGGCTGGACAGCTGATCAATTTTAAATTTCAATTACAATTTTGGATTCCAATGATGATCAAAACAAAATAGTCAAGATAAAAGATTATTGCACTATTTTATTTTGCAATGATATTCCTGTTTTGTCTTGTGTTATAAATCCAACACAGTCCTTTTTGACCCATTTTAAATTGTTTCTCAGTTGTGTCATTTAGAGTTCAAGAAAATCCAAACTTTTAAAAATAAATTCAATAAATGCATGATATTTCCAAAATCAATGTGTAATCTTAATATCAACCAAAATGATCGTTATTATGACTTTTGCCATAAGTGAGCCGCCCTAATTTTCTTGCATTATTTTTATTCTGTTATCCTTCTACCTTGTTTACTGCACTGGAGCAACAGTAGTTTCACTGCACTGCTGGTGCACCGGTACATTCATGCATGTGACACTGTGTGTTTTCACTTTGGTAATACGGCCTCGGTTGTGCTGCAGTGATCACAGGGGGTGAGGGGACTCACTCGGCACGCCTGACACCAGCCTGAGAGGCCTGAGCACCCTAAAGGCTCGCAGCGCTTTCACGTCCAGCCCCCCCGGCTTCCCTGCCATGTGGGGCACCTCCCCGGGTTTGTGGGTCACCGTCTCCAGGAGCACACTGAACAGCCTGCCAAGCACACGCACTTCAGTGACAGGAACACAGCCTGGCTCCACACCTGCTTCACAGATATCCACATCTGACCTTGTCCGCAGGGGCTGCATATTACTCAGACATGTGCCTTAAAAAAATACATCCAAAAATCTGTGTTAAGGACTAAATATTCTCTGGAAACCTCTTGTACAGCTGACAGGCATGACATGTCCGAGTCCGGTGAGTAAAAAAGAACAAGGACAGGGCACTGGCTCTCAAATGTGTGTCTGCATTGCATTCATATGTATTGCATTCATATCTTTCATTCGTTTCTATGGGAAAAACCCTAATCCCAACATGAAACCTTAACCATACAGTAAGTAGCCAAACAAAATATGAGACTTTTTTCGTTTTTTATGTTTTTTGTTTGCAGTCACAGATTTTTCTAAAATGTAGTTTCCACAAGGTCTCCAAAAAATGGTCTCCACAAGGTCAAAATAACAGGTTTTTATCACATTTGGTCCCCAGAAAGTGATGTATACGTAGCCCACACACATACACACACACAAACACACACACATACACACAAATAGAACGAGAGTGTGCTTGTGAGAGAACGAGATCGGTATTTTTCCATGCAAACTGACCGGATCAGATAATCCCCAAGAAAGAGTGCAAAAAGCTGAAGATGGAGCAGAGGATGGGGAGAGAAAATGGGTGAAGAGGAAGAGGAGATGAAAGCCGCAAATGGTGAAAGATGAAGGCAGAGCGAGAAGTGCAGGAATCAAGGAAAGTGTAAATACAGGAAACCCAGAGGACAGCGTAAAAGGCGAGAGCGCCGGCGAGGGAGCCGGCGTACCCGACAATGACAATGACGAAATCCAGAAGGTTCCAGCCATTTCGGATGTATGAGCTGGGGTGCATAACTAAGCCATACGCCAGGATCTTCAGGAAAGTCTCCACTGTGAAGATGATGAGAAACACATACTCCACTTGCTCCTGTATAGAGACAGACAGAGTAATAAACTGCTAGATACTATTTGCTTCACCTATTTCTGTTTAATGTATATTTTAACCAAAAAATGACGAATAGGACAATATTAAGACATGCTGACAGCACACCAGCTGGCTGCAGGACAGTAATATAGGAATTTAAAGATAATCTGACTGGCAAAACTGACAACGGCACTGATACATGACGGACATTACGATGTTGTTATGTGTTGCACTTCCAAGCACACTGAGTGCACAAATGTGTTTTTACTGCAATTAAACATTTATTTACATTAACCGTGCCAAGAGATGGCTCAGAGTGGAATCCAAATCCCAGACTAAAATAAGGAGAGTAACTTGATAGACTGACACAGTTATGTGGAAATCGCGTGAGAGCCCAGGGGATTTTTAAATGGGTGAACTGAATTTGTAAGCGTTTCAAAGGATTACAATCTGTCATCATCTTTCACTCCACCACCCTGTACAGATTAGCATGTCGCCCCAGACCGAAAACTCGCGGGTGCACATGCAGACACACACACAGACAGAGACACACACAGACACACATACTCAGGAAAGACAAATGGAAAAATAACAGATAATGGATAAATAATGTTTTATGCACCAGCCTGGGCAAATTATTCCAAAACTATGCATACTTATTTAGACATACAGTGTAGCATGTTGACATGACATAATGTCATTCATATTAATTTGACCATAACAAGTTTTGCAACTAGTGCTACATTTTAAAATATAGACAAACAAGCCACTGTCATCTACAGTAGTTATGGTATGTATGTGTATATGGATAAACTGGCAAAGGCCAGCAAAAAAGAGTATATTTTATATGAGAATTACAATGCGATATACAGGCTATATACAGGTAGTAATTACAATGCAATGTTCATGCACAAGTCATTCAACATGAGGCTAAAGTAAATCTATAGTGTATAATATACATGACAGATGTGTGAAAACATTCTACGAAAACAGATTGGTAATTGCACAAGAGCGCAGTTGCTTATAGCAGTCAATCTTGTAGTGCTCCTTGTCAACTTGCCAAGCCATTCACAGACATTCTCAAATTAGCAGTGAAAATCTGAAAAAAAAAATAGCGAAAGTGAAAGGAGAGAGAAGGCAGCACAGTGACACGGACGCGCAGTGAGAACACAGGCTGAATCGGGCAGAAACATAACAGCGGCAATCATGAATATTTGCGCATGGCTGCCCCTCCCCCCACACGCCGAAACTCTACCTTTAAGCACAGTACACATGGTCTCTGAACAGGGGAGAAAAAGGGGCGGCAAGGGAGAGGGCGACGGAGTGGGGGATGGGGGGTGTATAAGCTGCTTATCAGGACCAAGAGCATTTAGAGCATCCGTACAAACAGAAAGAACATTACGGTCTCTTTCAACCTCTCATTCCCTGCCTCTTTCTCTATGCTATTTCTGCTACTAATTCATTCTTTCTATTTTTACCATCTGCTCTGACCAGCCCAGCTTTCTGGCTCCAAGGCGACTGAAGTCATAAACTTCCAAGTCTTTTGTCTCTTTAGTACACGCCAAGCTATGGACCCAGTCCCATCTATGGACCCAATCCCATCTATGGACCCAGTCCCATCTATAGACCCAGTCCCATCTATGGACCCAGCCCCATCTATGGACCTAGCCCCATCAAGCCGTCATGGAACCCACTGACTTAGACTCACTGAGGTCATGTTAGCTGTGCCAGGAATCCTGTCAAGGCAGTGAACAGGAATCGAAGGTTGGGCCTTCAGCTCACACTCATCAGGGGAAACTGCATCAGTGCTCCTCACTGGAGCTCAGTTCCCATACCTCAACAAGAACACATACACAGACACACAGAGCACTGCACGGACATCCCTTTGTGCCCATTTCCTTCTACAAAGAAGGTGGAGAGAAAGACCGAGACAAAAGGAACAGAGTTAGGGAGCTTCCAGGGATTCCAAGGACCCATAAAAGATACTTCCCAAGGCATTTGACAAAGTCTCATCATCAATTATGTGTACCGCCAATGGCTAAATAAAGAAACCACTGGATTTAAATAGAGACAATGGCAGCAATTTATAATGGGAAACATTTTCTATTAACACAGTTCTACTAAGGATGTGGGCAAATGGGAGTAAGACCCGAGATCTATAGTCTGCAAAGCACTCATTCGGTCTCTGTCCATGGTCCTGATCACCCATAACTGTATTTATCCTGGGTAGCATAGGGCACAATGCAGGGGAACACCAGGATACCAGTCTAATGCAGATGCCTCACATACATGCACTCATCTAAATAATCAGACATTATAGACATTGCATGGAATACGCTGCAGGCCCCCATCTCACCAATCTGTACTGGATTAGCGCTTGGAAGATGGATGGTTGGACATGCGTTTATCCAGTGAACATAGATGCCAGACACAGAAAAGCGCACAGGACATGGTGACGGGAGGAGGCCTGGAGCCTCTCAGATAACATCTCAGGGCACAAGGCAAGGGAACACATTTATATTGTGAGGGAGTTACACCAGATGCTAACAAACAGCCACAAACTCACCAGGTCATGGTTAGTGGCGTTGGAGTCATCCTCAGGGAAGGGCTTGGACACGCCAAGAGCCACGCAGTTGGCGAAGATAGCTAGGAGGATGAATACATCGAAAGGTCTGCGTAACATCGGTTAAGGAATGCGGAAGGGGCCAGAACATTGTTATCTTTCGTTAATGTATCTTGTAATGTTAGCTGACAATCTGCACAAGCATGTCTTTGCACTTCATACACAAGATAGTAAACTTGAACGGAAACCAGTTAAAACGATCTCATTTAATTTTTTGAGTGTGATTTTTCTATTCCTGTCGATGAAAAAATAAAGCTGCTCCTGTGCGAGAACAGAAGAGATAAGCTACATAATTAACGAAGCCTACAAGCGTTTAAATTGAGCGTCGCTCAAATTTACAGTCCAGCTTTTTTGTAGAGACTTTTGTCCACTATCTTTGCGTTCTTTACACTGCTTGTGAAGTGCACTGTCTCAAACCGAATAGCCTTTAATCCTCTGTCACTGAACACTAGCGTGATATGAAAAGGACCAAACATGGAGGCTCTTCACTAAACAGGAGGACAGCCAACGGAAACAGACATTGATGGAAGTCTGATGCCTGACTAACTATAGGTAAATTCATTGTTTCAATCTGTACAGTGACAGTTATAAGAAATGATGTAAAGTGTTGATTATATAGTAATAACTGTACAACTATTGTAGTGATAGAAAACGATCATATATGCCTGTGTTGAATATTGAACCTACGCGTTATGACAGCCATGTATCCAAGATATTTATAACAGAAAACTATCAAAGAATTGCCCTTATTCCTTGAGTCTAAGTTTAGTCTGTGATCCTAATACCACTGTGAGCAAACTCTGGTGACCCCACATCATCAACAAATCAGGAAAAAAAAAACGTTTTAAACATCTTTCAAAGCTTTTTGTGTTTTTCACTACAGAGTTTTTTCTCTTTTTTACCATCTCCCTGAAACCCTGAACTACGTGATTTCAACTAAAATTCATTACTTTTTGTTTTTGGCCATCTTCCATCTAGTCTTGATTAATGTTAGCTTTGCGTGCTAAGCCTCCTGTCCAGTGTGTATGTCTACACTGCGTCCTACGCTGTCTGGGGCAGGCGGAGGCCAGTGGGGGTTGTAGCCTTTCCCGGGCAGCATAAGGCATAATGCAGGGCTGGGGTCCACACTGAACGGGGTGCCAGTCCATCTCATGGCACACAGACTCACACACTATGAGCAATTTAAAGATACCGTACCCATTAGTGTGTATAACTGCATGACTTTGGACAGCCGGGGGACACTGGATGGGGATAAATACCCCACACACACACAGTGGAGAGAAAATGAACCCCAGCACTGGAGGTGATTAGCAACAGTGCTACACACTCAACCACCATGCTGCCCACATAAAACATAAAAACACAACAAACCGGACAGCATTCACGTTGTGAATGAGTTACAACTACAGGCAGAGTGGCTATGGAAGGGGAGGATACTTCCACTCCACAATGGACAGGGCAGCCCGCCGCACAGGGTTGCTGAGCCTGAGGCAGAAGAGGACGCGGGGGGCTCGCTGCACTGTGTTGCAGCCCTGAATCTGCTTCTTCGCATGCTGGCTTTTCTTGCGCTGGGTGGCCGTGGAGCTGCTGGTGGAGTTCAGTGTGTCTGTCCTCTTCATCCTCGTCCCTTCATTCCCCTCCGTGTCCTCAGAGTCCTGCCATGGCGAGTCCTTGTCTTCACCTCTGTCCTCTTCCTCCTCTTCCTCTTCATCCTCCTCCTCCTCCTCCTCCAATCCACCCCCCTCTGCTTCGCTGGGGTTTGAATACTCATCCTGTGCATCATCTAAGGGACAGAGCACACCGCAAGTGACTAACATCGGGTGGACCGTTTCAACGAAGCTACACTTATTACTAGATCAGTACTGATGCTATGGAAGACATTTCTCACAAAAAGAAAATTATAACGATAACCTGCCATACTGATGCAGAGTAAAACTGTGCTCTATTTAAGGAACTATGCAAAAAAGAAGCACTGAAAATGTTTTAATATTTTTTAAAAACCTTTTGAAATGGCGAGTCTTTTAAGGCAATCTCAAACAAAAGGAGTAAAACAGTCAGGAAACAGAAACCCCTAATTTTTTTTCAGTTAATTGTCTTATGTAACAATCACATCACATCATACATGCAGGTTTAGAACGTCACAGAGAAACATAACCCAGAGCGCTGAGCCTGAGTGCAGAGTGTTGCTCATTTCACGCTTGTGTCTGTAGGTCACTTTAGATTTGAGGTTTGGCCAAAATAATAATCAAAATGCAGTGAGGGACCCTAACGCAGGTTTTAAATGACTATGACACATTATGTTTTTTTTTTCATTTTCCATCAGAAATATTTTAGTAAAATGCCAAAAATTGCAGACCATTGTCCAGCCATTACAAACCCTCCTTCGTGTTGTATACACAAGGCCGACAGGGACAATTTTTTTCTCCAAAATAAATATGAATAGTGACTAATTCATATAATTAAACCCCGGAGTTTAAGCACCCCACTTTCGCCATTTTGCCCTGTGAACCAGAATCCATGAAATATCACATTAGAAATGGTGAATAACTAAGCTCGTCTCTGACAACATGTACGCTCTGCTAAGAAAAACTCATTTAGAATTCAGAGCGGCTTAGGTAAGCAGACGAATGACTAGACTTTGATGACAAGGCTTCAAGTATATATGTTCAAGGATCGTCACGGTGTGAAGGGGAAAAATAGTAATATTACATCCACCCACCTAGCAAGACTGCGTACTCAAAATATGGTCGCATTAATATTATTTGTATTTTAATTACTATAAAACCACTTAAAGCAATGAAAATGTAGAGCAACTCTAGGAAGATGTAAAGGGAAAAACAAGTATTAAATGCAGCCTAACGGGAAGAAAACCGGTCCAATGAGGCAGGGTGACAGATCAGAGAGACAGCTGAGCAGTGAGGGTCTCTGGGGGACACGGCGGTTCAGCATGGAGGTGAGAGGTGCGGTGCAGCTGAGGGCAGCTGTGACCTACTTCTGGGTGGGAGTGGCAAGACTGTATTCTGGGCTGGTGTTCTGTGTGTTAGTGCCTGTGGATCCGCTCAGCACCCAGCCCATCGATGGCACCCAGTGGAGCAAAGGCAAGGTTAGAGCAAAAAGACAGCGAGACGATGGCACTGCCCATTATTAAACGGCAGAGTATGGGTCGAGTGGCATCGAGGGGAATCCTTTTAGAAAATAATGAAATGATGTTCCGTTAAGACTCTTTAAGGACCATTAATCTGGGTACAGGTACAAAAATATTGTCAAGAGCACATTTTTTTTGGATCGCTGGGTCTTTACGCAGGAGTTAAAAGTAGCACACGGGTGAACACCGAAGAGTAATGGTGCATTTCCTACCGACTAGACCCGTGAGAATGAGGGGATGTGGGAGGACAGAAGGCTCTGCAAGAGTCAGGAATCATTGATTTACTAGATTTTAAAAGAGTCGTTTTACTAAATGAGGGTGGCATGGTGGTTCAGTGGTGATCTCCAGGGCTGGGGGCTGAAATCCTTCCGCTGTTTTTTGTGTGTGTGTGTGTGTGTGTGTGCTTGCATGTTCTCCCTGTGTCATTTCAGTTGCCTCTGGCTACTCTGGTTTCCTCTTGTGATCCAAAGACAGGTTAGGCTAATTGAGGTCTCTAAGCCAATGTTTCTCAACCTGGTTCTCAATGAGCCCCCAGATAGTCCATGTTTTTGCAACGTCTCTCCATCAGGAGGGAGCAAAAATGTGAACAGTCTGGGAGGGAGCAAAAAAAGTGGATCGTCTGGGGGGCGGGGAGTCCCTGAGGACCGGGTTGAGAAACACCGATCTAAACTGCCCATAGTGTATGTAGGATGTGTGTGTGACTGGGTGTATATAGGTCCTGTGATGGACTAGTGTCCCCACCAGGGTGTAAACCAACCTTCTACTCTTTGCTGTGTGGAATAAGCTCCACACACAACCCCCTTCCTCACAATCCTGACTAGGATAAGCATTTTGAAGCTGGAAGAATGGTTTACTAAATATGATCCATGTACAAAGCCGCAACCAGAACACCCATTTTCCCAGCTCACATCTGAGTGATGACTCCAGAAATGAGGGATTGGACAGAATGAGGAGCTGCAGCACCACGTTCTTAAAGAGGCAGAGCTGGGCTTTGTCATCCTTTAAGGTGATGGCTCAGAAATGAGAAATTACTTTACGCTCCACATAAAGAGACAGACAACAAAAATGGATAATATTATATAAAAAGGTGAACATGGTGTATATTTAACCTGCTCACTGTGGAGCGACTGCATCCTGCCAGTATTCCTTCAGTTTAACATTACGTCTTTATTTATTTTGCAGATAAATTAATCCAAAACGATGCACAACTGATAGCACAGAGTCACACAGTCCCAGAAGCAATTGGCACTTACAGTAAGGGCCTTGCTCAGGGCCCAACAGTGGAATAACTCCAGTGACCATGGGATTTGAACCCTGCATGGAAGCAGCAACCTAACCAGCCAAACCACATACAATACTACCCAGATTTTTGGGGCTCAATAATGCTTAATGCTCTTATATATATAAATTACTCCAGTGTGCAGACAAGCCTATCCAAACAAGTATTTATCATATAGTTTTATGATATAGGCCTAGTTTTCAATCATATGTCTGACATTCTCCTGAGAAAGACTACATTTCTTGAAAATTATTTGACTGTTGTTAAGCAAATTAGACAATAAGCATGTGATAAGCATAAACTTTTGTACAATGTCAGTAGCACAGGTACCGTAAAATTTGTGGCTTAATTTTGGCCAGTTACGCCCAGTACGACTTCTGGCTGCTACTCTCTCCGCGCAGCAGCGTCCGTACTCCCAGCATCCTAGTTCTTTGTACTTGCGTATAGCCTTAAAATGATGTCGAATAATGACTTACGAACATTTCAAGTTACGAACGGCTGTTCGGAACGTATCTCATTCGTAAGTAAGTCTGTATTGTGATAATACAGTTTAGGATGCTGTGATGTCTATGCAGGCTCAAAATCCAACTCACTTAATAAAGATGCAATTCTGTGCCTCAATATAGGAAGCTGTGTCTCCAGGGAAATTCTTTTAATGTGTATAGAGATGGACATGTTTTTCGCCCAGGTAAGTTGTATGCAGGGTTACCAACTCTCACGCATCTGGCGTGACTTTCAGACTCACGATCATGCAAGAAATCTTCCTGCAAATAATCATAATATTAGCTACACCAAAAACTCTGAAGTGGTTTGCAATCCCTGCAGACTATATACAATGTAATAAAACTGGTACATACATGTAAATGCGTGTGCAGACTAGTCTCGAATTTAAAATCTCACGCCAGCCAGCTGATTAAAGTTGGCAACCCTGCGCATGAAGGCAGTGTTTGAAAAGAGAAGGACGACTCTGACAGTCTGCAAAGGACAGGACACGCCGCAAACCAGCAGGTACTTTCAGAGAACTTCGATGGCACTCAGTTTAAGATGAAAGCATTTCTTCTATCAGTACTGTTCTGCAAACCAGAAAAATGCAGACATTTTTTATTACACTTTAACCATATGTTTCCAGAAATTTTAAGAAAAATTCTGGAATATTCTGGGAAAATATTTACAAAACTTGCAGATTGTGTAAGGTACAGTAATACTTGACACTAACCTAGTAATCAGTTTTGTCCCAAAGGCCAGAAAACACCTGGAAATGCAGCTGTATGGAAGCAGTCAGTTGCCATTGGCTTGACACCACAGAATGCCATGAACACCCAGACAGTCAATCCGGAACCTTCCATCAACATGCAACCACCCAGTATTTTACAAAACCCCCTAGTTGTTCAGCTTGTTCCAATGTGACTTCTTACACATCAAAAGGAAATGCTATTACGCCGCAAGCTACTTGAAAACATGGTCTTTTTGTTTTCTGAAAAATCTTTGCTAGTTAGCTGCATTAAAACAACATTCTTATATCAGCATGTGCATCAACTGTACCAAAGAGCTGGAAAAGCATAAAATAATATAAACAGTTTGTCTGTTGAGTGCTATGTGATGTATTAACTATACTCATTGGAGCAGAACAATGAGTGAATGAGGAAAGCTGTATATTTCCTTTTCATGGAGGGGAACAACCCTACTATCTAATGAGCAACACCCCACAAACGGGTTTTAGTAAGAAATCTAACTTACCAAAACGGAGGTATACAGCTCCTACTACATTAGCACCTATCGATGAAAAAGACAAAACATCTTCCAGGTTTAGCCTCATTTAAAGTGGATGTCTGGTGCTAATTTCAAACCAGGAGTCTGTCTCTTTGTGGGACATGTATGGGTCTGCTTATCAATATTATGAATTTGCTGGAATGCCCTTCCTCCCCAACCCTTAAAAATCGAACCAACACCGAAGTGAATAGTCACAGTAAAACGAGCAGACTGTGAAGTGTACAACTGGGGCCACAGACATGAATAAAGACGGATGAAGGCCACGACCTTAACATAAAACCACCCGTTTATGCAAAGACGTTTATCAAGCATGCGCTGCTGGAAAGCCGCCAGGAGTAAAAAGGATGGGGCCGGTTTGGGAATGTACATGCTAGTGTGTTTTAAGCTTGTTTCCATTCACAAATCCAGAAACACGCACTCATCTTTTAAGAACTTAATGAAATTTCACATGTGAAATTTCATGTATAATTGCATGTTATTATTTCACATAAAAGCTGTACCTTACAGAAAAAAACTGCAATACTCTTTGGATTGTTAGTGCGTTAATTGTGCGTTAATTGTGCTGCAACCTTTGTAGAATGAACTGAGACCACGAGGAGGATCTTGCAATAGTAATATAAGAAACAGACTGTGTTATTAAAGACGATGTAGTGTATCCTAATTTTGAAGGTTTATTCTGTCTCCGAGTATTATCTGTATTATATCACGTGATTGGTTTCGGCCATATCATAGTAACTTTTGCTATGAAGCTTATTTATAAAAATTAAGTGAAAAAAGTCAATAATTTAGAAATATGTATATGTATATGTATATGTATATATATGTGTGTGTGCGTGTGTGAATGTACATAAGCATATGCTACTAATATGCTTTATTGTGCGTGATCTGTTGATTCATGGTCTGGTGCATTTTGTGCATGCGTTGGAAAGCTTTAACATGTTTTTAAATTCACAAAAACAATTACACTTTATAATACAGGAAAGAAACACGATTTAAAAATTTCCCAAATACATCTGTAGTAGTACATTAAAGTTATTCAGTCAACATATGCATAACCATTTACCAATCTAAACAAATACAGAAAAATACTGCACATTTATGGATGCGCCTTGAGAGCTAAGGAATAAAATCTATAGAACAGTAAGATAAATACCGAAGACGTATTAGGAAAACTGTCAAAGTCAAAAGTAGTAGCATGACATTAAGTATTATTTTAATCTGAACCCGAAGACCTTCACGTGATATCTAAGTTATTATGAAAACCAAACGTAACAGCAGGGATCGTTAAACTGGAAATAACAAGACGGGTTACTAATCTTTACGCAAACGCCCCGATGACCGTAACCCTAAACCCGGAGGACCAGACCATTTGTTCTAATGCATGTTTGCCTTTCAGTTTAACTGACAATCTTGAAGAAATATATTGAAATCAAATATATTTTTTTAAATAGACAAATTATAAACACGAAATTGTATAGACGTTCTTACTTTTTCGGTTTTCGTCGTACATGTCGGAGCTTGAGAGCTGGACCGTTACCTCACGGTGAAAAATGCATGATCTTCTTCACTTCAGTTTTCTGTAGTTTCCCAGCTCTGGAAGGTGCTCTAAGCTTTTCCAACTTTCCACGAGAAGCATAGCTGTTTAAATCTCTTTTTTTTGCTGGCTTTTAATAGACTCCTAATTGCATTTCAATGTAAATATTCCCAATTAGCATCCATTAAATGAAAAGGGAAATTAATCTACTACGCGGTTTCTTCAGAATTGTGGATTTTTTTTTAATGGATGAGAGGCGTACTTATTTTGGTTCTCTTCTAAAGGCACCCAAACGTTTTAACAAACGTATTTTCCTGTTCTGTTCTCTATGTGTCTTCTCCTCTTAACCATCAATTCGGGATTAGAGAAAAATTGAGTCGTTTAAAGGGGATGGTAGCCTAGAAACTTATTAAAGGGAGGGGGCGGCACGGGAGCCAGTTAAATGAGATGGCGACAGAAATAACGTGTTACATACTGTAGCTCTGTGTAAATGAAAAAATACTATTAAATTAATATTATAATCATTTTGTATTAGACTTATATCACAATTTGTAACACAGAAATGCATATATATGTATAACAAAATGGATAAGCAAGACCATTGTGGTATTTTATTTAATTGCACCTACACGCAAATCAGTTAGTTTGTTCTTTTTGAAGGGATCTTTAAAATACAAAATAAAGAAAAGCTCAGATCGTGTCAGCTCGTATTCCATGTTCCATTCTCCACAAATACATCATTTAACATTCTTGTTCTTTGTTCGCTCAAGTGAGTTTTTCCCTCTAGCGGTAAAATTGGGTCACTACTTTTCAGAATAGTACTGTACAGAGTTTGGGTAAGTAGATAACGTGTCATTATACTGATTTTAGCAGCAGAATTTATTAGTAGTATGGACTTGCACGAGTAGACCTTAACCATTTTTATATCATCTAATCCATTCTAATTCCGTTTGAATGCCTATAGGAAAAAGTAATACCTGAGTCACCTGTATCTGTATTAATGGTAAATGATTCAAAACATACAGACGAGCGCTCCTCTACCTACGAACGAGATACGTTCCAAACGGCCGTTTGTAACTTGAAATGTCGCTATTCAACATCATTTCACTGAGAATATATCAACATATCAGTACTTTATAATGAAAGTGTACTTTAAGCCACACTACCTGGCCACAAGTATGTCGAAACCTTGCCATGACACCTACAGGGTATGTGGGTGCTGAACCAGGGGCACTACTATGGTGTTGGCTCCCCCTTTGCTGCTATAGTATCTAACCACTCAATTTTTGGAGTGTGACTGTTGGAATGTGAGTCCACTCAGTCACAACAGCATAAGTGAGGCTGAGCATTGATGTCAGGCGAGCAGTTCTGGCTTATAGCATGCTTTCCGATTTATCCCATAGGTGTTCTGTGGGATTGAGGTCTGGGCTTTGTGCAGGCCAGCCAAGTGGTTCCACACCTATCTTGCCAAAGGCATTTTGAAAAGCAGTACTATTCCGGCATTTTTGGAAATAAAATTTGCCAACTGGGTGATGGGGGTGCGGTTGGAGTCCCAGCTAATTTTGTCATAAGAATTTCACAATACTGTAGTATGTCTTAACATAAAACCACCCAACCAGTAACTCTAAACCTGTTCATAAAAGTTTACCTGTTGAACTACACCGCTTGTATTTGTACTTGTATTTGTGCAATACATTTGCCCTCTCTTGGTCTGGTGGAATATCACTGTTGTATGCATGCACTGACCGCAACCATCTGCATCCGCAGTTAAATGTAGTATGAACACAAACTGCTGTGCGCATGACCACCCGCAGTCTGAAAGCATACGGAAGCCGCATGGAAAAGTGAAGTATGAACTAGGCTTAAAGCTGCCCTCCTGGCATTGCATGCAATCTTTGCTTCCCTTTGGCAGACAGGAGTCATCCCAACTGACGGGAACTGACTTGCTGTCTCTAATTGCATTGTGGTAACTATAAGGAGATAACACAACTCTCGGTGGCAGGCAAGGCCCTTGCAAGGGTGATCATCAACAGTATCCATGATCACATGGTTACCTACCAGCGACCAGAAGAGTCTCATTTTACATCTATGTAGTCTACCACTGACCATATCCTGGCAAAGAGGGTTTCTCATTAATCACAAGGACAAATATTGGCAGGGTTTCTTTGCAGCATTTGTTGATTATTTTAAAGCGGCTGACTCAGTTGTTTATGCTGCCGAGAGGGACAGCCTGAGACTTGGTGGGGTCCCCCTGAACTTGCTTGACTGTACACTGGTTCTGTGAATGTTATTTAGAGTGGAGGCAAAACCTCTGCGTTCTTTCCAGTAGAATCTGAGGTTTGTTAGGTTGGTGTTCTTTCTCCTACTATGTTCAATGCTTGCATGAACTGGGTGTTGAGCAGGATCATGGGATCCAGTGGCTGTGGGGCATCTGTTGGTGAATAAAGATTTACTGATCTTGACCTGGCTGACGATGTTGTGATCTTTGCTGAGTCAAAGGAGACTGAGCGAAGAGTCTGAGTGTCTCGGCTTGCATCTACCCTGGATCAAATCCAAGACCTCTGTCAGCAATGTGTCTGTCTGTAGAGAGAGGATCAACTTTCACTTACCTTGGCAACAACATCATCTTGTGAAGTCAGTGGATGGATTGGGAGCGCATAGGGGGGTCATGAGGTCACTAGAAAGGGATGTGTGGAACTCCCGATATCTTTGTAAGAGGACGAAGGTCCAGGTCTTTAGAGTCCTGTCTTGCTGTATGGCTGTGAGACATGGATGCTGTCCAGTGACCTGAGACAAAGACTGCACTCCTTCGGTACTGTGTCTCTTCTGAGAATCCTTGTGTATCACTGGTTTGACTTTGTGCAGAAAGAGTCCAGAATGAGGCACATCACCTGCATTGCAAGGGAGCGTCAGTTATGGCACTACGGCCATGTGGCGATATTTTTATTCTATGGAAAATAAAAAATCAATCTACTGGGGTCGGTACATTTAGACCTCTTAGAACTGGTGAATGAGCCAACGAAAACTCTAATTCTCCACTGCAGAAGAGTGCAATCATCCCTATTATTTCAGGAGAAGCTCAAGTGCTTATAACTTAAGTATGCTAACCCATAGCCTATATTGTGCATCTCTACATATTGTTTGTTCCATCCTCAAGGCAGTATGTAATGATAAATAATAGGTCTAATAAGAGAGAAATAGAAAAAAATCACATTTTCTCCACTAGAAGGGCTGGTATAGGGGACTGCATCACATTTTCTCCACCAGAAGGGCTGGTATAGGGGACTGCATCACATTTTCACTAGAAGGGCTGGTATAGGGGACTGCATCACATTTTCACTAGAAGGGCTGGTATAGGGGACTGCATCACATTTTCACGAGAAGGGCTGGTATTGGGGACTGCATCACATTTTCACGAGAAGGGCTGGTATAGGGGACTGCATCACATTTTCACGAGAAGGGCTGGTATAGGGGACTGCATCACATTTTCACTAGAAGGGCTGGTATTGGGGACTGCATCACATTTTCACTAGAAGGGCTGGTATAGGGGACTGCATCACATTTTCACGAGAAGGGCTGGTATAGGGGACTGCATCACATTTTCTCCACCATAAGGGCTGGTATAGGGGACTGCATCACATTTTCTCCACCAGAAGGGCTGGTATAGGGGACTGCATCACATTTTCTCCACCAGAAGGGTGCTCATTAACACACCACATTTTCTTGCTCTATAGGGGACATCAACTCACGTGAAAGGTCCACCCTAGATGGCTCTAAATCATGTGATGGGCAGCTAATAGCTTGATCTTCACCACTCTAAAGGGCACTTTAGCAATGGTTTTTCAGCCATGTGGGCACTTGGGAGGTGGGCAGTTGCCTCCCTGCTCCCCCCTGAGTCCACCAGTACTATGAATGGCAAACAATCATATGAAAATTTACTTTCTATGAGACTGAATGAGCAAGTGATGAGATGAGTGAACAGCAGAATGTACTTCCTCCCATGGGTACCATCAGCCACCTGCTATTTGACAGTCTGTGGGATGCAGACTTCATCAGGGCACTTATTATGCTTGGAGAAGCGTGCTGTTCACTCAGTTTGGCTCATGGTCTCAGAGGTGCCTGACCGGTAGCTGACACCGGTGAAGACTGACGGAAGGAAAAGAAACCCAGATGTCTCACCCACAATGGGTCCCTGCTGCTAGATTCACCTTGGTTTGATTCCCCTCTTTCAGAAAAAAAAACTATTCAGGAAAATCAGGAAGTCTGAAACGTACATCTTACACTTAACAACAGAACATGGATGGATGACAGTGTGGATATTATGGCATTAAGTTCCATAAGGGCTTTTTATGTACCTGGAAATTATCTCCAAAAGTAATATGCTTTTGTAAACAGGACCGTGATACAGAACATGCAGATACACATAAACTGTGCCTTATCTCATTTAAAAATCCACAAAGGACATTCTTTTTAAGATAAACTCTTCCTCACACACAAGAACATGCAAAAGGCCCGCAGAGTATTTTTTTTACAGTCTCTGCACAACTCACGAAGGATTTTCTTATTTAATCCCTGTCAAATTTAATGTCATTATAAGCATCAGCAATACATCATTCTCCATGTTTCATACAAAAAGCTATATTATTGTAATTTTACACATTAGATTTATTGGTAAATAATCTGGCAGTGCTTTGGGAGAGGAATGTAAACCGTATATAAATGTGACTCCTGAGAGAAACTGAAAAGGTCAGCTACTGATTTTTCTCACTCCCAGTCACATGACCAACAGCTCAGCAGACTAGCATCATGTAGTGATACTAGATAGGCTCTCACAGCTAGTGGGTATTAGGATGCCATATTAAGTATACATTACATTTAAATAAAATCTCGACAGCACTGATCAGACCGACGGCCCCTGGCATCCATCCCTTGTAACCTGCTGGTGGAGTATAGCATGTGTAACATTCGAGAAGTTTCAATAAGCAGGGTCCAGGTGGAGTATGGATACTCTACCTCAAGAAGCAGGGTCCCAGTGTAGTATGGATTCTCTACCTCAAGAAGCAGGGTCCAGGTGGAGTATGGATACTAAGTACCGAATACCTGAAAAACACCCTGGCATAAGACAGAAGGAGCTGGTAGTGTAAGGTGATATAAGCCAGCTTATATATGTAGCTGCCTCTCTGTGTGGTAAGAGGGCCTGATTTGTGAAGCTATGAGCAGGGTATTGCATATGGATGTGGTTTTAGTCACAGGCCATTTCATAGAAGGTATTACTGTAAATAACAGCAGTCATGCATTTAATTGCAAAATAATTAGTTTTAGTTTTTTTTTTATTCTCAGCATCAAACTGGCATAAAAATACTTCTACATGAACATCTCTTCACTGCTGGTGACCTTTTCCAATACCAGACCTTTTGCTGCCAATTCCATAAACTCACAGCTTATTCTCTGGTTACAAGACAAAAAAAAAATCCAGGTTTCAATGCTTCAGCCCTCTCATACCAGCTACAGGCCACACAGACAGCACTTATTTTTCACTTATAAATAAATTTTACAAAATAATTAATTGGTTGATTGGTCAATTATCATGTAATACCATTAGTGTACCTGTCACACTCCTGAAAAGGTTTAATTAGCCACCTAATTAATCAATAAAAATAATTAGCCGTAAATAAATCATGGTACATGAAGCCTGTTCGATTACAACAGTTGAAATCCACAGGAGACAATAAGAACCAGTCCAAGGTTTCACCTCCTGCTCTAGAGAAATTATTGAAGAAGCAGGGGAATCAAAGGAATGGTTACAGACAGCTAAAGTGCTTAAGTGTGACAACAGAGAGGGTACTGGCAAAGGGGCATTAGACCTGCAGCTAGGAAACAATAGTGAAGGAGGCTCAGCAGAAACTAGGGGTGTAAGACTGCACTGTGGAAAACAGGGAAACAGAATCATGATGGCAGTGTTACCAGTCTGACAAAATGACTTATTCAGGACTGTGCGACTATTGCAAAAAGACTAATATCCAGTTAAAACTTGTCATTCAGCATCATCATTTCAGCAGACGTAGATAGTAAACTCTCTTCCTGTTTACAAAACGTAAATTAAATCATTGTATCGAATCAAGTGTTTAAATATTTAAGTACTGCAGCAACCTGCATACAATTGATGTCCCAAAAGAGTAGATACCCCAGATCTAAGCTCTATATTACAGAGTAAAGGAAATCAGGAGAGTTCCAGGGTTTGTAGAAGTCCTGTAAACCCACTAAATACTGACCAGTTTCATCCAGTTTGTAACTGATGATTAATGATTCTTGGACCACAGGCCATTCCAGGGCTGCTTGCGATTGTGTCCTGGGGACTGCCATTAAAGAACCTGAGGCATAGCCTATGTAGGAAGCACAGGGTGTGGGTGGGAGGGGCCGTGCAGGTACAAGCGTGTAAAGCCTGTGCTGTCAATATCACAGCGCGCAGAATAAAACTTCAGCAATAAAGCATTTTCACGGTTAAAGCTTCCCATTCCAGACATTAGACACTCTTTTCTAATACATACAGTACGGTGCAAAAGTCTTAGGCACTAAAAAGAAATGTTTAACACTATTTATCTGGGTAGTAAGTGCACATTTTCCTAGAACAAAAAAATGTAATTTAACATAAGAACATATGAAAATTACGAGTAACACAATAAAAACTAGTAAAATGTCTTCTGTTCTCCAAAAAGTTACTGATATCTACTTGGATGGCTAGATGAACACCACTTCAGTTCCCAAACTTCTCCTCAGTGGCACCCGAACCATTCTATGTATTTATTAAATTTCACCACCAGCTCGCTTAATTAGTTAACTTAATTAGTTAAAAAAGTGAACGAGATATTGAATAGATATATGAGGTGGGCTAGTGGTCAGGTCAAAAAATACACGGGTGTATTGTATGGTTGCTGGAAATAACAGGGTTATTTTAGCAGAGGTTTTGAAATGGCTAAGCTGACCCACTTTGCTAGACGTAACAGCATAGTTTTACACCAACATGACAGTTATTTAAACATATATATTTTTTGGCTGCCTAAGACTTTTGCACAGTACTGTATATCCTAAATAAGGTACCACAATGTGAAAATAATAATCTGATTATGACATGCAAAAATTATATGCACAAACTTCATTTAATTAAAAGGTTTTACACTGTTTTCCAATAACAAACTTATAACTATGGAACTACACTAACTGTGCTTCTGCGGTGGGCTTAGTCTGCTGTAACCAGGACCACTGTTTCTGCATCGGTTTGTCTTCCTCCAGCATTAGGACAGGAGCACAGAGCTGCCTCTACTGCTTCTGTCCAAACCAACAGCTTCTCTGTGGCTCGTCGTTTAGGGAGAGCTGCCTATGATCCACAGGGAAGGAACTTGCTGTACCAGAGAAGCAGAATGAATCTCAAAAATACATCAGCAGGTAGAGAGAGATTTTTTGCTGGTGTCACTGTGTCCTTCTGTCATTCTCCGACTGATTTGTCTCTCTTGTCCAATATCACCTTTACTGAAAATGAGTGCAGGTGCGGAGCCATCCTGTTCTACAGCCCCCACCCCCAACTTTACTAACAACTCTGAAACTGCTGTGTGGTATATCTGGAAGAATCCCCCCCCCCCATGGCCAGGGGTCCACCTGCGTGTGAGGCAGCAGTGCCATTAGCCTTTGCTATGACGCTTGATCCATCTGAGACTCCGTCACTTATATTCGTTTTATGACACAACGGCTGCTTTACTCAGTACTAGAGATTAATCTATTGGGCTATTTATGGAACTTCCAAAAAGTTAGACATTGTTTCCATTCCCATCACGTACATCACCACACCACAGTGAAAGCAGAAACATTCCACATGCATTATGGAAAGTTTACCATGGAAAGTGTGCTGTGACAGGATGCCTCTGAGTGAGAATGTACCGGAAATGCAAAATGACTGCAGGCCAGGGGATGAGGAAGAGCACTGCGAGGTTTACTCAGTACGCCTACTCACGACGCCAGCCGGCACAGGCCCATTCACAGCTCCACTGGCAACAGAGTTCCAGGGACTTCCTTCCCCTAGAGGTCAACCAGCCCGCAGTCGATGGAGGAGAACAGCCCTCCCCGCACAGCAATATTGCCTGGGGAGTACAGATGCCGATGCGGAACTAATGCACTGTAGTGCTGCTGTGACAGAGCAAAGCACAGAGTCAGGCTGCATGGCACCGACCACCTGCTCAGAATCTAGAGCCCCAGCACATGGTGCCAGCCTGAATAAGCACTGCGCAAGGCAGGAGCACGAGGGTCAAAAAGGCAAGACAGATCGGTGGCACGTGGGTGAAATTTGTGGGTTGTAACCTCCACCAATGCCTAAGCCAAAGTTATGCCCTTAGGGTGATGTGCCCTCGATCTGTGTTGATCGTACCTCTATCAGCTTGGCACTGCCATTTAACCTGCTCCACAGTCCCTGCACGAAGACAGAGAGCTGGGCATTAAAACCAATGGTACACACACATTCCTGAATAAGAGGTCAAAAAAAACATGAAAACAAATTCTAATACTGGTGGAATGAATCCTGGGGACTCAGTTAGTCACGTTCCTGACGTACCTTAGGAACATTCCGGAAATCTCTGACAGCCTGAAATACACCCATGGTAAAGACACGGTCACAGTCCGCCGCTGTTCTCCAGGGATTGGTGGCATGGGGGAGAATGCATTAGGGCTGGGAAAAAGGCATTTGTTACAGAAGAGCATGTAACTTTCTTCGGTTATATAAGAAATATTAATTCCTGAATTAGAAATATGACACTTAGTACTATAACTGCTTTATAAAAACAATATTAATTTAAGGGAAAGAGCAGGGTGTGTGTGTGTATAAATAACTTTTTCATAGAACTTTCCAAAAGCTTTATCCTTTCTGCATTTTATTCCCATTCATTGGTTAATGCTGACACGTACACATATCATAAATATAACTTCCAAAAATATGCACCAGGTAAACACATTAACAGTCACGAAACACAAGCGGAGACGACCTCTCACTATTTCCATGACGTTAATGCCACAGATGGTACCTGGCTACCTCAGTTAAATGGCAATCAATTGGCAGCTGGTATAAAAAAAATGCAGCAAGACGAGCAGATCTAAGCTGAAATAATACTTTAATAAACTCCTATGACGACAGACAAGACACAGCCCACTGCTACATCATTGCCATAATTGAGTTTCCTAAGGATCACGAGCGTTTTCCTCCGTATTGGAGCAGCGCCGGTGAGAAGACGTCATGTCTAAGCAATGAGGCAATTGACTGCCCGCTCTGCCGCCATACCAATCGCAAAAGAGCGCATAAGCTACGCTGGATGTCGTCCGCTAATGGTGCACTGTCACCGCGGATGCACAGGTCGGGGAATCGGCGCCTGCTTTGAAGGCTGGGTAATCCCTCAAGGAAATTCACATAACCTGCATATCAGATATTACCTATGTAGCTGTTATATCTCTGAAATGTATTCTTTGCAAGCACTGACTAGATTAACATTTCATAAAAGTTTTTTTTTTATGAGCTTATGTCAATTTATCGTTCCTCTTTCAGGAAGCGCTCGGCCAATCAGGGTGGCGATGAGCCGGGTTGCGCATGACGTAAGGGAGATAGTAAGGGACGATCGCGCGGCTGTGTAGGCGATCAATGGCGCGGCGAGATGAGATAATACGATTTCCATTTAAAAACAAATTTAATAAGAGCAGGGCATATTCTTCCTGTTAGTTCTGCAAGAAAGTATGCAGTTTGTTGCGGTAATTTTTCTGTATTGCTATCGGTCTTCCATCCATCCATCAATTTTATGAAACCGCTTGTCTTATTCACTGTCGGGGGTGGGGCTGAGCCTATCCCGGAGGCTGCGGGCGCAAGGCAGGGAACAACCCGGGATGGTGCGCCAACCCATCGCAGGGCACACTAACACACCAGTCACTCACACCACGGGCAATTTGGTAATTCCAGTTAGCCTCGGCATGTTTTTGGACTGTGGGGGGGAAAACGGAGTATCCTGAGGAAACCCCACGACGACACGGGGAGAAAATGCAGACTCCACACACATGGAGTCATGGCGGGTTTCTGGGTTTCATCTTGAACCCAGATCCCAGAGGTATGAGGTGACAGTGCTAACCACCGTGCCGTCCCGGCAATAAATCGTTTACATAAAAAATAAGGCTCAACTGCGTCTAACAAGAAGTACTGTAAATGCTTAACCCCTACAGAATTTTGCGTGTCCTTTGTTTACCAGTCCCTTGATTATAATGCCCCCTGGTGGAGACAATACTGCCCTGCGGATTTTACTAAATGCAGCAATCTATCGTTATCGCAAGGTCTTGCATATTCTTCGACGGATTAACACTTTCTGTTTGCTTGGGCCAATTCGCAACAGTTGCTTTAAGAATATAGTTATGAGCAAAGCTACATTAAAACAAATCTAAAAGACTGACCTTACAACAGCATGAGAACTACAAACGTGCACAGAAGCAAAGTTGCACAGTTGTTACTTAACACTGACTGTTTTCACTGTTGCCATAATTACAATAGCAGTATTTTGTTAAATGAATGAGAGCAAAAAAGTTATTAGTGAAAACAATCATCACTTATGACAGTTCAGAGGGCATTGGCAATAAAACGGCCATTTACAGAACATCTGTATTTTATTTGGAATTAAAACTTCTGGGTTTCCTCTAATGACACTAAATGTGACATTATCTCCCCACAAAAAAAGCAACTTTTGCTTTTGACTACAAATTCAGTCCGTATAGTTTACCATGATGAAAATTTGCATGGCAAATAACATACATATAAATAAGTATTACAATCAAAACATATACATTTTGGTCATTGTAGTGCACATACCTCAAACAAAACAATATTAAATAATGTCACCTGTTTTTTTTTTTTTTTTTACTGATTTGTGCTCTCTAAGATATAAAGAAATGGGCAAATTGAGTTAGCTTATATTCTGGAAATGGTGAAGGTCAGTACATTGTGCTTAGATATCCCTCCTGTTTCAGAGCAATGACCAGAGTAAAGACTTCATAGTTAGAACAAGAAATAATGTTTGGCCCTTAAACTTAGCCACAGTCCAACAGACTCGTCATAGTCTGTTTAATCCAAAATCGATATTTCACCAAAATTTATCCTTAAGTCCTCTTCCTGGGCGCCATGCAATAATAATTTTATAACCCTCATTTTTACCACAAATTGAGCTGTTGCAGGGACACAGAAAAGCATCTACAAGCCTGTCATTATCTTACATCTTTATCTATGTCCTATTACCACAGACAGCCTGCTTTAATACTCCATCCATCTTCAATAACCGTTCATTCTGTACGCAGAAAGCACAGGGTACTGGAAAGAGATACCCTGGAGGACTCTCCAGTCCATTCAATGCGCAAACTCACACACCACGCCACACTATCAGCTCTCCACAGGCACCAGTTCAAACGACCGCATGTTTCTGGTGTGTGAGAGGATACCCGGGCAGACAGAGGGAGATCGTGTAACTTAAAGGCATCGGCGGGATTCACCACCCTAGAATTGTGAGGCCGCTCTACTACACTTGATATTTCTATGCTATAAATAATAGGTAACTTCAAGTGGTGTAATTCCTACTCATATTCTGTGGCACATCAATTCCATACCATTCATATGTATGTCATTTTGGTTTCATACCAGAATAACATCCTCTAATTCCTATATGCATTATTAACTTTGATTTATTCATACAAAGCCATGAAAGGGGGTTACCTAAGCAATTCATTCACCACAAAAGGCACAGACTGAAGTTTTATAAAGGTGAATAAAACCAATGTTTGTAGCAGTTGAACTCCCAACACTGCAATCTTTACTGTAAGAGGAGCTTTTCACTCACGCTTTATTGTACTCATGGAAGGCGATTATATTCTGCCTTGTTTAAGCTGATCAAACAAGTTTTTCTATGGCCAAATGAGTGAATACCATTTGAGATAATTTACAATAGCTAGTACCAGGTTTTTTTACACTAGAGCCACTGGCACTGGAAAGTTCCGTTATGCATGCAGTTTGAGTATCCTGAGCTGTTGCCATGGAAACGAACTTGTGTCTCACAGTAACCACCGTCGCTGATTGTTCTGCATCTGATTATCTGCAAGGAAGCTGAACATATAAATAGTGCAGGTGTTGGGCCACTTAGTCAAATTTCAACATGCGGCACTGTATTTGTTTGTCATCGGCGTGATACGGCGGGGGCTGGGAGGAGGTAGGAAGAGGTGTCCGCATTAGAGAAGTTTGCAGGTTAGGGGAGGGTGATACGGATATTTCCTGTGAAGAAAAGGCAGCCTTGACCAAGAAAAAAAAGCAAAACAAAAGGTTTAGCCACACCTGACCAGTCACGACATTTTTTATGTTCAGAAAAGAATCGTGTGGACCTCAGCTCTTCAGGCTGGCCGATTCCATCTTATTATTTATATAGTTAGCATATGGTGTCTGGGTAACAGGTTTAGCTCGCTTGTGAGTAACACTTTTAATGTCTCTCACATGCTTTCCCTGTTTATGTTTAACCGACTTTTCACTCCCTGACCATTGCCTCTCCACACTCATCCTATTCCCCTTTTCCTTCTCTTTCTTTCTCCCCTTGTTTTAAAATCCCAGTCAGTCTTTGCTTACACCGCCATCCAAGAGTAAATGGAGAGATTATCGTTCATCACACTGGTGTCAAATCATGGAAGTGTGACTGTTTTTCCCTGACATGTCACACACTTTCCTGATCCAAATATGGCAGCTGTACGGGGGGGGGGGGGGCCGCGCCCCCCCGCCCGCGCACGGCGGGCAGGGAGGGGGGGGGGGGTGGGGTGGGGGGGTGGGGGGG
>JAODJX010000109.1:11631408-11641826 GCA_026776945.1 Isichthys henryi
TCGTTCATCACACTGGTGTCAAAAAACTGAATTGTGTATGTTTTTCCCCGACATGTCACACACTTTCCTGACCCAAATATGGCACCTGTACACCCCCCCCCCCCCCCCCACCAGAAACAGAGCTGCTGATAACTCTGTAGTTGTCTGGACCTTAGAAAGGGAGAAGTGCCAAATTTTAAATAAAGGGGGCCTGTGTGGGAGTAAAATGCAGCTTGTGCGTTCTTAGTGAGTCAGCATCTGACCGGGGGTTTGCTCCTGTGAAAGTATTTGTTTCTCACTTTGTCTGCAGAGCGTTTGCTACAGAACAGGGTCTGTTTACAGTAAACAGAGTCTCCAGGAGAACTTCAGGGCTTACATGAAACCAGCGCAATCAGCCAACTCCACAGCACAGTATAATGGCAGCAGATCTGAAGCAAACAGGCTCTAGTCCATGGTGGAAAGACTGCATTGTATTTCATGTGAAATAAACCTCACACCTATGGGACGGCAGGCTTGTATGCTGGACCAGGTTTGTGTTTGGACTTGGTGTGTATTCAAATTTCCTCCTGTAATTCTGCTTTCATTTTTAATTGGTGACTGTAAAATGCCCTGTGTATGCAAATCACTTGGTGATCGATTGGTTTCTTCTCCGGAGTGCCCCCCCCACCTTATCCTCTATGTTTAGATAGATAGCACGTAATAAATCTTTGGTACATTAACAGTAATTCAGTTAATTACTTAATAAATTGCCTTAATAAACCCATGACGTGAACCCTTAGTGAATGATCAACTATCATATGTGAACTCCAGCATGCTTCCACATTTTAAGTGCAAGATGGTAGAAATTTAGACGCCTTCTGTACAGGAATGAGTGTGACTCCCTTTGCTCTACTACAGTAGGCATATTTAGAATATAGAACATTATATATGATATATATTCTGTATCATATATATCTTGTATATGAAGATTCGCGTGTAAGGCATAAGATAGGAAAACACTGACTGGTTTCTGTATAATGACAACACAGAGGTCAAAACTACATGAGATACTGCTTTTCATATTGTGAATCTTGAGTTCCATAATGGAAATGTGGTTTGTGTTGAGCGAGAGAGAGAGTGTGTGTTTTGGTTGTGCAGAACACTGTGCTGACACTCGCATGGCGCTGTGCTGCCGTGAGCAGTATCTTAGGGAGTGCAATTAATCATTAGCAAAGGGAAAAAAACAGTCAATTAATAAGACTACAAAAGATATTGCTGCATTTGAGGGGTAAGCACTCGGAACAAACGCATTTCTCTTCAGCTATACGGAACCATCAAAACAAGTATAGATGTATCACCTCAAAAAGATTAACATTTTATTGTCACCGTTATATGGTACTCGGCTTATAATTCATAAATCAGTCACATCATCCTTTTATGTCACTCGGCAGCAGTATAATTAAAGCTAATGAAAAGCAAACACATCTTCACTTATAAAAAAAGTAATGATAAAACGAGAGGGGGAAAGTGAAATAAACTTTCTATATTCCTTCTATTAACCCTTCTTTTAGAAAGCCCGTACGATGGAAACCACATTTACCAATTAAACCATGAAACCTTTTAAAATTCCAACCTGAAACATATTTTCCGTTGCACCTGGGCAGCTATCGACGACCTCCTGCATTAGTCCTGGCTAAAAGTTACTAGACATACTTAATGAAAAGTCAAAGAGGTGACATTGAAGACCAAAGCGGGGGATGATGTCATACGAAGCCAAAACAAAAGCAAAACTAAGGCATCATTTCCGCCGATGCCGGCAAGCTCACAGCCCTACGCTAACTGAGCCTGAACCGCTTCGTAATGCTTCAAACGATGAAATTCTCGCAGTAGTTATATTTGGCCGACACCAAAACATTTGCAGTCATTTCAGTAGCATTTCAGTTCACCTAAATCGTAAAATGGGAAGGCCACTTTAACGTTCCCCAAGGACTAATCTACTAACATGGACACGCCAGGTAGTAACTCAATTTTATACATATTTCACCATGCGGAGTATAAGGCAAATTAGTGCAGATATGCCGTATAAGCAAATGACACGCTGTCCACTTGTAGGTCATTGTCCCCCTATCGTCCATTGTTACAGTCACAAGACCGAAATGAAGGGGCTGAATACGTAATATTCTGCAGCCGCAAACGAATTAGTACAAATCAGTCAAAGTACCGCGCAAGTCATAAGCCACACACGCTGAATACTACCGCACAACCTCATACGTACAATAGGCGGTCTCCCCCTCCCCCTTTTTACAATATCCCCTCCTCTCCGTAGCCCCCCCTCCACCTCCGTCCGTGTTGCTGCCTTTATCACCGTTTCCTTATTGTCGCTGCCCGGGAGTATGGCATTGTGCTGTAATGCAATGCGATCTGAACCATGTTCTGTTAAAAAACAGCTAGAAAAGCATATGCCTTCTCTGGACAGTAACCGCGGTAACTAGCACGATGGCATCTTTGGCCAAGTGAAATCAGTTTTCTGCGTTACGCTGTAGTTTCCCTAAGATAGGCTGTCTGCCAACGGCAAAAGCTGCAATAACCTGCAAAACGCCAATAATCAAGCGGTATCAATTCATCATAAAGGACATGCAACGAGGAACAACGTCGAGAGAAAGGCTGAAATTATGAAGGTATGTCATAATAATACCTACCACTACATTTATAACTATATGTTGTGTGTATTATATTAAAATATTCGTCATGTTCCGTAAATAGAGTAGGTTAAATACAAAGGTTTGATTTCCATAAGGCTATACCGTCCTTTTTGAAATCACGATTTCTGCAGCCTACCTCGTGGACCCACAGCAAATCGACGGTTTAAACATTGAGTAAAGACACTGTCAGACTTGTCGTTTTTTCCTCCGATTTTTATTTTTATTTTTATTTTTTTTACTCTAAATTCATCTCGGGTCTTGTGCTTCAGCTGTGAAGCGTCCACCGCAAGCTACACGATACCCAAATAAGCCGTCTGAGGTGTGAGTCTCTGCCCCTGGCTTCGGATTGCTAACAAATAACAATAATTACAGCAATAATCACCTACAATTAAACATTTAAATTACGTAAACCAAAGTGTCCGGGTAATAATACAACAATTCTTGGTCAATTTGTTGTAACAGCACTCTGACAATTTACCCAAAGTCATAATGTTATTAACGGAAGTTTCAGCGGTGCCAGTGTGTATTGACGTAATAAAACTTATTTTTCTCGTGCGATTAAATTTCATGAACATGTGCATGTCATCGCCATTGCAGACCAGTATTTTCCGCAAATGTTAACTGTGTGATCGTATATAAGATCGTGCATGTGTGCTTTATTAACAGTACGAGAGTGTCAAATCGGGGTCAGAATAGCTTACTGTCCAGATAAAGATATTTCAGTAAAATGCTGATATAGAAATTTAAGTAAAATATCATAGTGAAAGTGGATACTTTCAGCACTGAATCTGCTGGTTTTTATGTGAAGCGCTTATGTTTTTTTTCTTGCCTGATACTTAGTGTAGCGGTACATGTCTAACGCGTGGATTTGCCCTACGCTGTCGCCTATAATTGTTAGCATAACGATTGCGTCTAAACGTGACAAAGTCGAACCTTTTCTGTGTGTAATTTTATGTCGAAGTGACGATAAGTGTTTTTGCACTGTCAAAAGACGCAGCGAAAAAACATATCTCGGGAAACTCCTAGAGTTTGAACAAGAAATCACTACATGACTAAGAAGGATTTTATTATAGTTTTTTTATTATTAAAAATACTATAACAGTTTCTGTGGCCTCCGAAATGTAATTGAAAACACGTTCCAGATTATATTTGCAGTTACTTGTATTGATATTTTGAGAGTTTTAAATGTACAATGTGTAGCCTTTGTGTATAAATAAATCCCCCTCATTGTGTGTAGTAATGGATGAGCTGACCCTGATTTTACACTGCCTTTCTGTAAGGTTGAGTGCAGTCATGGTTGCTGTGGCAATGTCGTTATAAAGCATTAATTAAGTCTAGCCAGACACAGAATAGATGGGACTTCGGGGAAGCCTCACTCATTCCATGTATTTCTCTATTCCCGGAACTCTGTCAGTGTGACTCCTGGAAAGTCAGGCTTTCAGAGTTTTGCTCTCTGTTGTAGAGCAGATGGAGTCTGATCACTTTCAGATATTAATGATTCCCAAACTGAGTCTTGTACGTGATAAGTGAGGATTTTGTATTGCCCTCAGTATATTTCGCCTTAAAAGGTTTCGAAGAGGTCATATTGAAGGTTTCCCTTCTATGAGTAGATTCCAGTTCTTAGCCTGCCTCACATTTAGATTACTGAAAGCCGGAGGACCAATGAAGAACACCGTTTCATACCACTAACCTATTGCTTGTTTTCAGTCTCTTTATTGGTCAATAACAAAAAATATATACATATTTTTTTTTAAGAACTGTGTTGATTCTAGTCATTTTTTTGCATACAAACAAAAGAAGAAAAAAGGAATATTCTTTAAGTTCAGAAAGCTCGATATTTCCTTGTCTTGCAATAGCATTGGAAATAGATGGTTTTATTTTTGAATCCATTATCTTGTTATGAAGAGTTACCTCACCTGCCTCCCTGCTGGGGGGGGGGGTGACATTCACGAAATAATGTTGATGTGACATAAGCTGGTGTCTTGCAGATGTTCATTTCACACCTCTGAACTTGTGTTCAGTGACGCCCCCCCCCCCATTGGCATTTATGATAAGGAGACCTTGGTTCAGCATCTGCCTGAGGAAGCAGGATCATCTGCAGCTGCCACTTTGGTGGATTCAAGTGCTTGATTTGTTATATTCCCCCTTTGTCTTTCTACCTCCATTTATACGTCATTCCTTCCCATCTTGTCCTGGAGATTGTTGGTGGTTTAACTATTCGGTCCTTCATTTTTATAGGGAATATACTGGCATAATTTTTTATGGTAGTAATGTAGAGATTTTATGCTTTCAGTCCTTTGTGGATGATTTCCACCTTTTTTTGTGGGGATGTTGGAAAAAAACACAACATAATTTCTGTCATTTATGAATAGATTAAAGAAAGCATGAATATATAAATACCATTTGGACTTGCAACATTTGAGCCTGTTCGTAATTCTTTTAACTGTCTATTTTTTTCAAATATCGGTAAACCCGTTAAGTAAAATGTGGAGGAAAAAAATTAGAGAATGTTATCCGTTGTTCAAACTTCTAACCTGTGAAGGGGGGGGGGGAGGAATCATGGCTTTTCTCACCTAATGATCACCACTGATAAAAAAATTCAGTCTCTGCTAAAGAAGAAATTCTGCCATCATCTTATGTATCTAGTGCCCAGGCCTGTCTGAATAATCTCCTCAAATTCTGCGCAGCACATAAGCACAGAGTGATTTCTCAAACCCCCCCCCACACACACACACACACATGCATTATTTAAATGCTAAAAAACTTAAATTTTCTTATTTGACTTGCACATACATCTGACCTTATACCAGCTGATGCATATACACATACCGAACAGGCACAGCGCAACGTTTTCACCCTGCATGCGGCAGTTCTGAGCTACTCATCTGAAATTCACATTGACGTATAGGGAATTATTTCCTGGCTGCTTTCCATTGATCCAATTCTCAATAAGCGCTTATCCAAACGGACTCCTGGTGGTCTGGAGTCACACACCATAAGGCAAGGTATACCTTAGGCGTGATGCCAGTATATAACAAGGAATTTGCATATTCGTGCATATTCACTCATGCGGTCACACATTAGGGGCTACTGAAAGACACCAGCTGCATTTTGGACGTGTAGGAGGTGCGTCACCGGGTTGCTAGAAATTTGTCAACTGCTGCGTGGAATGAAATCAAAATGAAATGCTGCCAAGTATTACAGAATACATGTATCACCTTCTTTTGTGTAGCATACACTTCAATATCAAATGATAAGCAGTGAATGTGTAGAGGTTTTGATTCAGTGATTCAGGCCCTGTGCCCTCATGCTTAAGGAAGCATCCTCATGCCAGATATTCATGCACTTAGCAATGCAGGGTAGCAGTCGGCCTGGAGCGTACCTCAGGAAGCACAAGGCATGCGGCAGGGTGTGTGCTGGGCAGTATGCCAAGCCGTCACAAGGCACGTACCATCATACACTAAGGGCAGCTTACAGACACCCATTAACCCAAAGCGTCTATCTTAGGGCTGCGGAGCTAACCCACACAGCTACAGGGAGAGAACATGCAACCTGCACGTACTGAGAACCGGGGTGGGGGATTAAACCCACATCACTGGTTGTAAAAGGGACACAATGTTACTCATTGAGTCACTACACATGAGAAAAAAAAAATAGTAATCTTGCAATTAATCAATGGAACATCCAGAATATGCAACAAATGGAATTAATTTCAGGATGTATAAAACACTCTGTGAACAATACCCTGCCGTAGTAGATCATAACTGAATACAAGAGCACAGAAAGCTAGAGGACTGCTGATACACACCGTCCACTCATCCATCCATCTGTTTGTCCGGTAGAGAGTCACAGGCCAGTGATTTCTGTATACAGGCAGTTCTCAGGTTACAAAAGTGATCTGTTCCCTATGTCTGTCTTTAAGTCAAAAATAATAATGTACAATACAATATGTAATATAATTTAGTACAATAATGTAGTACAATAATATAGTAATAATAAAAGAAACTACTTACTGTACTGTACCTCGAGCTGAGAAACCAATGAAGCCGTGCAATGTTTTCATGTATTTAACCAGAATATTTAATATGACAGGCTTTATGGCAGTCCGTTCATCAGTACAAGTTGCCTGCAAGTCGGCCGTGCTGAAGTCAGGGACCGCCTGAATTATATAGCCAATCAAATGTTGTATTGGGGCCACAATCTGATTGTGCAAGATGGTAGCGATGGCTGTTCTGTTTGCATTCCTGAGGGCTGTAGCTATGCTTCACTTAAACTAGTGAAATTTGACATTTATTTATTAGTATTTCATTAGTGGTGTAAGCAGTACAACGGCTTTCAGTTTGATTTGTTCTTGGCCTTAGCTTCTTTTGAGATCACAACTGCTGCTCATGTTAGAAAGATGTCAATGTGCTACAAATATGGTGGGTGTTCCAGCGGGAACCTACATTCTGGCTTCGGTTTTAATATTTTACCCGTGAAGCCGGATATGTTAGATTAAGCGTTAGGTTCTGTGTAATGTAGCATTTTTGCAGGTCTCTCGGGTGTTGTGCTAATTGAAGATTGTCTTGGCAGAAGGATGTACGATAGTCAGGTAACACTCAGTCCTCTGTTTTTCGGTACTAAGAAGTTCTTGGACACTGGCAGAAAGTGCGTTTGACTGCTTGCATGTTAGTTTAATAGCCGATTTTAATCTGTCTCCCGGCTTGTCTTGATGCGTCACATCTTGTGCTTTTCTGTTGCCTGCCATCTTCCTTTTACCTCCCCTTGCCCTGCGAACCCTCTGCTTGTTTGCTCAGGCTACTACAGATTGCTCTGTGCCCACTGTGGCTTCAGCCAAGCCGTTTGGCTCCATTGTCTGCAGGTTGTCACAGTGTGCCTGTTGTCCAGTTCCCGACCCTCGCCGCCTGCATATTGCTCTTGGCTGCCCTGCGGCTGGTGTGTTTCGCTGTTCTATAGCTATAGTTTCGACAGCTGAGGAGAAGTCAAAGTAGCTCAGACCTCTCGCACTTATCATTAAGTTTAATTGAAATATATGGCCTGTGCAGTGACGCAGGTGTTAGCACTGCAGGCCGACACCTTGAGTTACAATGCTGGCCAGCTATCTGTGTAATATTTTCATGTTCACCTTGTATTCATGCAGGTTCCTTCCATATTGCATGTTGGATGTACGTGTGTGTGTGTGTGTGGGTGGGTTTGCATACAGTAGATCACATTTGGGGACCAAAATGTCCCCAAAGTGCAGTAAAACCTGAAACTTCCTTACTTTTGGGGACACTTCTTCAGGTCCCCTTTTGGATAACCTCAGTTTTATAAAAATCTGTGAATGCAATCAGAAAAGTGAAAGTGCCAAAAGTCTTGTGTTTTGGTTGGTTATTTATGGTTAAGGTTAGGGTTGGGTGGGGGTTAAGGGTGTTATGATTAGGGTTAGGGTTTTGCCATAGGAATGAATGGACGGTCCCCATTTAGATAGGTAGACCAACTTTGTGTGTGTGTGTGTGTGTGTGCGTACGCGTGCTCTGCAATCGACTGGCATCTTGTCCTAGGAATCCCCTCTCTTGTGTCCGGCGTTTCCTGGCACACATTCCAGGTTAATGTGACTCTATAACAAGGTATAGAAAATGAACGGTCCATGAGTATATGTAGTAGATTAAGACATCGTAATAATGTAAGAGGAAAAAAAAAAGATTAAAACCGATTTCTACATTTATTACGAAGATGTGTTTGGCGAGTAGGAAACCTTGGACCCAGAGAGCAGGCCAGCTGAGATTCCTGAACCCCTGGAGCAGTTGGGGTCGAGGGTCCAGCTCAGCTGATCTGCACTGACATGACTACTGTGCTGGCTGAGTCATGTGGACCTGCAGCCTGGGCACAGTTCCCCAATTCGCAGTGCTGTACACCAATATGTATACTTCCAGTGGAAATAGGCACAGTGACATATTATTTTTGGCTACATTTTATCCACAAATATGGAAAAATCAGTGTTTTATAATGTTATTATACAAAATCAATTAAAGTAGTAATTACAATAAGTAAAATTAATGTATGTTAATCTCTGTATGGTCAATAAGAGTTGTATAAAGAGAAAATAACTTTTGGCAATTGGTGCAACTGGTAATTCTAATACATTTTTAGACTAATAATACATTTTCACATGTTTATATACAGATTCCAAGAAGTTCTAAGAACTAAGGTTGTCACTATGGATTTAATTTATAATTTAACGTATCAATTAATTTGATTACATATAAATGATTAGTCAATTAATGTATTTGAAATATTATATTTATACATCATAAATTGGTATTGGCACGAGGCAGGAACCATTGCTGGGTGCACAGGGTTGGTTTCACTCACTCCAGTCACTCCACTCACTCCCCAACTCACTCACGTCAATTTAGGCGCTCCCATTAACTTAAGTTGCATGCATGTGGACTGTGGGAGGAAACCGGACGATCTTACTAAATCCACGCACACGGTCAGAACACGGAAATTCCACACATGCACAGAATGTCAATGTGTGCAATTTTAATATTGACAACACATGTTACACGCATATAATTATCACATCGTGAGGTGAGCATAGTCAACTGGGTTTAGACAAAGTTACGTGAACTTTTTTACGCTGTCAAACATAGTAAGTTTTTTTAACAAAGTTTTTTAAACATAGTAAGGGTTGTAAGGCAGAGTTGGAAAAGTACGCATTTAAAATCCAGCAAGCTCAGATTAGATTACTCGGTGCCAATCCTAGCATTAACCTATTTAAACGGGTCTTGGGTCTGCAAATGCTTAGCGCAAAACTAGTGAACACTCAGCCAATCCAAGAAGCCAAACCACAGATGCTTAATTTAAAATTCACTGGCACATCCAATCAGATTTGTGCAATAGACATTGATTGGTGTAAATTGACCATGGCTTTAATTTAAACCTATACTTGATATAGGGTCACGATTGAGCTGACTGGGAAAACATTGGGTCGCGGTGCAAAAAGGTTCAGAACCACTACTCTAGTATATGGTTAAAAAAATCAGTCTACTGTATTTGCATAAGCACTGTATTCACTCTCTGAGCCATTCATTATCATTTCCGTCCGTGCTGTTTAGCTCACACAGGCAGTATGGCTTGTTTGTCAGAAATTTAACAAAAATGACTGAGAAGGAGAAAACCAAACAACAACTGGTCACCAATAGACATTTGCCTTCCTCTGTATTGAAATATTTAAACCTCTCTTTTTTTACTTCTCGAATGTTTTTCCTTTTTGAATTGACAGATAATCTATTTGGGTGCATGAGGGTATCTTCAGATGCTGTCTGCGCTCGACTGAAATTTTTGTGCTCCAGTTTTGACATGGGGGTGGTTTTGACAGTTTGGGGGCGGAGTCATGGCTGTTTTTTGTCGGTAAATCCTATTGGCTGATGGCCCCTGGTTTTGTGATTGACTGCTCACTACAAAAAGCTTCTTCAGAAGACAAAGATCATGGACAGTAGTGATGGGAATTCCGGCTGTGAGCCAGATTATTCATTTGGCTCAGCTCAGCAAAAATAGCTACTGTAGCGCTTTCGGCTCCCAAATGCCTCTTCGTTTAGTGTCACTTCTGGCTTTTATAATTCAGCCAAATTTAGCAATTATCCATCCATCCATTTTCCAAACTGCTTATCCTACTGGGTCGCGGGGGGTCTATCCTGGAAGCAATGGGCACGAGGCAGGGAACAACCCAGGATGGGGGGCCAGCCCATCACAGGGCACACTCACACCCCATTC
>JAODJX010000109.1:11684697-11699908 GCA_026776945.1 Isichthys henryi
GCTTGCCGTTCCTGGGCACTTTGCCATGTTATTGACAATTGTGTTTTCCCCCCCCCCCCCCCCGGGCACACATACACAGAGAAACACACAGACACACAGAGAAACGGATCCACTTAAAGCACCGACACAGGAACAAATACACACATATCCGTGAACACAAAAGCAATTTCTATGCACAGAGAATCACGGAGACATTTTAATGCGGCAGGGAAGCGTGATGTTCCGTTGTGGGCGATTTTCACAGCACAGTGAGCAGATTTTCAGCTGCGCCAACCACAGGTTTCTCTTAGTGGGAGCAAACCCTGCAGGTCCCCACATTACTGCAGACCATCGCTGACCATTTTCTCCAGGCTCCAGGGCTTTTCCGACCCCTGAGGCGCATATCAGTCTGGGGGAGTCACAGTCCGGTGGAGTCACTGTCTTGCAAAGAGTGCTTTCAAGTCATCAGCTCAGAGCTGTCGTTCTGAGTAAAAATCTGTCCTACGCTACTTGAGAGAGAGTGAGGACTCTGCATGAACACAGGAGAGCGTAGATATGTGCAAATTCCGGAATGAAAGGGTCATTGTGCAGGTGGGTCACATGTTGGACGACGAGTGCAGGGATCAAATGGAAGTGCTAATATTGACTTTAGGGCTGTATCAGGGGCTGATTGCAGAGGGCAAGGACACAGAGAAAGGAGGGGGGGTGAGAGGGGAGGCACGTCGGGGGAGGGGTATAGACAGGTGGATCAAGGAGGAAAGGCAAGGAGAGCACTGCAGGCACAGTGTTTGCCTGGACAGCTGTGCAAATGTGCAGGGCTGTGTGCATTCCAGAGAGACCTAATGCATGCTAGCAATGCTAAAAGAATTACATGCATATTCACAGTTATAATTTCCTGCAAGGAAAACAGTCACTTTGCCAGTGTCATACACAGAGATGTTGTCACATGAAGCCCTGACCCTCACCAACAGAGAAGCCCCTCTGAGTAACAAAGAATAAGAGTCAGTGTGTGTCATTCTTTGTGAATTAATGACAGAAGCTTATTTTTCGAATGATTCAGAAACCTCTCTCTCTCCCCCATAATGGTTGTGTATGAATGTGCAAATAAGACCTTTATTCTGGTGTTTTATTAAGCGCCCCAGTGTTCCGACAAAATGCAGCAGAGCTGAGAGTCTCCATCTCATGCACAGTGAGCTTCATCTCCAGTGGGCTGAACAGATCAAAATAACACTGAAGTTTAGGACACGGTTCCAGGATGCAGGGCGTGAGTGAAGTTAACCATGACTAATTTTTAATGAATGCTGGTTTTATGCATAGTTACCACATTCAAAATGGACCCCAGTCACCAAACAAACTATAACCTGCCATAATAGTAAAGAATAAATACTTATTTAATTTGCTATATACTAATGTAAAGGTGTCACACAACACTGTATGAAGAGTACAGTAAAAATCAAACGTAGCCGTTTGAAGTGGAATAGACTGCTTTGTGAACCATTTCTGTTAGCTGGTCGTGGTGTGCAGTAAACGGCTCGCTGTGATTATGCTGGGAAATAAATAAGCTGCTTTTCTCATTGAGGAGGACTGAGGGCAGTAGTGTGTGGAACCATGGGAGCTCTTTGTTTAACCAAATTGGAGGTTATTTTGAATTGTTTTTGTCTTGAAGCGTATTTCATATGTTCGTAGTGGGTAAGGAGGCACAGAGGGATGCAGGTGCAACTGAAAACCCCTGGAAGGGTGAGAATTATTCAGGAAATGCAGGTAATTATTTATGCTGGCTGTGGTCACTGATTCGAGAGGAAGCATCTCTTCTCCCCCTAATAGGCTCGCTGATGATGGTGCAGCGGCCCCCACGGCAGTCATCCTCCAGGCTCTCCCTGACTATTGGGCTTTCAGCTGTGCTGCTGAAGACGGCCTTGCTTCCCGCTTGGGGCCACTGACCATGTCCTATTAGCACTCTTTGTGGCCGATAGTGACCTTTGCTGAACATGAAGAATGTATTGCTTACGGTTCTGATTCGATTTTCCCTGTCAGTCTGTTTGTTACAGAGCTTCTCTGCTTACTGTGCTCAGCCCTGGGCTCCCTGTCCTCATTGCGGGCAGGATGGTGGGCAGAGTGACTGACAGCTGTCAGGTGACATGCAGTAAGGAGGCTCATTGAGAAGGCAGGCAGCAGGGACCTGTGTGCAGGCTGTTGCATAGGATAGGAAAGGGAGAGGTTCCTTTGCACAGAGTAAGCTGAGAGGGTGTACTCCGGCTGCACGTGCATTACCGATGCAGACTCTTCATGGGAACCACGCTGGCCAAAACATCAGGCAAGTTCTGTGCCTGGTTTTCCAAAAACCAAGCTGGAATAATTCATTCTAGAATGGCATCAAGGAACCTTTCGGCTCTCGTGAGTTTTGATGGAACCTTTCGGGTCCTTTTGGCTGATGGATCCTTTTGGTTCCTGTGGGCTGATGGAACCTTTCGGGTCCCTCTATCTCTGGCATGGGCATAATCCAGTGTCTGTCATCCCGGGCAAGATGTGATCCTCTCCTTTTATTGTTTTATGATTTGTTGAATCTCGTCATACAAAGACCATTTTACTGAGGGTGCTGGAGGTGAAATTACACCCTCTACTGGTCATAAGAAAATTGTATTGTAAAACTTGTAGTAGTCTTATCAATGTGTATTTATTGTAAATGTGCTTACTATTTTTTATACAAATTTACATGTTTAGCACTGTTTACCATATCCTGTAATGAATGACTGGTTAGGGTCTCTCACCTTGTGCCCCCTGGAACAGCCTAGAGTTGCTATATCATTCATGGCATAGATGACAAGAGTTTGCCACCTGTATGACTTGTACTGTAGCACCAGTGAAGTATGGCACGTTGTAACATGTCTGTGTGAGCACCCCCTGTGACACTGACGACAAGTGTGTACCTGCCAGTGCCAGAAAGGCGAGTGGAGAGGGTCACTCTGGACCCCTGGGTGACCCTGCCACTCTCTGCCCTCCTCTCCCACCATCATCTCTAATCGATAGGAAGGTGCTGGACTCCTGACTAACAACTTCCATTCCCATATCACCTCAGTGGCATTTTCATGATGCAGTAAAACGTGGTAAAATGCCACAGTATGCTAAGTGGCTAAGGAGGTGGATATAGGATCAGAAAGTTTCAGATTTCAGTCTCTGTGGGATCAGTGGGGGTTTGTTTGTATGTCCACATGGATTTTGCTGATTTAATAAATTTGCGTGAGATGTAAGTGCTCATGGATGGATGTGATAGCTGGGGGCCTGAGCTGTCTGTTCTCTTCAGGATGAGCACCTGGGATCCAGGATCCAGTTTGTCTCTCTCTGTCCTCAGCCTCCTCTCTGCTGCCTCACCGATTTGTGACGGTGCGGAGAGGCAGCCCCGCGGCCCGCAGTGGCCAGATCCGGCCCGGGGACCAGCTGGAGGCGGTGGACGGCCGCTCAGTGGTGGGCCTGCCCCACCGAGATCTCGCCCAGATCCTGCGGCGCGCTGGCAACACTCTTCGTCTCACCATCATCCCGCGCACCAGCAACAGTAAAGCCTCCTGCTTGGATCCTGTACCTTCCCCTGTCTACTCACTCCCTTCTCTACTCACCCCTCTGTCTGCTCACCCCTCTGTCTCCTCACTCTCCTGTCTACCCACCCCTCTGCCTCCTGTCATATGTTGTTAGGTGAGCTCAGTATGTGATTAGCAACATGTAAAGTGTCACTGATCCCAAACTCATTCTCAGATGCCCCAGAACCTACAGAATTTGACGCAGATTACAGGACAAGAAAAACCCAGAGAGCACCGCCTAAGGTAAAGTATGTGTGTGTGTATTTGTCTGCCTGTGAATGTGATTCCTGTCTAATTAAGAGCTGTGTAGAGATATGGAGACATGCATTCATCTTGTTCCTAGCACCCTGTCTGAGCTGATGCCTGTCCTCCTACCTTCAGCTGGACTCCAGGTACTACAGTGTGGATCTGGAGAGGGGTCCCACAGGTTTTGGGTTCAGCCTGCGTGGGGGCAGCGAGTACAACATGGGCCTGTATGTGCTGGGGCTCATGGAGGGAGGACCTGCGTCCCGCAGCCATAAGATGCAGGTGAGGCCCATGCGCACAGTCCGTACTCGTGGTCTGCGTCTGACAGCAGCAGCCTCTGTGTTTAGCCAGCATACTGACGGCACACGCTGCCTGAGACCTGCACTGTATTTCAGACACCAGGCATGCGGCTGCCTCACATCCCTGCTTTTAGTTAAGCTAAGGGAGAGATCGGTCCAGCTCAGGCACGTGTTAGGAAAGGCATGAGGATTCCCAGAATATCTCCGTCTACATACGTTTCCACAGTGGTGTCTGTGTCTGTCTTTGTGTGTCCCTGTGTGTCTTTGTGTCTGTGTGTGTCTGTGTGTGTCTGTGTGAGGGTGCCCTGTGATGGGATGGTGCCCCATCCTGGGGTACTTCCTGCTTTGAGCCTGTAGCTTTCGGGATAGGCTCCAACCCCCCCCCCCCCCCCGTGACCTTACATAGTATAAGCGCATATAGAAAATGGATGGATGGATGCATTGATGCATTTCAGTCCCCCCCTCTACATTCAGTCAAATTCCAGTGACCCTTTGGAACATGTGCTTGCACGTCTGTGTCCGTGTGTCTGTGCTATTCGCATGAAGGCATGCGCCCCTGTGTCCCGCACCCACACAGGTGAGCGACCAGCTGGTGGAGATCAATGGCAGCAGCACGGCGGGCATGACCCACAGCCAGGCCGTGGAGCAGATCCGACGAGGAGGACACCGCATTCGCCTGGTCCTGAAGAAGGGGGACGGATACGTGCCCGACTATGGTGAGGAGGGGGCTGGGACAGACACTTGGGGGGGAGTGAGAAGGGAGTATTACGTACAGCTTTTACTGTACTTACTGACTTCTTCTTTATCGCTGAAAGTTTCTCGTTTTCGGGTTTTTGCTTTTCCTGGCCATTTTTGGGGGTCTCTCTCACTCTTCCTTTGAAGCGGTACCTGCTGTATCTTTTTCCCCTCTACCCCCTCACTCTCTCCTTCTCTCTTCCTCTCTCTCCGTCTCCCAGTGGAGCTGTCCAGCTTGTCTCTCTGTATGACCAACTCCAAGCTAGGCGAGCCCTGTTTCTATGTCATCGGCCGGACGGAGAGCACGCGGTTGGTAGTGGCTCGGGTCACCTGGCCTTTGCGTTGCCATTCCCCCCCACCCCGCCCACCCCGGCTGGTCTCCACCAGCCTACTTACCCATCGCTTACAGCGTGTCTTCTGACTGTCTGCCTTCATTCCTTCACACCCCTGCCATTCGTTCAGTACCAGTAGATGGATTTAACATATTTTACTTCATTGTCTTCCTGTTCTGCGTCACTGTGTGCCAGATTCCTGATTAATTGGCTGCACGGAGATGTGGCAAACATGCAGTATAATAAAATGGGCAAACGTATGTGGGACCTACCACCCAATCTCATTCTGAAAACATGGGTATTAATATGAAGTTGCGTCCCCTTTTTTTGCTGTAATTGGTGGAATAATTTTCTGGAAAAGAGTTCCATTAGAAGTTGGGGTTTGCTGCCATTCAGGTTGGGTATTGATGCTTGGTGATCGGGTCCCTTCCTGTGTCTTTGCGTGAGCCCCCCCCCACTTCAGAGCTGAACTTGCTCCCTGACATTTTGACCGTCACAATCTCTTCACTTGGCATTGACCAGGGCAGCTGTGGCAGGTAGGGCTGTTCAATACCAAAAATATTGGAGTTGTCTGATTTCGATCCCAGGAATCGGGAATCAATTCCAGACAGCAGTTTCCAGATTCTTAATTCCAGAGACGTAAAATATGAGAGGAAAACGGCCTCGTAAAGAGAACAAGACAGAGTAGGATGAATGACAAGGGATCTCGATACTTTCCAGTTAATTTTAATGAATGGAAGTATACCTCTTAAAATTATATGAACAATAATATAATGCATCATTTGTGTCTCGTTTGCACACCTCATACAAAAATAAAATGATAGGGTGGCAATTTTATTAATAGGATTCTCATTGATACATTTACACTCAAAATCCACTTTATTGCCCAACTCCCAGAGGACCCCAATTGGTGTATTTTATTACAACATAATAGTCTAGTAAAATGCCTGTATTAATGATAAATATGAGTGAGATTATTAAATAAATATATTGACACATGAGTATTCCAATTTGTATGTGTAGTTTAATAATTAAATGAGTACAGTAACTTGGGGGGGTGTGAATAATTGAGCTGGTTAATTAGGGCTAAACCTGTACCTGACTCTCCTCTGTCAGCTCCTTGGGATGGGCACTCTTCAGAGCTTTTATCACAGGCAATACTGTTTTATTAAATGCCAGCATTTTTATACAAATACTGCACTATATTTAGTGCCTTATTTATAAGAAAATATCACCAAACTAAGAACGTTGCATTGATGGTGGTATTTCTAACTGACCACAAAATCTAAATTAGCTCACTTCTTTCACCTCACTCTTCTAATTACATAATCATTCGTTCTTCATTCATTTGTACATTTAACAATGCACTGATGTAAACAATGACCAAGAACAGATCACTGTGATTGGACAGAAATAATCCAATCCTATGAGGGTCACCAATGGTCAACGTGACAACACTATAGCGATCAATCAAGGTAGTTATCGGCGCACAGCATTCACAGCAACCTCCATTCCAGTCCACAGAATTTCTTTTTCCGACCGGTGCTCAGAAAACTCAAAACTGAAAAAAATTCCAGAGCTGGAGTTGACCCCAGTGCTTAGGAGTGAACTCTGCATTCCTAGCGGTATGGAATCCAAGCACTAGTTGCAGGACAGAAATGTGGAAACGGAGTTTGAAAAGATGGCGTCCTATGATAGTGCCAAGTGATAAGTCACTAACCTCTCCTGTACAGCCACCCATTCTGCTGCTGATGGTTTTGGCAGCAGATTGTGTGATGGTGTAAGTATACGGTGTCAGCAGTGGGCGTGGCTTAATTAGGCAATTCCTCTAATTAATAGGTATGTCCACATACTTTTGGCCATATAGTGAATGGTAGCTCTATTAGAAGATAAATTCAACAGGTCTGTTCTGCTGTAACTGAAAGTAAGATAATGCCCCTTAATTTGGTGGATTTGTGCAGTTTGTAGAAACCCGTACAGATTTACTGTGAAATTGCTATGAATCATTTATTCACTTAAGAGATATGCAGCCCTAAATTAAAAACACATTTACATTAATTCATTTTCAGCACAAATGGGGCGGACAAAACCAGCATTATTTCATTATTATGTAAGCCTGAACAATCTGTCTGACGGGTCAGAGCACAGTCGTCGCTCCATCGGCAGGCCCGCTCGGCTTAAGAGCTAACTCAGGACAAAAGCTGCATTCACAAAGCTGGAGGATGGATTGTCCAGTGTAGGCAGTCAGCGCTGTTATCACCGGCCTCCTAAGCTGCCTCAGGGCCAGCAGGTAGAAGCCCCAAAGCATCCTGGTCTGGCTACTGTTCTCCTGGATCTTGGACATCTTGTTTCATGACTCATACAGTATGCAGTGTCCTCCTCCTCGTCCTCCTCAGTGAGACAGACGGTTCAGTTCACCTCATTTCATTTACATTATGTCACTGTGACAAATGAATGTTTGTAAGTCAGCGGGAAGTGCGTTAGGAAGCAGATCACCTGCCGCGGCTGTAACCCCGATCTTTCTCTTCTTTCTCCTTTGTGTCTCCAGGCCGTAAACCCAGAGCAGCCTCCCCGTCCTCCTCACTTTACCGGGAGGACCCGGGAGTGACTGCTGTTGAGGACCCTGACACTCTTCTCAGGTGGGGTCAAAGGTCGAAGGCAGACAAGAGGGGGGGAGTGAGGAAGGGACAACACAAAAAAAGTGGGAGCCAGGGAAGAAGGAGAGGTGAAAAGGGAGGGAAGAGGACCCCCGACAGTGATCTAGAGTGGGAGGAGAGGAGTGAAAGGCTAGGTCACCTTCGGGGTCAGAGGTCACAGTCTTTGGGGAACAGAGGAAAGGGGAAGGGCGCCGATAGTTCGCCTCAGGATGAGCTGGGCAACTGCGGAGGCAGCAAGGATGAGGAGGTTATGGAGGGAGCAGGGGACAGAGGGAAGGTGAAGGAGAAGCAGCGGGAGAAGAGGCGACAGGCTGCGGGCGAGGAGAGGGCCGACAGGAAGGAGAAAACGAGCACGGGGGAGTTGAAGGAGAGAAAAACACACCTCCCCTCAGTGAGCGGGAGACTACCCCAGCCCAGAGCAGAGAGGAGCGCAGGGGATGACAGCAGGGAGCGTCCGCAGCCCTCGGCCGAGACGGAGGGTGACGCCGCGCCTGATACAGCTCCCTTCTCCTTCCTCATGTCTCTGGACAGAGACACCGAGTCTGAGTCGGGGGCCAGTCTGTCCGGGACCAGCGTGTCCGGGGCGAGTATATCGGGGTTCTCTCTCTCAGACACCGTGGTGCCAAGAGAGCCAGCCGCCCCCTGGGGCCCCCAGCCCTCCCCCGGCTCCCTGTCCCCCGGCCCCTGGCTCCGACCGAGTCAGCATAAGCTCTCTCAGATACTGACAGGCAAGCGGCTGGAGAGAGGGGATGGAGGACTCTGATGCTGACAGGCAGCAGGCTGGCAGAGCGGGGATGGAGGACTCTGATGCTGACGGGCAGCAGGCTGGAGAGAGGGGATGGAGGACTCTGATGCTGACAGGCAAGCGGCTGGAGAGAGGGGATGAGGACTCTGATGCCGACGGGCAGCAGGCTGGAGAGAGGGGATGGTGGACTCTGATGCTGACAGGCAGCAGGCTGGAGAGAGGGGATGGAGGACTCTGATGCCGACGGGCAGCAGGCTGGCAGAGCAGACATCCAGGCAGCAGACAGAGACAGAGTGGGACACACGCGAGTCCTCCGTGTATCCGACCTGTCATGATTACGCCTTTTTCCATTTTCACACCGATCCTCCTGCACGACTGATTTACCACCTGTAAAACTGACTCCTAGTGCCATCTAGAGGACACTAAATCACATAGCAGAAGATGGAGCGCAGTTTTCCTTTGGTTGCACCAGCAATGCTACCCGCTAGTGTTAGAGCTCCACTTGATATGTTTGTTTCTATTTTAACCCTGGCTTTCTATCTTTTTATATTGAGATTTATTTAAATTTAAAGCTGGACATGTAAACAGCTCTGGGACCAATTTAGAAACACCTCCAGTCACCAGGTCCTACAACAAATAGATGCTTCTCTTTTGATAACTGAGGTCTGCCCTGTAACATATGGTGTAGAGCGGATGCAGTCTTCATTAATGGTCGGGGCAGGAGTCAAGTAAAGGTCAGTGTTGAGTTGCCGTTCTGGAAAGTAGCGTGAAAAGTATGTTCTACCAACAAGGGATAAATCGGTCTCTCTCTTTGCCTTGTGCCTTTTTCTTCCTGAAACTAAAGTTCAACCAAAAAGTATTTATACTGCACAAAATCACACCTCTGCAGACACCTCCATCAGATCACTGTTGGCCATCCGTGCAGCCACCCTGATGTCCGAAGAGAAATTAAATTTTATTTATTGCTAAAGAAAATGCAAGTAATATGAAGTGCCTCATTCTTATTTTCAAGCAGGCAGTGGCGTCTGTATAAGATAACTGCAGGTGTCTTCAGTGTAGAATATAATTGTCCCATTGCCTGTCCCATACGTGCATCCATGAGTCGCAGCGACCTCACATCATATTGAATGTCCACACATTTTTTCTTTTCACATTTAAACATCACGTTGCTATTCTCTTAAGATTTATCGACTTGCCTATACATTTGTATTATTGGTTCTGTTGTATAAGCACTTCCATGTATTTCATAACATGTAAAACGACCACGGTATTAAGATGCCAATATCAGTCACTAAATGTCTTCCTTTTTCCTTTTCCTTTTTGGCCCCAGTCTTTTCACCCCTAAATCACACTTTTTGACTTGAGCTTTTTTTGTATTCAGGGGATAACAGAAGCATTTTTGGCTGGTTTTCTATGCATTTTTGAGGATTCGCTGGTTTTGATTTCTGGTTGCGTTTTGACGAAGGATGAAATGCAGACCCTTCCTGTCGGGCAGAGTAACAGAGTGCTGGGTAAATACCAATGAGAAGGTGTTGTACTGTACATGAATATGCATCCCGTGTATTACCTCACTCCTACGAGCAATAAGAAGCCATTAACCACCACTAGGATGTGTGCGCTCCATGTAAGCCCTCTCTGCTCGTTAATATGGATCAGTGCTTAATTTCCTAGTGAGCGCCATTGTTCTGGAAGTTGGTATGTGCGTATTTTTAATCTGAACATTTGTGCAAAACTGTAAAGGGAAATGGGCTCATCCGATTTTTATACTGTTGGCGAAAAAAAAAGTTGTTCAGGGATTCATACAAATACCAGTAGATGCCATGCTTTCCAGATCTCTGTTTCTATTCATTTGCTCGACAGAGTTATCGGCCCAAGGCTACTTATAAACCCAGAGGTCTACGCGCTTCCCATTTACAGTAAAGAGCCAGAAATTTGCTGAATCAGTTCAAACTAAGTCTCCTGTTTAAGGTTCCAGTAGTAGGAACGATCCTGGGAAATGACTGGGCAGCCTTTGGTCACTAATACACTTATTCAAACATGAGCCCGCCTACAAGCTGACACTGTGGTGGCAGAGTGGAGGTCACTTGTATTTATGATGTGTTGACGGTCACATCATTTCAGGACCTGCATGTAATGGAAGGATTTACTCTTTCTGGCACCATTAGATTTCTTTTTCCTGTTGATGCGTCCTTCACATTCTCAGACTTGATCTAATGATATGTTTAAACAACAACAGGGAAAAAACTACGGCAACGCTTTACTCAAGGGGGCGGAAGCAACTTAGTAACTCAGTTACTACTCAAGTACCAGTCATGAACAAATCTAGTAAATGCATGAAATGCATGAACTATTATGATTGATTAATGATGAACAAACATGGGATCAAAAGATGAATACAGTAACATTTAGTTTCTGGTTAATTAACACATTAAGTAACAGTGTATTACTACATTATTTATGCCCCTCAAATAAAGTGTCACCAAAACTACCGTGTCTTACAGAAATGCAGCAGTAGAGCTGTTCCAGAGGAGTGTCGCTTTCAGTAACAAGGCTTTTTGTATGAACTCTCATTCTCACAGCAAAACTGGCAATGTGCTCTACAATATATTAACACTGCCGGTCTTGCTGTGACAGGAATTTGCAGCGGATGGTCACTAGTGTAACATCAGATTCATGCTGGATAATTGTCTCTGTGCTCTAGCCAACCTGTTAACAGTGGATGCAGTTCATAGAAATGGCACAGTGCTAGTTCAGGAACACACTCATCAACCAGATGTGCCCAGAATAGTGATACTGAGCTGTACAAAATACAAGCACTGCACAATGGGGCATGTGAGGAATGGTGATATTTGCAAAAGGTGTATTTCTCCGATTCCTCAAATGTCCTGCTCAAGCACTTTGCACAATACAGTGCACGCGCACACACGTGCACACACTCACACACAAACACACAGATCCCGATTAACATTGCTATCGCATATTGTAATGTTGCACGGTGCAGCCCGTCGCCGATCTGGTCCGTAAGTTGCACACTTGGAGCGTCAAACCCACGTCAGTGTTTAGGTGCATGCAGATCAGTCTGTGTCTTGTTCATGTACATAACCTGGCTTTGATATTCATTTAGATATTATTGCAGCCAAAAAAAAGGTGCATTGGAAGTAGCCTTGCTTTTGTTCTCTGCAGCTTTGCATATACACAGTATATATGTATATATATATATACCTCATGCTACCTGTCTCACAGACCCTATGAGTGGAATGGAGAGCTGCTATAGGTTTGCCTGCCTGAAGTGGAAAGCTGCTGATGGAAACTCCTTGTAGCTGTGGAGCTCCTGCTTAGCAGGAGTGTCCCTTTAGCCCCAAAGTGCTAGTGGGATGACATGCATGCTTCCAAAGCCCATGTTCATGGTTGGGCCGGTTCAGGCCTCAGCGGCTCTGAGCCGCTATCGTTTAAGATGGAAATAGAGCCTGACTTTAATGACACCCAACCGTAGTTTAAGGTTCCGGCTACAACTAGTCACTGTTCTCCTCTGTCTGCTGACTAATAATAAGAATGATTATTATTAGTTAATGCTATTCACTGTGAACAAATTTCTCTCCTGTTATGACTTTTATGGGGGGGGGGAAAATGACGTCAAAACTAACACCTAATATTTTAATCACATACTGATGCCCTGAAAGTATTGAAATCTGTTTATTGCTTGGCAAGCCAAGCAGAAAGCTAATGAAAAATCACACCTGAGTTTTTAGGAAAGAATGCACTCTCGCTTGGTATTAAGAAGTGACACGCCAACTTTGCACGCAGGTTTAATTGCGTTTTCGCTCATAAGTGAAGAGAGTTATGTGACTGTTACGTTTCCCAGCAGAGAATTGGGGAATTCTCTAGAGTTATTTCTGTACAGGTTTGACCTTGTATTTGAGCCGGTGGTCACATTGACATTGGTGTCTATGGCTGTATGTATATATAAATATCACTATAAATACAGGTGTACAGTTTTGTTCTAGGAGTAAACTTGTTATATTATTATTGTTATGTTTCTGAATGCATAAACAGGGAATTTTGAAAACTGACAAGATAAATGCAATTGCTGAAATAAAATAGTTAAAAAGAGTTGGGTGTTTGTTTTTCTGACCTGTGTCTAGGCTGGAATGGACTGTTCCATTTTATTTCAAACGTTTACTTAATGTTGAGCTCAGAGTGAGTCAGTTTACTGCACGTTTGTCACCAATCAAAATGCCACTGGTAGTGCAAAGGTCTTCCTAAGACCTTGGCAGGGTGTTCTGTGGAACGGAAGAAAAGTTCGCCACCATCCAGCAGAGGGCGCACTCTGCCCTTGTTACATTTATGTCATACTTACTCTGTTACTACTGTTAAAACTTACTGTGGTGGCCACATGAAAGTTCATTGAGAAGGTTGTCCTTCCAGCATGTTTACGTTTGCATTTATTTAGCAGGATCTTTTGTCAAAGTCATGCAGTTGATACATCATGAGCATACAGTACATCTGTGAAGGAGCCAGCTTAGAGCTTCCACTGAGTGACCACTTGTCACAGACTCGGGGCGCAGTGCAGGCAGATAAAGATCCACTTGCAACTCCAAAACAAAAAGGGATTTACAGTATTTAAGGGAAGTAGAGAACACTGGAAATCAAACAAAATAAAGGACCCTGAGAGGTCAGAAAACGATACCAGAACTTAATACTAAATCAAGTTATGAAAACCATAAGGGAAATACAACACGGAGAGCAGAACGAGGACCAGGCACAGGGCAACACGGAGAGCAGAACGAGGACCAGGCACAGGGCAACACGGAGAGCAGAACGAGGACCAGGCACAGGGCAACATTACACCATGACATTTCATACTGTAATGGCAGACTGAGGAGCAGGACAAAGGCAGGCACTTATATACACAAATAACAAGGACTAACAAAAGGCAGGGGGTGAATCATCAAGACAATTATCCAATGAGCTCAGTAAAGGGAAATAGGCCACAGGTAGAGAAACTTCACTAACAATTACCAAGCACAGAAACTAGGGAACTTTACTACCAAACCTAGGAAACATTAACTACATACTGGGAAATGCACACTAACACAAACACGAGCATAACAGAATTAAACTGGACACAAATGGGATAAACAAAACTGAAACACTAGAAAACAAAACAAGTGAGGCTGACCTCAATCCCATGAGTGCAAGGTTAGAGCCTTGGTGGTACAGGCTCAGCCCAGTGAACAATGCAGCAGGCATGGGAAGAGAGAAAACACACTAGGGAGTAGTATGAAGACAGAGGGAACAGGACCTACTGGCCAAAGGGGGACTGAACACGTAGGAATGGGTTCAACGGGCACTGACCCTGACACCACTAAGTTTAAAATAGTATTAAGGGAAAAAAGCTATGCAAAGCATTGCTGTAACCTAAAACCAGAAAAGCTATTAAAATACCACAAGAATATTTGATAGGAATCAGGCTAAGTGCGAAAAACAAGATCATCCACTAGCGGCAACTACATTTTACCGAAACATTCAATGAAGGTGGAGAGCCAGGGAGGGTCACTGGCAGGTTGTCCCTGAGACAGGACTCAAGATGTTTTCTGAAGGTCATGAGGGACTCTGCTAACAAGGTGCAGCCTGATAGCACCATCTCCAACCGCAGCAACTTCACAACCATGGACAGCTCCACATTTTGGTCCAGAATATCTTAATCCGAGATGCGATGGATAATCAGGCCCCTGGACCCCTTCTGTGCAAAGGCCTCTGCTCTTAATGAATAACTGTGCAGATTCAGCTCATCAGCACTGTGTAACACAGATGCTTACTGCCTTTAAGAATGCCTTTTGTGGCTCCCGACCACTCTACCACATCCATATGCATTTGGATTTGTGGATTATCTTGGGGCTGTGCAGTGCATTGCTGAGCTGTAGATCTCAGTGATTATGATAAATTGGACTTGATTCAAAATGCTGCTCTGTCCACCGGGACTGGCCGATATCCAGAAGAGGACCTGCCTGCTTTTAAATATTCTACCATGCAAACTAGAACAAGACAGGGGCCGTATAAACAGGTTGGGGGGGTGGGGGGGGGGGGCACTGGCCTACCTTTTCCATCTAAATATACCTGCCAGTAGCAACGTGTGCTGGGGATTATTAACACCTGTAAAAGCCACAGAGAATTATGCTTGACTTAAATTATAACTGAGAAAAACAGCAAGTTTTTGAACAATCAAGTGTTCTCTAATAATAATAGATTTTAACTGAGTGAGAGGGTTGGGGGGGTGGTGTCTGCCAATATTGGGGTCCCCCCCTCCCATTTCTGATGCCCTTGGACCTCACTACATGTATGTGGGAGTGGACTGAAAAAGGGTTAAACCTTGTAGAAATATATTTACATTTCCCTGTTTCCTTTTACAACAAATTACATTCTGGATCTTAACAAAAATTACCAAAAACGGTCTCAAGATGTTAAGGATACTCTGGAGACCAGAAAAAGATATGAAGAACTGAATTGCATCAGGTGGAACTGGTGCCCTCTGGGGCACAGCCCTGTTTTTGAAGGTACTGCACATGGTATACATCCAACCATCCATCCATTTTCCAAACCGCTTATCCTACTGGGTCGCGGGGGGTCCGGAGCCTATCCCGGAAGC
>JAODJX010000109.1:11724304-11738682 GCA_026776945.1 Isichthys henryi
CCCTTAGCGGCAAAGCCTGCGCTATCGTCCATTAGCGGCAAAGCCTGCATTCTCGTCCCTTAGCGGCAAAGCCTGCACTCTCGTCCATTAGCGGCAAAGCCTGCACTCTCGTCCATTAGCGGCAAAGCCTGCATTCTCGTCCCTTAGCGGCAAAGCCTACACTCTCGTCCATTAGCGGCAAAGCCTGCATTCTCGTCCCTTAGCGGCAAAGCCTGCAGTCCCGTCCCTTAGCGGCAAAGCCTGCGCTATCGTCCATTAGCGGCAAAGCCTGCATTCTCGTCCCTTAGCGGCAAAGCCTGCAATCCCGTCCATTAGCGGCAAAGCCTGCACTATCGTCCCTTAGCGGCAAAGCCTGCACTATCGTCCCTTAGCGGCAAAGCCTGTAATCTCGTCCCTTAGCGGCAAAGCCTGCACTCTCATCCCTTAGTGGCAAAGCCTGCAATCTCGCCTCAGTTCAGCCCTGAGCTTGCTTATGGGGTTGGGTTTTTATTTCAATTTGTTAGTGCAATACAGGTAATGCAAGAAACATGTAATAAATGTGTTATAAATGGACAGTGTGATTTCACCGGCTTTCAGCTCTGTCCTCTGCCAGGCGTGAAAGGGGCCAGTGCAGCATATTGTACACAGACTCATCCACACGGCAGGGAACACTTGCATTGTCCAGAGGTGTCTCCGCTGGTTGCTGCATCCGTGCTACCCCCAGACCTGTCAGGCACCTGCAGCTTGTGGGCTTCCAAAAATAAGAGCATCTTCTCCAGCTGGTAATATCTTGCTGCGCCTGGAACGTGTTAGTAGTGTGTTTCGAAAGTGGTGTTGCTCAGAGCATCTGCGAGTTATGGGTGTACAACTGAGTCTGAGAAAGGGTGAGAAATTAAGATGTGTGTTCATGCGCGTGCAGTCTTACACACGCACCCTCACGCGTGCTTGCGTGCATGGCGCACACACACACACGCATGCACACACTATCACGAAACGGATCGGCTCAGACACGCGCCAGACGAGGCATCGTGCAGGCGGGGAACAGAGGATAGACGACCCACTTGCGGCTCACCAGAACAGAAGGGGTTTATTTAACGAAACAGAAAACAATGCAAGCAAAAATAGACCTCAAGGGGCCAGGACTAAGAGAGATAAACAAACTAACTTCCAAAAGGGGGCAGGGCAACAAAAGGTGGGTAGACAGGTGGGTTACAATTAACAGACCACCCGAGTACAGACCACCAAACTACGACAAAACAACGAAGCACTGGAGAAGTCGACTCAGGCAGGAACTTAAAGGAAAACTGAACTGGGTAACGAGACAACAGGAGTGAGACAGACAATTAACTAATTGGGGAAGGTGCAGGACAACGAGCAATCAGGGAAACACACAAGGGCAGGCAACAGGTGGAACTAATTAACTCACTGGGAGGGGAAAATCAAGACAGAAGAAAGAAGGAAACAGAATCTACACTAGGGGAATAACAGACAGGTAGAAACACAGGCATGGGCACAAAGAATTTTAACCAAAGCCAAATACAAATCACAAGACACAGGAACTAGAAAAACTCACAAATGCAATACAAATGAAACACTAGGAAACTAAATACAAAAACAAAGGAGGTGGGATTCGAACACAAGACAGTGGGGATCACAGATAGCCACACGTTTATCGAATCATGTGGCCGACTGGGAGCAGGGAAACACTACAGACTGGGACAACAGGGAAAAGGACAGACTGGGAGAACAGGAGCTGACCCTGACACACGCACGCACACACACAGACAGAGGTTTTTAATTATATCTTTGTAGGGACTCCATTCATTTCTAAGGGGAAAACCGCTACCCAGCCCAACCCTTAACTATAAGTAACCAAATAAAATACGGGACTTTTGGTTTTTCCATTTTTTTGATTGCATTTACAGATCATTGTACCCACTGGTCCCCACAGCGTCAAAATAGCAGGTTTTTATCACATTGTGGGGAACATTTAGTCCCACCCCCGCCCCCCGAAACGGGCTCCCCTCCTTCTTCCCCAGTTAGGAAATTCTAAAAACTAAAAAACGTCCAAAACACAGGATGACCTCGCTTGCACTGGGGAAGCCGTAGTACGCGGTTGCTTGGGGCTGTGCACACAGGGATGTGATGTGACGTGTGTGGACGGCGTGCTGAGCGCGGCGGGGAGGTCAGAGGCCCCCGGGGGCCTGTGGGACTGCTGAGGTATGCGCATGTGCCTATTGGGTGTCTTTTGTACGCTTAACCCAGTTTGTTTTCTATGTGACGTGTTGTTTTTAGTGTGACAGAGAGGGTCATCATGCTGGTGACATTTGGGGACTCTGTAGTGGAAGAGCTGACATCAGGGGGGCAGCTCTGAAGATGGTTCGCTTTAACCTTCTGTATTTCCTGCGTCTGCAGCTGTACTTATAGCTATCCCTTTTTTATCAGAATATTTACCTGCTAATGCCAGTTTTCCATGTTTTCTTTGGTCAAATCTGAACATAAACAGACTCTTCAAGCTCCCTTTGGTGTTAGCAGTGCGATCGAGGAAAAGCCTCAGCTCCCCAATGTCAGCGGTTAAAACACTACCTGAATACTCCTGTGGGTTTGCCTTCATGTTTTATATTCACCAGTTCATGCTGAAGAATCTGATAAAATGGTGCTAGGTCCATGCGCTAATCTGCTATGTGCATCTTATGTGTTGGAATTTTGCTTTTATGTATGAGAGGTCTGGGAGACACATGAATTGATTCAAGGACAGCTGCAGCAATTAGTCATCTGTACAGCGACTAATCGCAAGCAGCCATTAATAACACATTTAGTACACTAAAGGACTTCTGTTGCAATTAGTCACTTTTGCTTCGTAGCTATGTGCACCCTTAATTTTTTGTAAGGGACAGGAAGGTGTTATTTTTAATTTTTGTTCACAAAGACCACTTGCTGTTCAATAACACAATGCAGACTGTTCAGTTCTGTCGTTCCATCCATGTAGGAGAGCGATGGGTCCCACACACTGCAGATAATGTTATCCATTGGAGTGATGCAGCTCTAATGACAGCTGTGCAGTGAGTCATTAGCCAGTGAAAACTGGAGTTTCCTGTGATGCGTGGGCAAAAGCAGTTCAGGGGTTTAAATGAAATGGAGGAGCCAGAGAATGTATTGACTGAAACTGCGTATCGGTTGTGTGTGTGTGAGTGAGGTGTTTGCTGTGGAGTTACTGACTCATGTTTTCATTTTTCTCTCTGTGTCTTTCTCTTCACTTACAGGTCAGATGGAGACTGTTCCAAAAAAGCCAGGTCTGTAACCTTCCTGCTCTGCTCCTCTCCTGTGTATACTGTCCTCTCAGTCTCCCATCAATGAAATCTATTGGCCTTCCAGTCATTTTAAATAACTGAAATGTCTGCCATGTGTCGGCGACAGCCTGAGGTCCCCTTGGGACCAGAGTGCTGCCACTTTCCTGACATGCATATCGATTAGCACAGGATGGAAACATCAGGCTGAGGTGACTCAATAAAGCAATTAGGAGCTGAGGGCGAGCTGCTGTGCTGGACCTCGAAGGTCAGGGTCGGAGACCCCTGCTTTAAGGTTACAAATCCATAGGCCTGAAATGCCCCCAGAGATCATTATTTGCTTTGTTTCATATAGTCGACAAAGACACGTATGGTTGACTGTACACACATGCATACGCACATTAATCACCATCAGTGAGTGAAAATGGAGTCAGAAATCCTCGTAGGATCGGTGCATGTTGGCTTTTGTTGCAGAATTACGTCACCGTTTGAGCTTCATTTTGCTGGTGGTACTAATCTCCATGTCTTCCGAATAGCATTTGCTGCAGACATACTAGAGTAATGCAGGGTTAAATGAAATGATATTTAGTCCATTTGTAACTTGGAAACAAATCTCTCCCCGTTAGAATAATGTTAATTGGTCAGCTGGGCCGATTAAGTAATTGGTTTTACTTAAGGTTAGAAACTTATATGTAATGGACAAATAGATTTAAACAATAATGATAAAGTTTTTCTCCACTTTAATCACTCTTGCAAACAATTCAGAAATGTGGCAACATTTCAACGTTCCAAAAGGTCCAAATTCAGCTAGCAGCCACATTAAGCTTAATGCATTAAGTGCTGAGATGGATTGGAAACAGTCAACAAGGGACATGGGACATGGACACAGTCATGTTTAGGGGAGAAGTCCCTGCTGGACATAGGCGACTGCGTATAACGCCCCTGGAACGGACGCAGAAGTGCCACCTCTGACGCATCATCAACGCTTCTAAAAGCACTGCCACACAAATATGATATTTGGTTGACATTTACAAGAAACTGCAGAATCACGCAATCATTCCATCCAGCGACATGCGACACGCCATGGCTGGCCCTGGCATGCCACTCGCATTTGAAGTCGCAGCGAATGTACAGGTCTGAGTGCCTCTGTGCCACTGCTCCACTTAGGGAGCATGGAGGCTGGGGTGCCAAGTGGGCCTTGTTTACATGGATCTTTTCTTGGACTGGTTAATGCGACGCATGTTTACCCGACAGGCAAAGGAAATCTTGGTGAATCAAATATATAATTATAAGCAGATTAGCAAGTGCACTTAGAATAAAGTGAACCAGTGAAATGACTTTCCTATATGTAGTACTTCAATCTCTGATTATATAATTGGAATATTTAAATACACATAGTCCTACTTTCCCTGCTGTAGTTAACTCAGAAACGCGTAGGGACACCGGATAATTGCAGTCTTGTGCAGTCTGTTACAGATGAAAGCCGTTTATTACACAGTATGTACGATGAAGTTAAGACAATGTACACGGCCCCTGTGCATTATTCGCTTCTGTTCTCTTGTTTTTCAAAGCACTAAAAATAAAATGGAAGAGGTAAGGTGAAGGTTTGCGGAGCAGAACAAGGCAGGCCTGCAGAAGCAGGGCAAAGCAGAGTGCATGTGTCAGGGCAGGATGCGACCACGATGATGCCGATGACCTCACTGGCAGGCTGTGGCCGGCCTTTTAAACAAGCTTGTCACAGCACTGACAGCGGAGGCTTTTATATTTAAACCAAACTGAACATTTTGAATGGCGTAGGTGGTCTTTTGAAAAATCAGATTTTGTTTGTGGTAGTTCTGTGCTTTCATTGTATTGAATGAAAAGCATCAGGAAATGGAAATCAGTCTAGACCTCCATAATTATTCATCTCTCTGAAGTCTGCAACACTGAGGCAGGCTGACTTGCTCCTAGTGTATCAGAAAGCTGGCTGAGTTTTCTTCAGCCCAGTGGATTGAAACAAAAATGTAAACCAGTGTTTCTCTGCTCAGGCCTCAGGGACCCTCAGACAGTTCACGTTTTTGCTCCCTGTCAGGTCCATGCCAGACAGTTCACGTTTTTGCTCCCTGTCAGGTCCATGCCAGACAGTTCACGTTTTTGCTCCCTGTCAGGTCCCTGCCAGACAGTCCACATTTTTGCTCCCTCCCAGCCACGTGTCTGCACAGCAAGAAGCATAATTATCTGAGAATATTGGCGAGCACAGCATGCTCTTATGCTTGTCAGCATAACCTATGTGTTTCTTGACAGGGGATTAAACAGTTCATACATTTACCCATATAAGAGCTGAAATGTTTCAAAAACAAGTTTATCAACATATCTCAGAGGCAGGTTTCTGGGAAAGAACTGACCTGACTGCTAGTTTCAAGTTAATCTTATATTGCAAGGAAATATATCCTTCCACTGTGCACTGAAGATTGTCGTCTAAGTATGCATGTATAAGCAGTATGTCAAGTTTTTTTTTCCAAGAAGAGAAAGCAGAGATATAAACGGCTCATTCTTGCCAAAGGAGATGGTGTATTAAGCACTGGGACAGGCACTAGGGCGATTGAGTAGGACTGGCTGCTGGTGTAGGTCAGCGTTTCCCAACTCATTCCTTGGGGACCCCCCAGACAGTCCATGTTTTTGCTCCCACTGGGAGCTGGGAGGGAGCAAAAATGTCGACTGTCTGGCAGGGAGCTGGAAGGGAGCAAAAATGTGGACTGTCTGGGGATCCCCAAGGTCTGGGTTGGGAAACACTGATCTAAACAGTAAAGGTCTGCTATTCCAGTGTAAGAAATGGTCAAAGAACAAGACACTAAAAGCTCTGAGGGAAGGTTCATGCAATATTGTTTTTTAAAGTTCATGTGTTCATGTCTGGTTTCTTTTGCATGATTGTTTAGCGTCTGTTTGACTAATGCTCGGGGGGCACAAATCAGAACTGAGTTTTCAGTGTAACAAATTTGCGCATGTTAACGGCAGATGGGAACAGGGCACACAGCTGCACGGAGGAACATTCTGCGATGCAGATCCCCTGTTGTTTTCATGCGACACTGAGGAATCAGAGCCAGTATCAATACAGGAACCTGCCGGATCCTGACGTTGCCACAGTCGGCGAGAAAGCTGATTTATGGCGGTTTGTCTCTAAATGAGCTGCGCGCCACCAGTCATCTGTTTCTTGTGCTTCTCTGACAGCAGATTTCATACCATTGAACTTTTTTTGTCACTGTTAAATGGCCCTGTCTTGCCTAGTGAATACATCACTGCAAAATGAATAGGTACTGATGGGGAGATTTGCTTTTGAAGTAATATATCTTCAGTGCTGCTATTTACTCTGGTCAACACGAATGCTGTTATGCAACATCGTAGTGATCCAGGGAGACTATATGTTGTGTCCATAAATCCTGTAATAGCGAACGAGTTTTTTTTTTTGTAAAACAGAATCCACCCACAGTTGACTTGCTTTGCTCCTTGTATCAGACTTTTGCAAGTTTGATATGTATGTGAAAGATGCATCTGTAAATATTCCTTTATTCATTTATGCATGGATCTTGGCAGCATACTGGCCTCACACTTCCTGGGTTGGAGGGTTGAGCCTCGCCCCCGCGCCGTGTGTGTGGGCTTTCCACGCTCTGCATGTGTCACTTATGGGTCCCGTCGCATTCCAAATGCCGGCAGTCAGGCTAATTGCCAATTCTGATTTTCCTGTATCCTGTGTATTTATGTCCTGCGATGGACTGGCATCCCATCCAGGGTATCCACCAGCCGTGTGCCCTGTGGTGGACTGGCATCCCATCCAGGGTATCCACCAGCCGTGTGCCCTGTGGTGGACTGGCATCCCATCCAGGGTATCCACCAGCCGTGTGCCCTGTGGTGGACTGGCATCCCATCCAGGGTGTACCCCACCCTTCAGCCTGGTATAGGCTCCAGGGACCTCCCGTTACCCTGGACAAATTTTGCTAGCTGAAAGAGCGATGGACAACTTTTTATTTTAACATTTCTAATTTGAAACAGCTCTTCAAACTTTCAAGATACTTTCGATAAAATGTGTACAGTACCTTCTGGAAGGGTCCAGAAGTCAGGTAATGGTTGGATGGATGTAACTACATAATGCCAGAAGTTAATGTTTTTCTGTAGGAAGCACACCTCAGTTTTTAATCTTTAATTTTTAAAAAGTGGATAATGGTACTTAGGTATACCTGTGGAAGTGTGGATCTGAAATGTACAAATCATTAGTAAACCAGCTCTGTATCTTTCGGTTCATTCAGCCCCTTTGTTTCTCTAAATCAAGTAATACCAGATGCTGTGAACCTTTTTAGCAGAGCTTTCACTGTTCCTGTCCTCTCCAGCGACATCGTTCTTGTTAACATGACAGGTGAACTAAGCAGATGAGAGCAGTAGCCATATCAGCCACGTGTACTATCTCATTGTGGTGGGAGTCATAAGTGGGAAACATTGTGTAAAATACTTAAAACAATTTTGAAATGTAATAGCTTGTAATGTTTTGTAGTGCTTGTGGTAAAGTGATCAGCAAGTGATCACTGTAAGTACTTGGTCAGTCGTGCCCCTGAAGAACTGAATCAGACCGAGTTCCGATGATCATGCTCACACACCCACACACACACGTATACACACACACTAATTCTCACTCTCTCCAGGTGTATCACATGATATATGACAATGTGGTCAGCCACTGTATGGGGGGGCATATTTGCAAGTCACATTGGTGAATTTAGTTATAAAATTTAGTTGCGCTATCTCCAAAAATATTCGCAAAATTCGACTATATGGCCGCAGCCTGGAACCCTGTGGAACCACAGTTCTGATTTCTTAGGCATTTTTTGCACACGAACAAACAAAAACCAAGACATGCACATGTGAACCAGTTTGTCTCTGGGCATTCGTGTTACGTTACATAAAGTTACACTATTCAGCCAATCACCAGTGACCTTAGATCTTTACACAAGTATACTTCATGCTTAGTAGCTTACAGGTGCTGAGACTTACTGTTTGAACACCGAAAGATAATTCATGTTTCGGTCCATGACAGGATTGGAGCATTTCAGTTGGTACCACAAAAGTACCAAAGTTCGGAACCCAGACCTAGTCCAGTGATACAGGTACACTTGTTCCACCACTCGGCTGTGGCGTCACAGTTTAATAGATATGGCTGCCGCTAATTAAGACTTATTGGGACAGAGCTGCTTAAAATATCATATTTGGGTTCTGGAGTTCTAGTATGGAAGCAAATTCAGATGGTTTTGTGAATAGAAAGATACTAACCTCAAATGCAGGGAAATAATCCCACGGACATGAAGATGAACTTCATCGTTATCGGGTCACTGTTGTATCACTCATCTATGTAATGGCTCAGCTAGCTGTACACAGAATGAAAAACTCTGCAGCAAGTCAGTTACTCTGCTTACTTAGATGAAGTAGATAATTGGCTATGATAAGCCGTGCCAGTATCTACACTGGTAAACTGCTAGTTCTCCATGCTGGTATCTGTGTGTTTTTTAGTCGATGTTGAAACATATTTCACATACTTTCACATAAAGGCAAGGATAGCAGGAAAAGAAGCAGGGCAGTGGGGCCCGAGGACCGAGTTTGAGAAGCACTGACTGTAAAGGAAGGCTGGTCTGTCTAACCCCGTCAGATCACTGGAGCGCTTCTCTTTCTTGTGTTTTACATCGAATTAAACCATAAGGTGTGAGGGGGGATTGAATTGCTTTGGTTGCCTCTCATTCAGATTACATTTCAATATCTCTCATATCCTAACTCTCCATCAGGATATTTATGACCTTGGCATCAAAGGTCACAGCGATAATGAAAAGTGCTTCTGATATTCCATGTAGAAGCAAATAATGTAATAACTGTCAATGATGTAATAATCTTTCTATTCTTAATGGAATAAAAGCCGATAATGTAATAACTGGCCAATAATGTAATACCTTTTCTGAACCAATAACGTAACTTTTTGCAGATAATGCAATAAGTTATTACATTATTGGCCAGTTATTATATTATTGACTTTTATTACATTAAGATGAAGAAATGTAAAATGTTATTGGCATGTTATTACATTATTGGTTGCTATTACATTACTGGCTGCTAGATTTCCTTGTATTAATTCAATTCTGATATCGCTTAATATAAAAATGTCTTCAATTCCGACCTGCAAAAGATGGAACTCTTGTTTGTGCACAGTTATTGCAGTATACAAATTCAGCATGCACTGACAAATTAAACACAAAATTTGTATTTGTGGTCATTTCATAATGGCTCATAATTAATTTCAGCACATTTAAATGATATGTCATGCTGCAGCCCATGTTGCAGTCTGTTGGCGTTTCCACTTGGTCTTAGGTCTGCCCCTGGAACCCGCTGCTGGTACGTTAGCAGGTAAAGCTGGACAGGCGCTGTAACATGGATACCGTGGCTCATCTTGTTTTTACTCCACACCATTGAACCATGCAGCCGCACCGTCACCCAGCTGTGGGTTGGGCCGCTCAGGCTCGGGTTCCCTCGGTGCACTCATATTCAGGCGACCAGATACGTCCACACCACCTGTCACCCAATGTGCATCGCACAGCATTTTGCATTCAAAGGCGTGGGAGAAGGGTACCCCTAGAGGAGCTCGAAAAAGCACAGAATCGGGGGAAGTACAAAGGAAAGGGTTGTATGAGAGAAAACAAAAAAGTAGCACAGTCTGAAATTGATTATCGATTGTTTTTCTGGGTGTTGTCCACCTGCGTCACTCTCCCGCTTAGATTGAGTTGACCTCTTGCTTGGCACTGACGTGGGAAATGACACCACGCTGCCTGGTTAGTTGCAAGGATGGACGCGGTGGGGGGCACGCCCAGAAGGCTCACAGGCTGCTGCACAGCGGAAATGATCCAGGCTCTCCCTGTCATCTCACTCTATACCCTTCTATGAAGCAGCCGTTGCAGGGTAGACAGCGTCACGGGGGGGGCGGGGGGTGGTTACGGGGGAATGTGCCCCCCACCCACTGTGCTTCCGGTGGACAAACTGACCCCACCTGCACCTTATAGGACCTCAGGGGCATTCAGGAACATACAGTTCTTGAGCTATGCGTGTACATTTGAGAATAACCAAAAACATCTGTAGTCTGTCCCCTTGGCTGTGCAGGGTTGGTGTTCCTGCTCGCCGTTGACATGTCACTGACTCCATGACTGTACAGGAGTGATATCACTTCTATTCAGACTTTTTTGATAGGGCCCCCCTAGGGCTGATGTGTCCTGATCCCCCCTCCCCAACACACACACACAGTCCAGTTAGATTTTGAACACTGCAAGTCTCTCTATTTTTAAAGGATATAATTTTGAAATAGGTCTGCCCCCACCTCAAACCCCCAGTCAGTTCCCTCTTTTTCCCTTCACCCCCCCCCCACCTCCCAGCCATTTTGTTGGGCCACACCCCACAATTTGGATACCTTTGCCTGAGGTGCCGGATGGGCTTGTGATTGGCTAAAAAAGAGCGAATCCTCAGGGAGGTGACAGCCACTGACGTCCTGGGCAGCCTTTCATGTTGTGCCCAGAGAGCTCACTGGCCAGGAGCGAGCGGCCCCTCCCCCGCATAGCTGATTGAGCTCCGTAGGTGTGTCCTGCCATGACACTAGGGAAGCCAGCGTCGCTCCGCACTGAGGAGAAAATTGGAATGAGCCTCTTCACCTTCTTCATTTGGTTATGCACAAAGTATTTGCTGTCTGGACCACAGTGAAAATTAGCACAGCGAAGAATGGACATTGGTTGTCATAGCAATTGAAAAGCTTCCGCTGGCTGTTTCGCATCATTAGCCGCCCCCTCGCTTCCCACATTCACTCACCCTCAGGTTGGCTGTTGCAGACTTTTCCACACGCCCCCATTATCAATATAGCAGGAGTTAAATGAAATTTGAGTCAGCCCGAGTTCTCGAATTGCTGGGTTGAACTATTTCCAGCAGCCCTGAGATGGATCTTGCTCATGTCGTACCTGCGACTTCATACTCCACGGCACCCTTCTGCCCCTCCACGTACTCAAAGGAGGCACAGGACATCCTCTTTTAGTCTTCCAAGATGTCCCAATTCAGTCGAGCTCCGTAAAACGAATGGAGGTGCTGTAATTAGAATAAGCAAATTAAGCTGCTGAAGATTGTGTGGGCCCCTAGAGCGGACTCTGAGGTACACCGAGGAAGAGGAGGTAGAAAGGGGAGAGGAGGAAGAGGGCCGTGGCCTCAAACAGGCACGTTAGCAGGACTCCACAAACCTGACAGGCGTAGGAGTCTCTGAAGGGCAAGAGCCCAATTCACACTGGAGCAAAGCTCCGGCTGAGCTACGCAGCTCATTCTGCTCCCTGATACAGGAATAAATGAGGCCGATTTTTAACGGTTTTTTTTTTTTGACAGCAATGGTGTTTTGATAAAGTAGTTGCCCCAATTGGAAATGCAAGCAGGAGATCCCAGAATCCCCTTGGGTTTTGGCATAGAGTACCTGTGTTTCTGCATTTGTGTAGCTTTGCATATTACTGTATATGGTGCCTGTGTTCAGTTTTATACATTAAGTAGTGCAGATATAGGCAGATATTATATACTGCTAAGCAGTTCTTTTAACCTTTTGAACTGGGCCAAAAGCATCCGTTTAATAACAGTGAAAGCTTCTGTTACTGTGGAAACCGCTTACTTCATTTGCTAATGTTACCCGTAGCAACATAATGTCTGTAAGCGCTGAGCCCTGGGTTGCTGTGCAGTGGGATTAGATGGATGCCTGGAGAACCTTGCACCTCCAGAAGCTTCTCACACTTGGTTCGATTTAAAACAATCGGCCTCAGGTCATCTGTAAATGGACACTGGAGGGTGAGGAGGGGGGCAAAGAAAAATACAAAAGGAAGCCCTTCTGTGGTCATCTTGCGAAGCTGGTTGCCATGTAATTTAAATGCTTTTAGCATGACCACATGGATTAAGTTTGACTTGCCGTGTATTTGCTTTGACGTGTTTGAGCTCTTTGCTTTTGCCCTCAGCTTCTCAGGTTTCAGTGTGAGCTGCTGCTGAATTAACCCTGTGTCGCTGAACCGTGTGTGTTTCAGGTCCGACTGCTGCCTCTTTCCATCACATGGGCCGGGGAAAACCGTTCATCTTTTTGTAGGAAGTTGATCTAATGAGAGCAGGACAGAAGGGGCATGCTTGGCTTGCTGCGGGTCGCTTACTGTGGGCCTTTTTCATCTCTTTCTCCATTTGCACTCACTGTAGCTCATGCAGAGCAACTGTCCTCAGGTTCCAAGCCAAACTGACAGCCTGACCGCTAGAACCTCCCAGATTGGTTCATTTATGACTGTATCCACAAGGGGCGCTGTTTGTGGTTGGAGCATTCACACTGTGGCCGCAACTCAGAGAGCTGCCCTTAGTTCAGAAATGTTAACCAGTTGTGAAATTATGTGTGTTGTGTTTTGCTTTGAGGGCACATTGTCCTGCGTTCTTCACAGCCCGTTGGCTGCAGCTCATCTCATATCAGTCTGCTGTTTGCACAACTCATGGTATCTGTTTGGTAGGTAATGGGACCAGGCTTGTCCTCAAATAGGGGCTACATGAAATCTAATAATTTCAGATAATGCAATGTGATTTTATTTTAATAAATATTGCAAACAGTAACAATCATTACAATTGTAAAGCTTGATAGGTTCTGTTTCCTATGACAGAATAAAAATGTTTAAAGCCTGATCTCAACTCAGCTATCGTGGTCCTTGCAATGTGAGAATTGAATGTGCATAACATGTGATGTCAGTATTAATAATGCACATCGCCCAGCCCTGTGAAAAACCCTGAAACTGAAGTAAATTATGTTATTTCACTTCTCTTGTAGATTAGTCATGGAAAATGAGAACCGTGCAGGTTTTCCTTTTATATCAAGCTACAAATAAGTTGCAAGTTGATGCTTTTGATTCAATTAGCCTTCCTGATGATTCTGAAACGATACATCATGCAGGCGTTACCCCAAATAGATCCGCATTAAATGATTTGAAGTGTCGTCGTTACAGGGCCTTGATCCCATAACATGTGGTTTTCCTCTGAAGACTTTGCTTCTCTTTGTAGTCCAAAGACATGTGGTCACACTGTGTGCGTTTGTGTGTCCTATGATGGACTGGCATGCAGTCCTGGGTGCACCTAAGCCTTATGGCCTGTGCTGCCTGAGATCCAGCCCCCGACTCTAAGCAGGACAAGTGGAAGAAGATGGGTGGATTGATAGCAAGTGGCACCTTTTTTTTTTTTTTGCTGAGAAACTGCCTGTGAGGGAAGCCTTCCCGTACAGGCATCACGCCGTCGTAATGCAAGTTTCAGTCCAATCGGCGCTAGTTGACCAGACGGCCAGCTCCCTCGCCTACGGAATGTACCAGTGTGTTAATGGAAAAACTGCCTCGATGATGGCAAGTGCGGCTCTGCTGTGAAAACACGCCAGGGTCATTTGCAAATGAGGCTGTGCAGGCAAACCCATTAGCTCCTCATGCGGAGGGCCTCAGCTGGCGTAGTGCGCTTTTCGGGCCGCGTGCCGCTGCAGTCACGCGCTCCTCCGTGTCGTTTGAGAGGCCCTGCCACCACAGACCTTAGGCTGCCATGTTCGTGCTGATCAACTGCGTCAAACGCAGAGCTTAAGTGGAATGAGATCGATGGAGCCTTGTGGCTGTACGGTGGGGTAATGTCAGTGCTCTCACTTGTGTATCATTACAATGACCTGCTCTGCTCTCTGTTATTGGAAGGGAGTACAGTTTGTTACATAATTTGTATGATACAGTCAGATAAAGGGGGAAAGGGCAGAGCTGTAGCCTCGACTGTGCTGTGCTGTTCCATACTGTCCTGATTGCTGATGGCACCAGCCTCGAATCCCATGGGTTGCTGTGCCCAGTTTATTCTTGTGTGCTGCCTTAGCACAGATGGGACAGCAGTTTACCGGACTGTACTAGGCCGCACTCTTCAGCTCACCTCTGCAGTACACAAGCACAAGGTTGGGCACAGCCGAGGGCGGCGCGCCGGGCCGGCGCCGGGCCCCCCGGGGGGGGGGGGGGGGGGGGGGGGGGGGGGGGGGGGGGGGGCGGGGGGGCGGGGGGGGGGGGG
>JAODJX010000109.1:11739047-11749643 GCA_026776945.1 Isichthys henryi
ATAATAGAGCCACTGAGCTCCTTGTGTGTTACAGAGTGACATGCTCTTGAGGAAGAGCCAGTGTCCTGTTTAATGGGACAGCATGGCTTCAGAGAGGCGCTCGCATCAGGACGAGAAGACACAGGGCTGGACAACACTGGGTCTGCTTCTGAAAGACTTTCACATGTGCAATAAGTTTGTTTTCGTTTCATTTTCCAGTCTCACATCCAGTGCTGTGTGCTCCCTGCCTATGCACGTGCCTCCCCACGCCAAAATCTTGCAGTGGATGAGGATGGATTTACGTGAAACATTTTCAATGAAAATAATTTGAAGCCAATCAATAACAATGTAATTTTAAACATTTCACTGAATCGTTCATGCACATTTTATGACGCATCAGAATTACAGAGAGTAACTGATAATCAGTGAGACTGATATTACATCATATACTGCTCATACAGTATACATGTATTTCCCTGAAACGCAGTGCCATTCCTGCATCCTCACTAGTGATTTAATTGCAAATCCAGTCATTTTTAGCTTGGTTTTTGCTGCCTCACATTGGTTTCAATAAACAGTTTGTTGGTCTAAAATTATATTTTTATTATTATCATTAAAGTGAAAATAAGACCAAATTTGACTCTGCTAACAAGCTTAGTTGGCAGTAGGCTATAGACTATCCAAACGTGAGAGAAGCCAAAATGGCCTATAACTGCTCCAGACTGAAGCAGGTGAGAGTAGCTGATGAAGGGAGCACTGGCCGGCTGTGTAGGAAGGTGTGAAATGTACCTGCTTTCCAAGGAAACATGAGGGCCGGCATGACCTTCTGCTCTGGGTGTAGCGACCGACACGGATCAGTACCGACACAGAAATAAAGTTCACACCTTTCTAACTGTTGGTTTGCATAAATGATAGGATTGGCGAGGGAGCTGGTGGGTCTGTTTGCTTTTTCTTACTTGGGGCAGCCTTACATTTTGGAACTGATGTTTTTGTTTATTGTGTGTTACACTGTTTCACTGTCCTTCATGTAGCGCCGTTTGCTAATAAGGATGCTGTCACACCGAGAAAGACATCAGAGAATGTTAGAAAGCCTGGACGGAATATTTCTCCAGATTTATTTTTTTTTTAAACTCCAGAACAACAGCAACTCCAGCAGTCTTGATCTCTCACAGTCCTGCAAAGCATGTCCACACTCAAGGAAAGACTGAGCCGCTTTCTGACACACTGCCATACCTTCTCCAAATCTTCAGTCAGCTTCAAGAACAACTTCTGGGACCCTGACTCTCTTCTTGCAGCTCACAACTGCACACACCCCTTTCCATCTCTATCCTGTCTTTCTGCCCATTTCCACCCTCATCTTGCTTTGAGACAGGATCTGTCTCAGTTGTACATCTCTGCTTTTTTTAGTATATGTCTCCTTCTCTATCCTGCTTTGTTATATTAGAAGCTGCCTCACCTTCTCCACCCTCTTATATTGTTAGGGTCTGTCTCTCCATCTCTACCCTCTTATATTCTTTAGGGTCTGTCTCTCCTTCTCCACCCTCTTATATTGTTAGGGTCTGTCTCTCCTTCTCCACCCTCTTATATTGTTAGGATCTGTCTCTCCATCTCTACCCTCTTATATTCTTTAGTGTCTGTCTCTCCTTCTCCACCCTCTTATATTGTTAGGATCTGTCTCTCCAGCTCCACCCCCTTTTATTATGCTAGGATTTGTCTCTCCATCTCCGCCCACTTATATTCTTTCGGATCTGACTCTCCATCTCCGCCCTCATATTGTTAGGTCTGTCTGTCCTTCTGTACCCTCTTTCATTATTCTAAGATCTGTCCCTCCTTCTCCTCTCTCTCCCTGCTTTAAGGCCTGTTGCCTTCTCTGTTCTTTCCCTCGTTTTTCCAGTGTCTGCAGTCTCTGCCCTGCTGCTTGCTCTCGCCCGTGGTCTCCATTCAGCCCGTAAATCATGCTCTTTTATCTTCGTGTCTGTCCTTGCCGTGTTTCTCTGGCCTTTCCTCACTTTTCTTCCGCTCTGCTCCCTGTTGCTCCTCTGCTTGCGTGTCTTATGTGTGGCTGTCATGTGCCTTTTGCGTTTTTATCTGGTACATGCTGGTTTATAGGGCAGAAAGAGTGGCTGAAATCTGTTCTTTAGCTTTAGAAGTATTGTCATATATGTAAGGCATTTTTCTTGATGTATTACTACTGTATGCTGTATACTGGAGGTTATAAAGCTGTGGTCTTAGATGATAAATGTTTCACTGCAGTAGTTAATATATTTTACCATATAGGGATGCAGTCCATTGTATTCAGGCTTTTCTCTGGAGAATGTGTATTCTCGTTGCTGACAAAACTGGCCTGGATGATCAGGGACAGGCAGTGTCGCTCAGCAAACACTAGAGGTCACTGTTACTGTATGGGAATATCTTCCTCTGTTCTGAGAGGACCGGTTATATATATATGCATATATGTGAGGAATATTATCTTTTTGGCACTTGTGATAAAAAGCAATTGTCATAGACATTATGCCAAGCAACACATAATGCTTGTGCATTTAACGGTCTCCTCGGTTCGCGAATTTGAGAGATATCGGATAATTTCATAAAACGTGAAGCCAGCCAGCATCTGCCACAGGTGGTGTTAAGTGCCCGAGGCAGAGGGTGGGTGAGGGGGTAGCCGCCAGCTTACGAGTCCACTGAGGGAGGCACACCGGAGGGCCCAGCGGACGCCATGGGCGACAGCATGCAGACTCTCGTGCTGCATCACGGTGTATGTCGGGGTATTTTCAGTCTGTGTGCTGTTGCGTCCCCAGAGGGTGCCTGACTCAAAAGGCTGAAATCAGATACAAATCTAAATTAAGGTGACCATATGTACCCACAGAGAGCATGACATGCTCTGAGAATGATTAGAGGGAGGTGGGAGTGCAGAAGGAGGGGGGCGGGGGGGGGGTGGCTGGTTTCTGGAGGCCTCTTTTGCATTTTTTGTTACCCTGTTGAGCAGGAGTTCGTTCAGACAGCTCCAGTATCATATCAGAGGTATGTGTCACAACCCAGAGGGGCTGGCGTTCATCTACAATGGATCTGAAACTGTAATACTTTCCATGAGACCTCGTAGGAACAGAGAGAAGCCGATCGCACAGGCTGAGGGCGGTGCGAAGCGCAGAGCTGCCCGCAAACAGAGGCAGACGGACACCTCTGCACTAAAAACAAATGCTTCTTTTTAAGCGTAGCAGCAGGTGTGGCTGCCTCTACTGTCAAGACGAAAAAGCAGCAACCTGAGGAATCGGGTTTCCTTTAAAATAACTCATGCACTGGTAAGCGTGTATGGGTCTCGTTAATAATACACGGATGTAAAGTTTAGTTACAGCTAAATCATAGGAGGACTCGGTGCTGCTTGTGCCTTGGTGGAGGCTTTTAAAGAAGGCATTTGGATTTTTATGTTGATTAATAACATTTGGCATAAATAAGATAAGAGTTTTATGCTGATTGGAAATATGTAGCATTTGTAATGTTTCAGTAGACTGCCTGAATTCCTGATGATACTCTTGTCAATAAGCATCACCCTCTTTATTCTTTCCGTGTCCCTCCCGATGCCGGTATGATGCAGTTTATGCCTCCTCTAAATCTGGTAATACTCTTAACACCTGTAGCGTTGAGTCATCCCAGTGTATCGTTGTGCTTGATGCGGGAGATGTGCAGCCCACAGGTCAGCATGATAAGAGCTTTAATGTGGGCCGGCGTGGGGGTGCTAACGGCTCTGCTGGCGTGAGGACACCAGCGCCATTCCCTCTGTGTCCTGTAGGTGTCGCTGTTCCCCATCTGCGCTTCCTTTCCCTGCTGCTCTTATGAGCCACGCTGCTGATGATGCGTGTCCGTATGTGCCTGGCTTGTATTTGTTGTCCGCTCCTTTTTTCGTTTTTTTTTCTTGACTTTATTTTTTTCTCTCTCTCTATCTCTATCTCTATCTCTCTCTCTCTTTCTCTGTGTCAGGTCACCTCCTAATTCCACCTCTTCTACTACTTCTACTACTCGTACCAATCGTAGTACCACCACAGCTACTACTGCTCCTTCTACTACTACCTCCTTCCACACCAGTCTGACAGCTAACAGCCACTCGACTCACCATCAGTACTGCTGCCCTTCCCGGCTGCTCCTGCCCCAGCCCTGCGCCCTCCCCCCTGCCAGGCACTCGGATCAGGCAAGGTAAGGGCCATAGTTCTCCACCAGACCCTCAGTCCCCCACTCCAACCCCCTGCTCTCGTCACCCCTTCCAAGTCACACAATCACCCCCATGTTTCACTAGGCCACTATCCCCATTCTCCCCACCTTCCATCTGGTTGCTCCAGGAGATGGGGCCCAGGACAGCCAGACTTATTGCCTGCTCTGTCTGGGCTTCTCGGAACTGGAGTAACGTTGCTCCACTTGTCATTCACCCAGAGGCCCTGTACCTGGTGCCAAATCACACCAAACATCAATCGAAATATCAATTTCATCTGATCACTGACTCGGCTCCCTCCTTCCCTGCTGGCCTATGACTACCTGGCCCCCAACCACTATTCCCACCCTCCTGGACATCCCCCCATCCTGAACCAAAGCAACTATACAGTCCACAGTAGATACTAAGTCTGTTAGGTCTCTGCTTGGTGATCCATTCCTGCTCCACCCCAAAAGGGATGGATCCTGAACCAGCCTCGAGAGACTCGTGGCTTGTATTTGCTGTGAGGTTTTATGACCCGGCCCCTGTAGACCCCTGTGGTTGTGCAGAACCATGGCGGAAAGCATGTGTCTCATCAGCATGCCAAACCTCAGTCACCCACTGTCACTCTGACTATTGATAATACAGAGCTAGTCATTCTGCTTGTCACAGGATTATCCTGTTATCTCTTAGTCAGATGTTTCATCCCAGCACAGGGTTATTTATACTACCTGACAAAGGAATAGGGTTGTCATTGTAGCTGCATAGCTGAAGCTGTGACGTGCCCTTGAGCCAAGTGCTTGTCCGTTCCCCACACAGGCACTACTTTGTGTAACTGAGACCCCCTATGTGATTCACACTGCGCCAGTGATGCTGCACACCCACACAGGCACTGCTTTGTGTAACTGAGACCCCCCTTGTGATTCACATTGCGCCAGTGATGCTGCACACTCACACAGGCACTGCTTTGTGTAACCGAGGCCCTTATGTGATTCGCACTGCGCCCAGTGATGCCGCACACCCACACAGGCACTGCTTTGTGTAACCGAGGCCCTTATGTGATTCGCACTGCGCCCAGTGATGCCGCACACCCACACAGGCACTGCTTTGTGTAACCGAGGCCCTTATGTGATTCGTACTGCGCCCAGTGATGCCGCATACCCACACAGGCCACAGATTGCTGTCCACCTGAGTGGCGCCACAGCAGCCAGTCCAGTTACGCCCTCTCTGCAGCTTCAAACACTGCACTGTACAGGGTGCCCAATAACGTGATCCAAACAAACCACAACATGTCACATGTTCATTCACTCATTTACATATTTAATGACATGAGGAAAGCATGGGCACGGTGAGCTTCCTTCAGAGCTGTTCGGGTTAAGAGCCTAACCCAGGGACTCCCCAGTGACGTGACTGTCAGCTACAGGATTTAAACCCACAACCTTCCGGACATACACACTGCTACCGAAACTGTTGAGCGAAACCCCACCCCATACTTACTGACCTGCTACACACACAAAGCATCAGACCATGTAAATACATGTGTCTGAATACTGGGCACTAAACCCTTGCACATGCTGCCTCTTTTCACTCAGTTCTTTTTCAGTTCCAGTTCAGTTCTCTGCTGCCGTCAATATTTGTCATTTTTTCCTTTTTTTGTTCTTCTCTGTCTCTTGCACACCAACTAGCACTCACATGCACACACAGTCCCGCTATATCAGTTGTGCACCTAGGTGAAATATTTTTTTAAATAAGTACATAATGCTCACACCCAGGAGAACCCCTAACCCAGCATGTCATCCTGCATCTTTTGAGTTTTATTCCTTGAAGTACTAAAGCTATATCAAGGAACCTGGTCTTGACATAAAATTCATATATATTTATATATAAAAGCTGATATATTTGGGTATTCAGATATAATATATAATATAGATAATTTTCCATAATATGCAGTGATATTAATATACCATCTTTTTAAAAGCTGTTTTTTTCTTTTCAAAATGTTCAGAGATCGTCCAATAAAACGATAAAGTATCATCGTTTCACATTTTAAGTTCTCTACCTCATATTGCAAGCCTGACATCTGGTGGACAGTTAGTGTAATACGTGTCTTTAAATCTGAAGTTTAATACTTTGAGCTGTCTTCAGATTAGTGCAGTCTTGTTACTCGTCTAGTCAAAGCTACAGAAATCTCAAAATTTGGCCGTTACCTCGAAATGTTTAATTATTAATTTAAAAGTATATATTTAGAGTTTTGCAACAAAGACAATAAGAATAGGCCTTCACCATTAAAATACTATATAAAACTGGTTTCCATCAAATTTAAATAGCACTGAGTTTAAGGGTATATCAGGAACACATTACACAAGGCCCTATAATGCCTTAACAAGTGAAAATACTCTCTGGAAAATCTTATGTCCCTCATCTTACTTCCCTGTACCTTCATTACCTTCAGCTCATCTTATTTCTTTCTCTCTGTTCCCCTGTTATCTCTTATCCGCCCTGTATTCCTGTCTCACACACTTCCTGCCTGTCTCTCTCTACCCATCCCTGTATCTCTCTCAGAGAAGTGGAAGATGATGACATCGCCCATCAGTTCTGTTGCCCTGCCTCTGAGTGCAGTAGCCCCTCTTCTAGGTAACCTGCAGATCAGGTGGCCCCCCCCCTGTTTCATGTCCCTCCTACACTGCACCAGCGGGGACACTTTTGGCAACAGCTACCATCTGGAGAAACAAATGCAGTCACTGAATAACTTGACTGGACAAGTGCTCAGATCCTGGACGTCTGAGATGAACACGGATCTTTTTTGGTCCTGAGTGCACATGTCTGTATTAGCATGTCGACCGCAGCCTCGCTTTTCTGTTCGAGATGGATGATGCAAATTCCTTTTTTCGTGAGGTTTAAAAATCTTTGACTGTGAACTCTTGCTATGAGAGCATAAGTGGAATAATAGTACATCCCAAAAAAAGGAGACCGGAAGTCGAGGGAGGGGCAGTGAGGGGGGAGGCGGTGCCAGGTTAATATGAAGGAGGGGAAAGCGTCACGACTTCCCCGTTTTTCCTTATTGTGCTTTTGTGTTCCGAACCCCATCGCTGGTCGTCTCTCTCCTTTCTCCCTTCACTGAAATAAAATCATCACCTTCACCTGCCACTTTCTGTGAGCAGAAAATGAACATCCTCTACCTCCCTTTGCAATGAAGTTCCAGTATGTTTACAGCACTTTTATTTTTGAACGGTTGTCCAAAATCACGCTGAATACCATTAATGATAGTGTTAAGGATCATGTTGGTATGTAGCTGTTATGTTATCCGAGCTACACATGTGTAGTAAAAACACAGCTGTCCTTTTTTGGTTTCCAGGCTATTCGTCAGAAGCCTTTTGCTCCGCTCCAGGGTTAATCCTCACCTCAGAATTTTCTTTCACCTCATGGGTAGAGTGAGGAAACGTCATTGTACAGGACAACTTGAATTAGTCATGTCTACCTGAAAGACCCTTTGTTACTGCACTGTTTCATTTAAAGTCTTACTGCTTTCTTTGGCTTTTATTGTTGCTGCTATTATTATTATTATTATTATTATTACTAAGAAGAAGTAGTACTGCTGTAATTAAGTAGTACTATTGTGAGTATTCAAATTTAGTAGTTTAGTAATAATAATAATAGTAATAATATATTTAGCACATAATTATAACATTAAAAGGAAAATAAGAAAGCGTGAATTTAAGAGAAAAAAACTCTTTTCATTGGCGACAGCAGGATCTGTGTGTTCAACGTTTTTGTGTAGTAAAAAATATCCAGTGGCTGATACCTGTGTAGCTGTGAAACGGCAAATGTTGTCAGAGCGGAGATAAGGTACATTGACCATCTGCACCCGGGGTTCTTTTCTGTAAAATCACTTTATATGTTCTGCTTATCTGATCTTAATTTTTAAAAAGAATCTTGCAGGTGCGCATTTATTCGTAAGATGACCTCGTGTTTCGTGCAAGCCGCGTCAGTGCAAGGTTCGCTATTTTGGACATAGTTGTGATGAAGACAAAGAATAACGTGTTTCTCAGTGGGTACTGGATGGATAAAGGTATTTCAAATGTCTGTCAAGGCGATGGGCAATTAAAGCATAATTGTCTTAGATTATTATTGTTAGTAACAACACAGTAGTATTTTGTTTTCGGAACGGTTAGTGTTGCATATTAACTTGCATTATTTAGAGTAAATAAATGTTTTCGAATTGATGAACAGTGTACACGTGGGCCTGGCCCTGGATATTGGTTGGCCCATGACGATGATAATAAGCAGAATGTCCTCATAGATGCACAGGAGTCCCGTGTATGAAGGCGACATGAAATTTAATCAGCAGATTAACCGAAGCTCCGCTGCATGCTTAAGAAACCTGTTTACTGCTGCTGCCCTGCCATGGTCATCTTCCGTTTCATTGTAATTATCTGTTTTTTGAAAAAGATGCTCGTGGGGTTTGTCTGTCTCACATTTTGGATGTCAAGACTGTAACAGGACCAGCCTACCCGATAGTCGCGAGTTGATCTGTCTGTGCCGTGAGTGAAGTCTACGCGGAGTTTTATTCATGCTATGGCTGTTAACGCTATAACTAATTTTACATATATGCTGTAAATATACATATACATACATATGTATGTGTATATAATATTATTTACAGAAAGAAATTATTGTTTTTCTATGTAGCAACTCTCCAATGATATATGACAGTGTTCTATGACAGCTAAAGTACAAGTCATGTTGCGGCGTATACGGTGATCTCTGGGGTAGTATTGGTATATACGCCACAATGGCACCCGGTGGCAAGGTAAGTCAGTAAAGGTCAAACGTAGTTCTGCGGTTTACTGAGGCTCTTCTGTGCATCTGTGACAAGCAGAGGCTACTTTCTGGACCGAAGCTACGACTCACGAGTTATCTGCTTGGAATCGTCGCAGTGCAAACAGGGACAACGGGCGACTCCAAAATGTGAGACTGATAGAAAGGCTGTAATCGCAATTTGAGACTGTAAACTGGAATTGTACGCCTAAAATGTTTTAAGTCCCTGGGAGGGAGGCGGCCGAAAGCGGTTCACCGCTTGACGCGGAGCACCATGGCAGTTAGCACGCGCTAGCTGTACGTGCAACAGCCTGCGTGCTGTACGAAATAATGGGAGTTGCACAGTAATGGAAATTATGCAGACGTGTGAGATTAAGCATATGATTTAAGAAGTATAATAAGAATGTTAAGTGTAATGATGGTAACGAAGACAAATAAATAAAAAAGATCCTGATCAGACGTAATGTTCGTTTGTGAATCGAATTAATGATCCTATGCTTTTCTTCACTATACACCAGAACCCAGCTCTATGTGTGTGGATTAGGTTCATAGGTTACTTCGCGGGGACCAAAATGTCCCCCACAATGTTAAAAAAAGAATCGGGTACCCACAAAGATCTGAATACAATCACAAAATTAAAAATGGCAAAAGTCTTGCATTTTGTTTGGCTATTTGTGGTTAAGATTAGGGCTGGGTAGGGGTTAAGGTGGCCATGTTGTGATTAGAAATGAATTAAGACTCCTCACAAAGACATAACTGTGTGTGTGTGTGTGTGTGTGTGTGAGAGAGAGAGAGAGAGAGAGAGACCGGAGGGAGTAGTGTCCATGCACACTGAATTAAGCAGGATATCTTTTTGTGAACACTCAAACTGTACTGATAATAAATGTGTATAACGTTCAAACAGTCCAGTTTTATAGTCATCAAATTTTTTTTACTTGGGAAGGGAATGTCCTGTTACTTGCTGAACTGGGTTTAGTTTCTGTCTTTCCATAAGAAATAAGTTGAAGTTTGCAGTGTAAATGGGTCGTGTTGTTGAGGAGAGAGAAGACAAAGTGGAGCAATTAGCAGATTGACTTTAGAATGTTTTATAGGACGACGGGTCGGTAATGCATGTCTCTGTGTTGGGTGTGTGGGTCTGCAAGTGCTACCTGCTTCACTAAAGGAGAAGGTCACTGAAGGGGCTAATTAGATTAAAGTGTAAGTGATGGGAGAGAGGAGATGACCATCAGGAAAAAGGGGGAGGGCGGGCTGACAGGAAGTGCAGTTTGTCCAGTATTGCAGCTGAGGAGTCTGATGTAGAGACATAAATCACCAGCTGAAACTCACCTATTCACAGTCCTGGTTTTATTTTATAATTTCTTACTCCTACTTTTGATGGGACGCGGCTGTAGGAGTTTTTATGCTGCAGTGCCCGGATTTGACCTGTTACACAGTACTAGAGCTTCACAGAAAAGCATGCGGTTTGAGGAACCAAGGTCGCTCATCCATAGGGACAGAGGCTGCAGGGTCGCATGCAGTGCGAAGACAAGCAGTGGATGTTAAAGAAATATGTACTTTTTTTATTGTCATTTTGCTAGATGCCATTTCTTAGAAATAACACCCTGCAGCAGCTTGATCTT